>OY730192.1:48052350-48652350 GCA_963422505.1 Pseudognaphalium luteoalbum
CCTCCTCCCTAGTTTCCGGTGATAACGTCAATGAAAGTTTGAAATGTGCAGCAAGTGGAGTACTAACTGGTTTGGATTTATCCATCCCAAAACGTTGAAGCACCTTCTCGATGTGTTTCTTTGTGAAAAATACAGTTTGCCTTCACGTCTATTGATGCGTGTGAAAGCGTCTAGTTTTATTATTTATAAAGTACAAGATATACCAATCAATACTATCACACAACCAGGCAAGAATACCCGATCGGAATAATATAACTGTGGTAAGTCCAGGTCGAACACAGGAACACATGAATGATGTTATTCAGTTAAATTGGAATTATTGATAAAGCAGTAAAATAAGGGTTACATTTTAGTTCCGCAGGAACGTTCAAGATGAACTAATTAACTAAACCAAACAACATAAAACTAGATAAGAGGAACAGATAAACAATCGGAGATAAACATGTAATTTCTTAGATTCTTCCAATCAGATTCATATTATCCGGTTCATATGTTTTGATTATCTGATTGTGATTTCTTTGATATCAACTTAGATACTAATCAAAGAGTCCAAGTTAAATTGTATATTAGTCTCCGGTTCTGGTTAACTAATATCTACAATCTAGAGTCCCACATTAAACATCGATCCGATGTCGCAAGAATGTTGCTCAATTGCATGCTTTTCCCTAGATTGTGCATTAAATATTCACGACTTGTTACGATTAATCCTCGCGGTATGAATCAACAATACCTACTAATAATCACTTATTAGCTCATTCACTTTAGATTGATTAATTGCTATGCTCTTAACCTATCAAACTCAGTATATTTAGCAATGACTATAAACCTAGCTAGATTCATAATCATCAATAATCAATAACATCAAAGGAACTCAATCTCAATGACACTATTAATCACGTTAAGTAGCAACTAATAATCACCAATAAACAAGGATTCATGGATAACATAACAATCTTCAATCAGTCAATTGATTCAAAACGCAATTATAACTTTCAAACAATCATAATCAAAGGTTATTAAACTAAACAATTAACAATAAGTATAATCCATGTCTCAATCATACAAAATCATATTCATGAATTCAAATAAACACATAGAAATCGGAAAGTGATATGCAAACCGAATCGTGAACCACGCGAAGGGAAATCAATTGGCACCGATCCCTACCATTTCATGCCTCCAAATCGCCATCAAATGCTCCCAAAATGGGGGAAAAACCCCCTCTGGTCGGTTGTTATTCGTGGTTTAGGGTTATGAAAAGCTTTTTTTTTAAATGAGGCAAAATGAGATTTTTAACCTAATCTGCCGACTCAATCCATCCGCCGTATGGAATTTCCATCCGCCGGATGGATAAATTTTCACCAATAGTCCAGCCCGCGTAGCTTGTCAGCCCAATATATCAATCCATCATTTAATCATCTTTTACTCCGATCCAATCTTCTCTTGTCCATTGTTTTATTCTCTTAGCAACTTTTCTTCGCAATAAGCTCGTTTTCTATTTCTTTTCGATCCAAGCTCCATTTGAACTCCTAAATGCAAATATGAACGAAATAAGTATCTTATTCACATAAAATGCATTAGAGATCTATCAAACACGGGGTAAATTAGTACTCTAATATAGTACATCTTGGCGTTTATCTAACATCCCCCACTTGAATCCTGACAATCGATTTAAAACTTATAAACGACAAATTTAGTTTGCAGACAGTGGTGCATAGGGATTTACATACTAGCTAGTATTTTGCAAACCAAATTTTTAGCTTAAAAATAAGTCAACTTTAAGATTTAGCTATCAAGAAACTCTTCTAGGAAGCCCAATTTTCTCATGCATTATTATTATGTATACAAGATGGCTCACAATGATTATCGATATTGTTGTCCACCTAAACAATCTATATTTCGGAAATTGAGCTTTACCTATCATTATTGTAGCAGCTTTACCCTTGATTCCCAATAGCAAAATACCCTCATACGTATAACGTGCTAATATTACACATATTATGGATATCCAATTAAAACAATCATTTTTCAAGTCAAGACATTGGTGACAGGTCTGTGCCTCAACACAACAAAGTGACATAACTTGACTTTAGTTTAACACAATAACTTTTTAGTCAAACCATTGGTGGCAGGTCTGTACCTTAGTACAACAAAGCAACATAATTTGACTACATTTTAAAATCTTGAGTTCGTTTAAACTCTTTTTGCTCTTTTCCATTAAATATACTGACGGAGACCAGGTTTGTACTTACGTACAACACACCCAGTATATCCCCAAATGATATTACTTAAATACCAAAATTATGGCATATCGCATGCTATCATATATAAGAATTAAGACTAAAGTCATACATTGCTAAAGTTTCCTCTCGGAATATCGCATACTTCTTGCATTGATTTTACTTAATAACTCAACAACTTACACATAGATTGCCTATCGATACATCACATGATGAACTATCTAATATTTTATTATTTGAGTTCAAATTATCCTTTGAATTTCCCAGATTGTTACAAGATTTTCTAAATTTAAAGAGAATACATTTTTAAAAGAAAAATTTGGGTTGAAAAATGACTAACATTGAATGCCTTCTAGCTATGTTCCCTAAAAAAAATTGCCTTTAAAACAAAGTTTTAAAGTCTACCAATATTTATCGATTTATAACTCAGGACAAACACACTTCTTTCCCCCCATCCCCCACTTAAAATAAAGCAATGTCCTAATTGCAAAACAAGGAATCGTAAAATAAGGAATAGAAAAGAAGTGAACAGAAAACTCCCCTCACCTTGAAGAAAATTGCTTTCTTGATCCGATTCTGAAAATGTAACACCCTAATTTTTCGTAATTACATTTTAAATGGCTATATGTTAGAAATATAAACATTAACAATATGTTTAGTAATTTTAAGGAGATTGGAATTTAAAAATCTTATGATAAATAAGTGTGGTGGCTAATGTAAGAATAATATAACTTAAAAATTTAGATGGTGGTTTAAGTATAAAAAATGAGACTTAAGGGGTGAGAGTGTAAATGAGTGAAACTAATATTATTAATTAGTAAAATCTGGAATAAACCAGATTTTGTTTCTGGTCTTCTGCGTGGAACGACTGAAAGAAAGGGAGGAGAAGCAAAACTCAAACAATTCACAAATTGAAGATAAACTCTTGTGTAGTTGAGCAAAAAAAACTTGTATATACTGCATTATTGAGGTAAAATACACCTTCTTTAACCTTTAATTTGAATTATTTGAAGAGTTGGTGATGAACCCTAATTTGGTTTTTGATAAAAAGTTAGATTTTTGAGTATATGATGCTTCTATGGTTGATAGTGAGTGTTAATGAGTAATATTAAACGTAAAAGAGATGAAGTTAATATTGTTTATGAGTAATCATGATTTTGGTGAAATATTGATAGGTTGATTTATAATGATGATGATGATAACTTGTTGATAATGATTCGTTAATGATACAAGGGAATCAATATATATGCCTATATGCATGTGAAAATCTATAAGAAAATAGTATTAAATTGCTAGTCGAGTAAATTGTGAATTTGATATCATTGAGAATAAACATAGTTGAATTTGATGTTAAATGTGGTTGAAATTAGTCCCAAATGTATTGTTTAAATTGGAGTTAATCCATGAAAGTGTTTTATACATGTTTGAGTCAATTTGACATGTTTTTGAAGAAAATTCGGAGTTGGATAGCTTATAGGGCAGAAAATTTGCTGTTTTCAATAAATCATAACTAAATAACTGTAACTCCGTTTTTGATGTGTAATATACCGCTGAAAAGGTGGGAAAATCTACTTTCTGTTGATTATGGCCTTACTATCCAGAACTGATCAAAATTTTGTCGAAAAATGATTTAAACAGCTGCTGTCCAATTTTATGAAATATATTAGAAGTGTTGTAAAAATATTTATTAAATATAGTAAGGTGCATACATGAGAGTTAACTAATAATGATGAATTGGTAAGGGTAATGAAGTAGATAAAGTGGTGATGTGGGGTTTAAGTTAATAAAGTGGTAGCTAATTTAGTTTTTAAAAATCAAACGGGTCGACATTGTACTAAAGGAGGTAAAATCAATAGTGAAGAGTTATATGGGATTTCTAAATTGTTGTAGTAATTAAGTAATCTAAATCAAATGTTAAACTTAATCTATCCAATGGGTGATAGACTAATGATTATGATTAGTGATTTATAAATGATCGTTTTGGGGCTTTTTGGATTATATTCTGGATTGGACTTTTATTTTTCTTGATCTCAGGGATCATCTGATTTAAGTAAATATGTTATGATGACATTTGGGAACTAAGTGATGAAGTTATTGATTTTATAACCTGGTAATAAAGTAATGAATGGTTATGAGCAAACTAGTATAAATGATACTTGCAATTTGGTTATAATACTTGAAATTTGATTACTGATATGTGATGACACATGATATACTGTCATGAATAACATTTATAATAGATATTACAACTTGTTATTGTTATTACAGATTGATGTTATTCATTTAAAATATGTTATATGATTATAACATGAGTCGTTGTGGAATGAGTTACTAACTCATTATTTATTGTATTCTCAGATCTGGAGAAGACTCGGTGATATTAGACTACTGAGTAGACGCTGAGGTATTGGTGAGTGGATCTGTACCTTCAGTGTGATTTAGTTGTAACAAGTTTGGTTACAACGGGTAAACGTATTATTACTGTTTTAATGTTTTCATGATGATTATGGTTTAATAGTAATAATACTGTTGATAGACTGTTTAGTCTGAAATGATGCCATGATGAGTATGTGTAACATCCTCCTTATTGGTCTGGTAATTCCTCTATTTAATTTAATTGATTATTTAATTATTTTAGAAATTAACTGATATTATTTGTTTTACTGTGAAACTTAAGTAAATAAGTCGTAGGACTTATTATGAATAGTAAATTATTAATTGTTTTAAATTGATGTAGTTGGCGGTAAAATAAAATAATTTTATCGCAAATGGTTTTCGGGTTCCAGACAATAGATTTAGGACGGGTATAAAATTAAAAGCAATCATATACTGAGTCAGTGTGTAAACCGACCTTAAGCCTATATGTTATCAAAGTCTTCTTTCTTCATTTCATAAACATCAAACCTAAACATAAGTTTCCAAATCAAAATTCTCTTAAGTTTGCAAAGGTTGTGAATTGATTCTTCACATCAGTTTCAGCATCATCCTCTATATCACCTTATCACCTCCATCTTCTTTCAAATGTGAGTTAAATTTTAAGTTATGTAAATGGGTTTTTGAAGTTATTGAGTGATGGAATCAAATTAAAGTTTGTTTTGTTGTTATTTAGTGTTGTTTGATATCACTTGAAGTATTAGAAACCATAGAATTTAGTTTTTTGAAGTTTTGGTGAGATTTGAGTCGAAGATCTACTATCAGCAGCGAAATTCGTAGTTCTCAGTTCGTCCTGCGAACTGAGTTCATGTTGCGAAGCGAACTGAGATGCTGCGAGTTGAGTTTTGCTTTGCGAATCGAGTTCTGCGAACCGAGTAGCTGCGATGCGAGTTGAACTTGCAAAGCGAGTTGAATCGTTGTGCGAACTGAAAATTTATGCGTTGCGAACCGAAATGACCTGCGAACCGAGATCACTGCGAACTGAGATTTTAAAATTTTTTGTTTTGTAAATTTTGAAAATGCGCAAGTCTTTTCGGGGTAACGGACAGGTGACAATTTCACTAACTCGGATTGGATTGAAATTCGCATGGTCACTCGGAAACGGCCTAATGATCCCGGCACTATTCTAAGAGCCTAGGCAGTTTTTGGCCATTCGGGGTCATCTAGGGCCCGAAAATGGCATTTTCAGTTTTTAAACGTCATTTCGGGATTTTCTAATTTCATTTATGCTTGAACTTTTGTTTGCCTAGACTTCAGGGATTACCTGATTGGATAAATATGCTATGATGATGATTATGGAACGAATTTCTAACTTATATTTGATTTTCTGTTTCAGATCAACCTAAGACTCAGTGATCTAAGAATCCTGAGTGTGGAGACGTCAGAGGTATCGGTGAGTGGATTTGGAACTCACCTTTTGATTTAGTTGTAACTATTTGGTTGCAACAAGTAAACGTAGATGTGTTTATTAGACTGTTTAGTCGCAAATACTGATGTTAATCTACGTAATATGTGGACCTCTGTGTATCAGTGTTATTGAGGTCAACGTGTTAGTTGGACTAATGGGTTATTGTGAGAATAACATAGGGTCTTGACTCATTCGTTGTGTATAGAACATGTGTTTGATTATAATAACCCTTAGTTATCAGTCTCGTCCGTTATGGCCATACGGATATGTACGATAAGTGTTCTTGGGGAATCCTCGGGTATTATGATATCCCAAGAGCCACCGATCCTCATTGAAATATGTGTGTTTACGATTATTTGGTGTAAACTTATGGTTAAGCTAAGTTGCATCGTGTGTGATAAATCTATTCACTTAGCTTCGTGCTAATCCCTTATTTTACTTCCTGCAGGTTTTGAATAGATATTTGGGTGGACAGGAAGTGGATGCCTTTGGCAGGGAATGTTTGGCGAATGTGAACTCTGATGTATTTTGATTAACTAAAGTTTGGAACTATATAATACCCCGTTTGTGTAATATGTGTAATGTGTTTCAATAATTTTAAACTATTGTGTATCGAAGTTTGAAAAAGATTATACACTTTATATGATTAATAAACTATGTTTTTAAGTCAACGCTTCCGAGTTAAATTGTATAATATTCATATACTGAATGAGAGGTTTTATAGTTTGTTGATATGTGATCACGTGATATATTATTGTCTTTGTGCATTGAGTTATTGAGGTCAGCATGGAGCTGGGCTTAGTTGCTATTGTTGGACGATAGGAATTTCCTTATACATATCGTTAATAGGAAATTAGGTCGTGTTAAATTAGTAACAAGCTATCGGTAGATTCTGTATAGGCCAATACAGATTGTTGATAAGCGTTGCTTGGGGGCCACCCGGGCAGTAGGGCGCCTCAAGGACCACCGATCCTCATTGAGATTATGTGCTTATGATTATTTGTTGTAAGATTTGTTATTGCTAAGTTAGACTGTCGATTACATGTCTATTTACTTAGCGTTGAGCTAACCCCCCCCCCCCCCCCACCTTAATATTTTTTGCAGGTTATGATTAAATAATGGGTTGAGCAAGAAGTGTTGACTGAATGGAATGTTTAACAACCGAGCATTACTCTGATATCAGAATTGCATAAATAAGTGTTATCTTTTGTTTTCATATAACACCCAAGTTGATAAACTATGGTTCAAAATAGTTTGATATTCATGTTTTATTAAATAATGTAAATTATTAAAATGTTTATTTGGACTTGCGCTTCCGATATATTATATTTAAATGACCTCAAAATGAAGGGTGTTATAGAAAATATACAACAGCTCACTTTCGTAGGCATCACGATTGCATTTAGCGTATGCAATAAGCCTTTAAACCCCTCGGTATCCCGAGTGGACAAGTTATAGTCTCGTGAGGGTTTCCAGGGAACACACCCACAAAGTTCAAAACTGCAAACAAAAAAAACAAGAAAACAAAAAGTAAAACAAGTAAATAAAATATAAATAACTGATGGCTCCCGAAAGCGTTGGTGTCGTTGATTGTAACTTAATCGGGCGTCATTAGGGGTTTTAAAATTTATAATTAGCGGGGCTTAAATTATATGTACTACCTACTCTGGTTAGTAAGCGGTAAGTATAACCTAAGGTCGTTCTATGAATCCAAACGTGTGGGTAAATTAAAGTTGGCACTTTCGGTAGGGAAGTATCTAGGATGGAACAAAGTAGGTAGGTTTGGGGGTTAAAGACAAGTAATTAAAATGCAGGAAATTAAAGTACAGGAAAGCAGATAAAGATAAGTATGTGGTTGTTGAGATTTCGATAATTAATATTTCGGGATGACAGAATAAATAGGGATGATACTAATGTGGCAACCAATTTACTAGGCGTAAACTCTAGAACCCTACCAATTCAATTTCCCATTGGCATGTCACTAAGAACTAGGTTATCATGATTCTGATCGGAGCAATACGCAAACTTCCAATACTTATCTAGTTGAAAAATAAGCAACCTATCTTGGTTTTATACCGAGGTTCATGAATCAGTAGCGTATCGTCTCATAGGTCCGACCATTCTTAACTCCTAAAATAGTTTAATGTTCTATTAGCATGCAGATTAATAACTTTGTATGTTTGGACCGCCGATTTTATAAGACTTGGTGTTTTAAGGATTCTAGGTCATTATGACTTTGATCTAATTCCGAAGTCCTGTTATCATTCATTTAAGCTTTAGTTACTTCGACTTATGATTCAAATCTCTCCTTTTCAAACAGTTATACATCCCTGGATTATTCGCAGTTTATTAAAACGTGTTTCATATGCGGACCATGCCTTTCAATGATAGACAGTGTACTTTACGTAGTAATTCCACGGTTTCTCATATCAACATGCGGTCGAGAGTAATTGACATTGAAAGTGACACTCTATCTAACTAAATGTAAAGCAGTGCAGAAATGTAAACCTAATATATACAACGAGTGATTTCAATGTGTCTTACTTATTGCATGTCATGGGCACAGATAACTACTTACCATAATTAAGGTTGATCAGGTCCTAATTACTAGGTTGCAGTCATGTGGATAACCAGAAAGGGTAATCCATAAATTAAACTTGAATTCATAAAGTCTTGACGCTACAAAGGTTACTAATTCCTATTTTATCTGAACGTATTTCACGAACATCATTTTATAGTGTTTTGACTTTCGTAGGATATACCAGTTAGTTGTGAAGTTGTATTACCCCTTCGGGATTCCAAGTATTAAACCAGAGCTAATTCCATAGATATAACTACCTTCGGTCGTTTACCGACTTCCATACATTTGTACTCCGCCTTAAAGCGTTTCCAGTACTATATCGGGTAAACAGTCGAATAGGGGCCGTCATATCTCTTTACGATTGTCGTGCATTAAATATATAATGTCATCCTTACTTATAATTATCTACATCATCAACAACAACAATAATAAACTACTCGCAATTCATGGCAATAAATATATCACATACCAAGCAATAACACATATTTAAAATATGGAATAAAATAAGTATGATAAAGGTTTAGATATCACCCGGAATTGAATGCGCAGCAACGTATTATTATGATTGACAACTCGTTTACACGTACAAAGATGAATCTTCAAACCTCCTAACGTTCATTCTAGCCTCTATACTAATCCGAAGATTAATTACAATAATCCTAGACTATAAGAGAATTTCTAGAGTGAGAAAGTGGAAATGTAAAAGGAGTGTGTGGAAGTATTAGAATGTAGAAGCGTATTCTTGAGAGTGTGTTAAAATGAGACTTAGGGGCTGCTATTTATAGGCAAACTATGGCTCACATTAGCACCCTTAGGCTCACATTAGCAAAAGTAGCGGGTGCACCAGGTAGGAGAAAGTAGCGAAAGGTGGTGCACCAGGTACGAAAAAGTAGCGAAAGGTGGTGCACCAGGTACAAGAAAGGACGAAAAAGCGCAAGAAAGATGGGGGTGGGGGTGGCGGCGCCGGCTGGCTGCTGGCCGGCGGCGGCCGGCTGCCACCCGTCCCGGTCCGTCGTCTTTCGTTGCGTTGCTTAATTCGCGCGTATCTTCGTCGTTATGCGTCCGTTTACGTCGATTCTTTTTGCGTTGGTTTCGTAATTCAAAAACAAAGACTTTGATGTAAAGATATCCCAAAAATATTTCTCTTATCTCCAGATGTTGCGTACGAATCATTTGGATCTTCCGGCGGGCGTAGAATCTTCATTCTTTATCCGTTTTTGTTGATTCTTCTTCTGTTGGATTCGTAATTTGAAAACGAACATCTTGGGTTAGATGGATGTTGGTGATGGGCACTTTTGTCTCGAAATCTCGTTTTGATGCCTTGAATCTTCAAACGTGGGTGGAATCTTCGTTTTTTACCCGTTTTGTTTGATTTTTATCGTGCAACCTTGTTTTTACCATCTTGGCATAATATCACTGATTTGCATTGGTTTTGAGTTTAAAATGCCAAGAATCGTTCCAGAATGAGAGAGATATCGGTAGTAAAAAGATAACTTTTTACGCGATATCAATAACTAATAAAAAATTAAAACTAACAAATTAACAAGCAATAACCTACATAAAATAAGGTACAGGAAATAAACAATAGTAATTAGTACATAAAATATATGACAAACAGAGCAGAAACAAAAATTTGTCGCAAAAACGTCCTTCTAACCGCCGGCTAGTGCACTCAACCGCCGGTCGAACATTCGTGCAAACCAAATTCAAACTTCGCTCCATTAAAAATTAAACTATATAACATGCACATACATATAATTAACAAGTAAACAATTATTTACAACCAAATTACATCATTAATCATCACAACTTCTTGACAAGACAAAAATATCTGTTTAGCAAATCGAGCCTATAAAATTGTACGTGGTTAACTAAAAACCTTCTTTTTCTTTTTTTTCCAACTTAATCGAATAAGCACCCGTTCTTCGGCAGAGCAATAGTCCAACCAGTTAAGTGTTCCCGGCAGCGGCACTAAAAACTTAATGCGTGTGAAAGTGTCTAGTTTTGTTATTTATAAAGTACAAGATATACCAATCAATACTATCACACAACCAGGCAAGAATACCCGATCGGAATAATATAGCTATGGTAAGTCCAGGTCGAACACAGGAACATGGGAACGATGTTATTCAGTTAAATTGGAATTATTGATAAAGCAGTAAAATAAGGGTTACGTTTTAGTTCCGCACGAACGTTCAAGATGAACTAATTCACTAAACCAAACAACATAAAACTGGATAAGAGGAACAGATAAACAATCGGAGATAGACATGTAATTGCTTAGATTCTTCCAATCAGATTCATATTATCCGGTTCATGTTTTTGATTGTCTGATTGTGATTTCTTTTATATCAACTTAGATACTAATCAAAGAGTCCAAGTTAAATGTATATTAGTCTCCGGTTCTGGTTAACTAATATTTACAATCTAGAGTCCCACATTAAACATCAATCCGACATCGCAAGAATGATGCTCTATTGCATGCTTTTCCCTAGATTGTGCATTAAATATTCACAACTTGTTACGATTAATCCTCGCGGTATGAATCAACAATACCTACTAATAATCACTTATTAGCTCATTCATTTTAGATTGATTAATTACTATGCTCTTAACCTATCAAACTCAATATATTTAGCAATGACTATAAACCTAGATTCATAATCATCAATAATCAATAACATCAAAGGAACTCAATCTCAATGACACTATTAATCACGTTAAGTAGCAACTAATAATCACCAATAAACAAGGATTCATGGATAACATAACAATCTTCAATCAGTCAATTGATTCAAAACGCAATTATAACTTTCAAACAATCATAATCAAAGGTTATTAAACTAAACAATTAACAATAAGTATAATCCATGTCTTAATCATACAAAATCATATTCATGAATTCAAATAAACACATAGAAATCGGAAAGTGATATGCAAACCGAATCGTGAACCACGTGAAGGGAAATCAATTGGCATCGATCCCTACCCTTTCGTGCCTCCAAATCGCCATCAAATGCTCCTCAAATGGGGGGACAACCCCTTTGGTCGGTTACTGTTCGTGGTTTAGGGTTATGAGAAGTTTTTTTAAAAAAATGAGGTAAAATGAGATTTTTAACCTAATCTGCCGACTCAATCCATTCGCCGTATGGAATTTCCATCCGCCGGATGGATGAATTTTCACCAATAGTCCAGCCCGCGTAGCTTGTCAGCCCAATATATCAATCCATCCGTCGGATGGATGCAAATTTCAGTTTTTTTCATCATTTAATCATCTTTTACTCCGATCCAATCTTCTCTTGTCCATTATTTTATTCTCTTAGCAACTTTTCTTTGCAATAAGCTCGTTTTCTGTTTCTTTTCGATCCAAGCTTCATTTAAACTCCTAAATGCAAATATGAACGAAATAAGTATCTTATACACATAAAATGCATTAGAGATCTATCAAACACGGGGTAAATTAGTACTACAATATAATACATTTTGGCGTTTACATCTATCTTTAAGAATCTCCATCCCCAATATTTTCTAAGTTGCACCCATTTTTTCATCTCAAACTCACTTTTGATTTGAAATTTTAATTGATTGATCTCTGACATATTTTTTGAAGCAATCAACATGTCGTCTACATATAATAGCAAATACACAAACGAGCCATCCGTAAGCTTTTTGTGATATACACAACTATTATAATCACTCCTTGAGTAATATTTTCTAGTCATGAATATGTCAAACCACTTGTACCATTGTTGAGGTGATTGTTTCAAGCCACATAATGTCTTTTTCAGCAAACATGTGTAATCTTCCTTTCCTTGGACAACGAACCCTTCTGGATGGTGTATAAAGATCCGTTCTTCCAACTCACCATGCAAAAATGCATTCTTGACATCTAGTTGTTGCAGCTCCATATTAAGTAAGGCAACCATGACAAGCAACACGCAAATAGAAGTATGCTTTACGACTGGTGAGAAAACTTCATTGAAGTCAACTCCTTCTCTCTGAGTAAAGCCTTTAGATACAAGGTGTGCTTTGAACATTTCATCTTCAACACCTGGAATTTCATCATTCTTCTTGAAGATCCATTTGCATCCAACAATCTTCTGGCCTTTAGACAGTTTCATTAGCTCCCACGTATGATTTTTATAAAGAGACTACATCTCTTCATTCATGGATATAAACCACTTTGCAGATTCTGGGCAGGCAATAGCTTCACGACATGTAGCAGGTTCTTGAACCTCGATATCTTCTGCCATGGTTAGGGCATAAGCTACCAAATCTGCATTCATGCTCGAACCGTTGTGGTGGTCATATAGCTCGTTGTTTTTCGTCTCTTGCTAGATTTCAATTCCGGAGATCATGTTGCTCATCATACTGATCTGGTGTCATATGATCAATACCAAAGTCATGTACGTCTTCTACAATGGGCTCGTCAGGAGTAGCTTGCACTACTCATTCTGGAATTTCTATTTCTTGCTCCACATGCTCTTCAAGTTCACAATCTTTTCCAGCAATTACTTGTTCTTCCTATGTCTTTTTTAACATAACACACTCATCAAATGTCACATCCCTACTAATAAGAAATCGGGATGATTTACCATCAGGGCACCATAATCTATAACCCTTCACCCCGTCTGCATATCCTAGAAATATGCACATCTTTGCCCTCAACTCAAGTTTACCATCTTTCACATGAGCATAAGAAGGTTAACCAAAAATATTTAAATAATTATAACTTGCAGGGGAACCTGGCCATTTTTTCAAAGGAGTTTGACAATCAGTTGTCGTTGATGGAGACCGGTTTACCAATAACAAGTTGTGTTAACAGCTTCAGCCAAAAATACATTTGGTGTCATATGATCAACACCAAAGTCATGTACGTCTTCTACAATGGGATCGTCAGGAGTAGCTTGCACTATTCCTTCTGGAACTTCTATTTCTTGATCCACATGCTCTTCAAGTTCACAATCTTTTCTAGCAATTACTTGTTCCTCCTCTGTCTTTTTTAACATAGCATACTTATTAAATGTCACATCCCTACTAATAAGAAATCGGGATGATTTACCATCAGGGCACCATAATCTATAACCATTTACCCCGTCTGCATATCCTAGAAATATGCACTTCTTTGCCCTCAACTCAAGTTTACCATCTTTCACATGAACATGACAACTAAAAATCTACAAATCATTATAAATTGCAGGGGAACCTGACCATTTTTCCAAAGGAGTTTGACAATCAACTGTCATGATGGAGACCGGTTTACCAAATAACAAGTTGTGTTAATAGCTTCAGCCTAAAATACATTTGGTAATTTTGCATTTGAGAGCATGCATGGGGCTCTCTCCAAGAGCGTTTGGTTCATCCTTTCTGTAATGCCATTTTGTTGTGGTGTATACCACATTGTGTGGTGTCTCACAATGTATTCGTTCTTGTGGAACTCATTGAATTCTCCTTTGCAGAATTCTAGTCCATTCTTGATGGGCGTCTACTTCTAATCATCGTCTTCCACTGCTTGAAATTGACAAATGCTTCATCCTTATGTTTAAGAATGTAAACCCACACTCTTCTCGAGTAGTCATCAATAAAGGTTAACATGTATCTAGCACTACCTTTTGATGGAACAGGAGACGAACCCAAAAGATCTGAATGGATATAATCCAATGTGCCTTTGGTCCAGTGAACGGTTGTGCCAAAATTTATTCGACGTTGTTTGCCTAATATACAGTGCCCACAGAATTCCAACTTTCCGGTATTTTGACCGCATAACAATCCTCATTTACTAAGCTCCGTCATTCCTCTCTCGCTCATGTGCCCAAGGCGCATGTGCCATAACTTGGTGGTATCTACATCTTTACCCGATGAAGAAACTCCAGCTGCATCAGTGACCATGCTACCTTTAACAGGTAAAGACAGATACTCCTTTCACCTTTCATCACATCAAATGCACCTCTTGATACATTTAATACTTCGCCTCCACATCGATACTCGTAGCCGATGGAGTCCAGCATACCTAAGGAAATAAGATTCTTCTTCAATTCTGGAATATGCCTGACATTTTTCAAAGTTCTCACCGTGCCATCATACATCTTGATTTGGACCGTTCCTATGCCAACAACCTTACAACTTGCATCGTTTTCCATAAGGACTTTACCACCATTTAGTTGTCGATAGGAAACAAACCAATCCCTAATAGAAGACATATGATAGGAACAATGCGACTCAAGAATCCACTCATCAACAAAGCGGTCATCGGTAACACTAATAACATTCCCACCATCAGAATCATCTTCTGCAACCGCAACAACTTTACCGGCTCCCGGTGCATTCCAAGTCTCTCTTTTTCCTTTTTGATCTATAACGACCCTTATCGTTACTGCTTGATGCTTTATCGTTACGTCTTCCTCTTGCCACCAAACCATCCGTATTTTCTTTCACATAATTCGTCGAGGCTTTCTTCCTTAACTCGCCAGAGTTTAAGGTAGATTTAACATCCTCCATGGAAATAGTTGTTCTACCATATAGTAGAGTTTTAACCAAATGCTCGTATGATTTTGGAAAGGAACATAAGAAATTTAACGACTGATATTCATCGTCAATTTTCACATCAATATTATTCAAGTCCAATACTATTTTATTGAACTCATTGATGTGATCATTGAGTAAACCTTCTTTTATCTTGAGAGTGTACAATCGTTGTTTCATATACAACCGGTTCATGAGACTTTTCGTCATATATAGAGTTTCTAGCTGAAGCCAAATCCCGACCGGTGTACTTTCTGCCGCAACTTCTCGAAGCAAACAATCAGCAAGATCCGAAATAATTATGCCATGTGCCTTCTCTTCATCCGTGAACTTTTCAGGCAGATAGTCTTTACCTTTTAAAGCTAACAAATAACCTTGTTGGCTCAAGAGAGCTCGCATATTCATTCGCCAAAGACCGAAATCATTTTGATCATTAAATTTCTCTACATCTGACCTGATTATCGTCATCGTGAAATCAGTCACAACTACCGCTCTGATGCCAATTTGTTGTGATTAGTGCACTTTCAAGCCCGAGAATTATAATAGAACAATTAAGCAATAAATAATGACATGAGGATTTAACGTGGTTCGACGTGAGGCCTAGTCCACCAGCGGAAGCAGAGACGGATTTTACTAGCAAATATGGAAATACTGAGGTTACAATGTATCACTCAATCTAGGCTCCAAAAGTGCTAACAAAGTATTTAGACACTCACTAGATTATAACACTTCCCTCATAACTCACTCGTATAGAATATTAAGTAACAATTTTATACACTCTCTTTTCTCCATAATACTCTTCACAAGAGTTGTTTAACTCTTTAAAGTATTGCATGGGATAATGACTGGAGTACCATGCAGTCCCTTTTATAGAAAGAAGCTCACGTATGGAAAACATGTTGGAAACCAAAGTATTAAAACCAATAGCAAGAAGTTGTTGCAACTTTCATCTATATTTGACATCCTTGCAAGACAATTGAACCACTAAAAACATGTGGTCAATCCTTTGGTAGGTGGCCAAAGTTAAGAAGCAAACTTGGAATTGAGTCAACCATCTAATAGTGGTTTCATCGTCTAACAATAATTATGATAGGGTTGCCACATTCCTTTAACAAAGCAACCCAATGTCTTCCTTTTATGATGCTCTTTCGAGAATAATTCTTGAAGAAATCCGCAAGGCAAAGCAAGCTGCTACTGCAGCCAACACCACTGACACCTATATAGTAACAAATGTTTCTACTGATGACTCAAAGGACCAGGGCCTGGTTCCGTGTCAGGCAATACACCAACCAGAACTATCAACCGTCAACGATGTGGTCATACTCAAAAAACCTAGCAGGGAAAAAGCAATATGGGTCGAGGGTGTGGTCGTGATAAGTGGTAACAATAACCTGACCACCAGTGGCAACACGCCAACAACAATAGGCCACAATGGTGGCAGCAGCTACCACTTTGGACTCAGTACCCACCATGGGGTTGGACATAGCATAGTCCCTCCATGTTCGTATCCCACATCTTGTTGGGCGAGACCTCCCCTATCTCCGATGTTCTTAGAACTCACCCACAACAAGCTTATGCAGCTTCTACACCGAGTCCTTCAACTAATACTCCCTCGAGTTATGCTCCAACTAACATTGTGCAAGCCATGCATACCATGACACTAAACGTTCCTAATGAAAAATGGTACATGGACACCGGTGCAACCTCACACATGACAAATGTGACACCCGCCAAATTAGGACAAGTGATTAGTGCTTAATCAACTGTTAATACATGTAATTAGTTCTGTGTTAGGTTAATTAATGTATCCAAATATATATTGATGAATATATACAATTATGCGATTTGATTAAATCGTACTCATTTTAAATCGAATGGAATTCGGTTCAATTAATACGGACGTTGGTGAACAATTTTATTAAATAATATAATATTATTTAATACAACCATTATATCCAAAATATTATTTTGATAATATTTTGTAATTATTTCGTATCGTACAAATAAACGTCTACGCGATTTAAATGTTAAACGCGCAAACAAACGAAACAATTTAAAATATATTTTACAACTCAACTACAAGTATTTGGTAAAATAATTCAACAAAAATATTGAATAAACATTCGTATTTTAAATTGTATATTTAAACGTATAAAATATTATTTGAACGTTTAAACGACTGGAGAAACGAACACCCCACGGAGCGCGTTTGCAGGGGATGAAGGGTGAGGCTTTCACCAACACCCCACCTCCCCCCTCTTTCTTCCTCATTTCACCATCCTCCTCTCTCTCTCTCTCTCTCCACTTTTCTTTCTCTATTTTTCTCTCAAAACTACCCACCACCTATCACCACCAAAAACCACCGTCAAACGGCCTCGAATCACCAAGCACCTTTGGAGAAAAACGTTCACCGCATCACGATCTACATTTCTACCTTTTCGGTTTCTCCCTGCGTTAACTCGTAAGTTTCTGACAAATCTCGAAAGATTTCATTTATTTTACTTGTTTGTGGTTTGTATAAACTTGAAATGTCCAAATATGGGTTGGGTAAAAGTTTCAGGCCAAACGGAAACCGGAAAACCCGTTTTTAGATTCAAAATTCCCGATCAGTCGGGAGTGTCGCACGGCCAAATCCAGTGGTGTTTCACTTCATTAAGTGACGCATTAAGTGTCGCTTAAAACCCTAATCCTGCGTCACTTGTCTAAGTGTCGCATAAAACCCCTTTTTCCCGACACTTGCCTAAGTGTCGCAAATTCAATACCCGACGCTTGAATCGACACTTATACCCGACACTTTTCTAAGTGTCACCCGCGTCACTTCCTCAAGTGACGCTAACACTACAGAATTTCCCATTTTATGCGGCACTTCCCAAGTGTCGCATAAACCCCTAAGTGTCGCTATAAGTGACGCTAAAAATAGAATGTTTGCAACTCATTGTTTTTACTAAGTGTCAAGACTTGAAAATTCATCACTTAATGATACCCAAATTCAAATTTTAGATGCGTTTTTCATTAAGGCAATATAGTAGAAATAAAAATTTTCCAAGCTGACCTGGCAGCTCGACCCCAGCCAGGGGCTCTGCCCCTTGGACCCCGCCAGGGGTTGCCACCCCTGGAACCCCACTAACCAGGGGCGCTGCCCCCGGACCTCCGTCACCTAAAGTTTGTAAATACTTTTTAAGTATAACACTTCGAAATCAAAATAATAATGTTGAAGATTATTATTACAAACAATCACCAATGGGTCGTACACGTTTTCAAAACATAATCAAATCAACCAAGTCATAGTAACTTGGGCAAGTTAATCAACCAAATCGTAGTAATTTGGACATTCTAGTTGGACGAACAACTACAAAGATAGTCTTTATAGATACTTACTCACGTTTATAACCATCGCGTGTCATGGACACCCTCAGGTTACAAGTCTTCGGACATCGATTCTCGGCTAATCAACTCAAGTTTATTTAGTTAAACTCTCAAGACTCAAGTGAGTCTCATAGCCCCTATTTTACTGTTTTACTCAGGGGTGTGATATCATTGCTCGTTTTACTTTACTATATGATCGCAAGTACGAAATCAAACAAATACTACATGAGTTATCTCACTAATCTTTTCAAAGCCCTCCTCAGCATAGTTTGGTAATACATTGTAGCGTGAATATTAGTATATGGTATCAAATAGGATTGACCATCCTCGTCCGCGTTAGCACGCACTAACCGGTTAAACGGACGTATTAATATTTGTTCAGACGAGTGTAGATTAGGCACTTGTGGGAGGCACCTCGATTAGGATACCTTAAATGTGGACCTGACACCTCGAGTTAAGCTCAGACTATGTGCTCATGGTTGTATAACTTTTAATTTGCTTAATTGCACTTTAAATTCAATTAAATCTTGCGGTTCATATGATATGTTTTGACATACAAACCTGTGAGCTCACCAGTGTTTCGATGACCGATTTTAGCATATATCACAGGTACTCAGCAGTAGGTTGGACTGCCTTCAGGATATCATTAGCTCGAGTCATCATGCAAAACATTCAGAGATTTAGCTGCATTATTATATTTTGTGTAAATTAATTATGCATGTAAATCTCTCCATTTAGAAACGGAGCTAATGTTAACTATATTTTGATGTAAACTTTGCTTAAATCAATACAATTGTAAAACGACGCATATAGTGGTCGTTCATTATATACCTTGTGTGTTTTGATATTTGATTAGTAGTGCCCCGACCCGATTCGCTTCCACAATCAGAATTTGAGGTTGCGACAACAAATACCTTAGGTAATCTCATGCGCGTCTAATTTTTATCTCAGCAACGACGAAAATATTTCCGTTGGAATTGGACACAAAATTCCAATCCTATGCTATCCTTCGTGCATCAAAAACTTGATATATCTGTGGCATCTCACAACCGACAATAATAATATGTGGAATTTAATCTGTTTGATTTTTCTGTGAAGGATTTTCATACAAAGATGTCACAATAAGATACACTAGCATGGGTGATCTATATCCCATCACTATACACACAAATTAGATTAGGTTAAGTATGGCCAAGCCCATTTGTGGATATTTGATCCGTTAGGGTTTAATTAGATTTCAAATATATTTATTGTGTACGGGTTTTTTATTTTCAACATGGTATCAGTTTCTACCGTTTCCTTCTTCTTTCCTATTTCCGCGTTACCCAAAGAAAATCCTAGTTGCCGTCATAAAAAAAAATAAGAAACAAAAAAAATCCTAGTTGCCGTCATAAAATAAATAAATAAATAAGATATTCTGCTCCGTTTCTTGTATTATCGATCTTCGCATGCATTAAATCCAGGTAAATGGCTTCTCAAATTCTTGTCCAATTTTTTTTTATAAGATGTATTAATTTTTATTATTTTTTTAAAAAGAACTTCTTTGTCTCTTGTTCGCAACCGATTTCCCGCCCGCGCATCAATAATCTTCTAAAAGCTAACGTACATATTCTTGTATTCAATAATCTTCTAAATAAATCTCATCTTCTTGTATCTTCGATCTGTTCCATTGTTTCTTCAATCTCTTCCAAACAAATAAAAAATTAAAGAAAACTAAAAAAGGAATCTTCTTGCTTTCATCGCCATTAACCACATCCATGATTTGGTTTGTTTGTTTTTTCGTCGCTGCTTTTGTTACATAACTTGACAGTTGACAGTTATTTATTTTTTTCCTGCTTCAACAACCATGTTGCAAACGAATTAATAAAAAGAAGTAAAAAAAAAAAAAACTTTCATCGCTTCTTGTACTTTGTTGCTGCTTCTAAATATCTTTTGCACTAGTACAAAAATGAGATTTGGTCACACATAGGTAGAATTAAACGGTCACACATTTGAATATTTATGTGGCTAAAGGTACCAAAATAAAATTTAAGTTATTAGTTAGCCACATGAACTCCGATCGTGTGACCATTCGGGAATGTATTGCCACACCATCAAACATTTATGTGGCTAAAGGTCACAACTATTTTTTGGCTAATTATTTAGCCACATATGAATTGAAACGCGTGACGAATGAAGAGTAAGTTTGAAGCATTAGTCACTATATACATATAAAACGTGACAAACCTATGTCACACACTTGAAACACTGTGACCAAATGCCATATATGGTCACATGAGGTAATTGTTTATGTGTCTAAATCATAGAGTCGAGTTTGTCACACATGATTTTAGTGTAGCCAAAATCCGGTACATATGGTCACATAACTATTATGTGTGTCTAAACTTTAGCGTGTGTTAGGTTGTCAAAAGCTAATGTGTATAGTCACATTTATTTGTAGCACGATCATGTGACTATATGGATTTATAATAGCTACATCATATCATAAATGTGTATCTAAATGATGTTTATGGCCACACTCTAGGTGATTATATGTGACCGATATATGTGACCAATATATTTATAACAGTCACGTCGTTAAATTTTCATGTGACTATTATTTAGGGCAAAAATGGGCAAAAACAATTATGATTGAAATTGATATTGGTCACATTGAGTGTTTGTGTGTGTAATTCATGAGACTTTATATGGTCACATGAGGTAATTGTTTATGTGTCTAAATCATAGAGTCGAGTTTGTCACACATGATTTTAGTGTAGTCAAAATCCGGTACATATGGTCACATAACTATTATGTGTGTCTAAACTTTAGCGTGTGTTAGCTTGCCAAAAGACAATGTATATAGTCACATTTTTTATAGCACGATCATGTGACTATATGGATTTATAATAGCCACACCATATCACAAATGTGTATCTAAATGATGTTTATGGCGACACTTTAGGTGATTATATGTGACCAAATTTTACATTCGAGTTTATTCAGCTGCCTTAGATTAGGTATGTTTTACTTGCATAATGATGATATAAGTTTGTATTTGAGCTTTTAAATAGTAGTTCGAAACATTTTATGCAGTTTTTCTTTTTTCTTTTTGTGGATTATGTCACAAATGTAAAATTCGATAGGTATACTACAAGAGATAGAGGTTAACAAAAAAAAATTTTTTTTTTTTTTTTTTGATAAAGGGGACGGTACACTGGCAAATTTGTATTAGATCAAAAAATAGTAATTACAGGTATACGACAGGTTTTCCCGAAGGGACGTTTTTAGTGAGCGTCCCAAACACATACAAAATCTCCTATTACTAGCCTTAATCTAATCCAACTCCTATGTCGGTGATCATTTTTATAATAATACCTATAAAATCTAAAATGGCCAACACTAGAAAAGAAAAATACAATCTAAAATGGCCACAAATATGACCATTTTTACAATTCATCCTAGAATGTAAAAAACAAAAAATCTTCAAAGTCTTCTTGCCTTGCTTCCTCTGATCTTCACATCTTCTGATCTTCTATCCACAACTCCTTAATCCACCCATTTCCCACAAATACCATACTTTTTTTACTACAGATCATTCCATACGCCTTTGGTCTCATCCTACTTAACAGTGGCCAATTGTACAGGATTTTGAGTTCATACCCACCTCTCTTGCACTTCTATGACTAAAATCATTCCCCACGTTCTAACATACCCTTCTTATCCCAATCACATAATGCAACCCAAATACAATCATATAACATGGCATAACCCTATTCCCATATACCCAACAACAAGTATTAAGTATAGTTGGTTATCAAATAAAACAAGTTGTCCAGAGATTGGCTCAATACATTGACTGGAAAAAGTCAACCAATAACAGCAACGTTTTATCATACCAGCTGCAGCATTAAAATAGCTAATAGTCTAATACCTTTAGCAGTATTAAAATTACTACTAGCAGCTTTAAAAAACCAGAAAATCCCAGTTTATATTTGGATATAAAAGATACTTTATGTAAACAAACATGTATACAGGCTTGTGTTTTTAACAAAGTCATCTACCAGCAATGGAACTATATTGACAACAGGCTGTAAGCAATCGACAAGTAGAGGAACCTCAATTACCCTGCAAGATCCACCACATACAGCTACTGCATCACCTTCTGTACACATTACAATCAGCCGACCCTTTCATGCCTTAAGTTGTTGAATAACCGACTGCTGTTTGCTGATAGGAAAATAATAATCGATAAAGCAAAGCAACTTGCAAGTCAACTACCTCAATTAGATGGGCAGGTCAAAGGGTTTAGCATCTGGATATGAAAGCCTAATATTATATTATATGTAGTATAACTGAATACATAATTACCTATGTCAACCTTCCAAGTGCAAAAGCTGACATTTCCTTTAGTTGAGCTTCTGAGATTGCAACATCTCAATTAGCGGACCAACAACACCTCTTTGAACTATGTGCACCTGCAAAAGCTTGCTCTTTTCAATTTATGCCTTATGGTCACATAACTGAAGATAGACAAAAAAAATTGTTCATATTTGGCTACACAATCAGAACAAAGTAAAGCAAGTGGGTAAATGAATAACAGTTTAAGAAACCTTGCAGTCCGTATCAGCTGGATCAAATTGTCCAAGAAGTAAGGCAACTTCTCTTTGTCTCTCCGAACAAGTTGAACTGTTGACAAAGTATATAAGTTTAGAGCATATGGTATTATAATAGAAATTTGTATTTCATAAACTTCAAGAGTTATGTCAACATTCTAAACAGCAAAAATTAAGAAGTTTATCTCCAGTTAGAGCAGGAAAACATATGTCGTTTCTTAGCAAATGCTTGGCAAACCAAATCATTCCAGCAATAGTAGAGAACGATTAATGTACCTAAGCAATTCAATTACAGGTTGCAACGCTCCAGCAAGAAGAACTTCCTTCTTTATTCTTGGGGATGAGTGAACAAGATTGCCAATCACACCAACCTAAGAGGCCATCAGAAGTTATTGCAGAAAAAGAAAAAAAAAGCAAGACCAGATATCCTCACAGAGGCACACATATATAATGAGATAAATGTATGCACACGAATTGGCATCTAAGAAATGGTATGGTAACTCGCCGCTTCATAGTGTATGGCAACGTCTTTTGATTGAAGCATTTGAACAAGAATAGGCAGAGCATTACAGTCCACTATCTGCAGATAATTTAAAAGCATGTTATAAGAAAGATAGCTCTTGGTCCTGAAAACAGGTTCAACTAACCCATAAAAGCATCAACCTGAGTTTTGTTGTCATCGTTTTTAAAAGCCAGTGTATGCAACGCCCCTGCTGCAGCTCTCTGCACTTTTACATCAGTGGATTGTAATAACTGAACAAGAGGAGGAATGCCACTTTCAACCCTAAACATGAAAATGTGGTGAGAAAGTATTACAAAATGAGCTGTAACCCCAAGGCATGTAAGAAAACTAACCTAACAAGAGTCTTAATGCTCATCAGCTGCTTTTCTTATGGCTCCATTAACTGTTCGGGAATTTTGGCCATCTGCATGCCTCTTAAGCAGAGCTACCAGATGGGGTAAGGCTTCAGCATCAACTATGAGTTGTTGATGTTCAGGCTATAAAACAGGCTAAAAATTCCTAACTATTTAGCATAACCACCCAGTCTACAATAATCCGTTACATCTGCGATCTACTTAAAACCCTGTTGACAGTTCGCTTATCCAAAGGTACTTTTTGGCGTCGACAAGTCTTTTTTCTGATTCATTAACATGTCAATTTGGGGCCTATTTATTCTATAGACATCTAACAGTCTCAACTCACAACTGAAAAGATGTGTCACCAAACATTAAAGCTAACATCATATAACATTGATCATAGAAAAAAGAATAGCAGTACAAAACAAGGGTTCTTAATAACATGTCCATAGTCTGGCACCATGTAACAACATTTCTTAGTCTATCATGGTACAGAGAGTCCATAAGCAACGATATAGCTTAATGCTTGAACGCAGCCTGATCACCCACAAGTTCTTTCTACAGCACCTAGTATGCATCATGATATATGTGTCCAAACCCTCCGAAAGCAATCAAACCACAATATTTTGAAGGCTCAATCAGGTATATTGCATGGTTTATTAAGCCAAGTAATGGTACAAACAATAACTTCATCCCAACTTATCCTATTTTTCCAGTAAAAACATTAAAGAAATTATCTTACATCTATTGATAGAACCATAAAAAAAAGTCATACCTTTAAAAAAACGCATAAGCATCTGATTCAAATTGCTCTTAAGATTAGCCATAATACCTGTAAAATACATCCAATAGAAAACAATAAATTAATAAAGTGTTGTAAACATTTAATTTGCAAAAAAATACATTTCAATTACAAACTTTAAATGTAGAATCAATAACAATCAAAGTCCATAAAGATAAGCATAATAAAGATTGACTCTTGAAAGAATATATCTCATAAACCCTCAAATTTCCAACTACACTGAGCAAAACTTTGATATATAAAAATGATAGTGGCTATATATAAAAATGATAGTGGCTTTGAATATGATAGTGGCTTTGTTATAACCTGTGAAGTTTGTTCTATAGGTGCTGTAAGCAATTGCTTGTTGAAAAAAAGCAAGAAAAAAAAAACAGAAGCTCCTCAAAATATAGTCAAAGTTGATGCTCCTAGCGGGCAACGACCATCTTTGTTTCTACTATGGCTTTGTTTTGCTTTTTCAAGCTTTGTTGTTTGAATATTTGCGTTCGTTTTTGTCAGATATCTTTATCAACTGATTAGTTGTTACTTTTATTTGCTTTTGTTGAAAGATCACATCCGCTTGTTGTCGGATATCTTCATCAACAAAATAATTTTTGCTTTTAATTGATTTCAAATGTACTCTCACTCTACTTCTGCAACTCTTTCTCCAACTTTATGGCACAATCGTTTGGGACACCCAGAAGCACCAGTTTTTATATTTTCTTAGGAATAATTAATAAGTTTATTGTTTGCAAGAAAACATCGTTTTCTTCTATTTGCCAACCCTGCATGTTTGGAAAAGTTAAATTGCCATTTTATGATTTGGTTTCTAGCACTACTTTGCCATTTGCTATTATACATAGTGACTTGTGGACATGCCCAATTTCAAGTTCGGCAAGCCATACATATCATATTATCTTCTTGGATGATTACTCTAATTTCTTATGGATATTTCTAATTGGTGCGGAATCGCAAATCTATTCCACTTTTCTATCATTTCAAGCATTCGTAAGTACCCAATTTGCAAAACCTGACAATGGAAAAGAATATATATGATAACGAACAATTTAAACTTTTTTTTCCACAAGAATGAATTACTTTCCATTTTTGTTGTCCTCATATTCGTCTCAAAATGGGAAAGCCGGACGAAAGATATGAACAATCAATAATTTGATTCGTACTCTTCTTGCTCACTCATCTATGCCACCAACCTTTTGGTATCATACAACTTTTTTATATATAATTCCTAGCGAACTTATCTACAATTACTCATAAACTCAAATGTTGTATATTGAGAACCTTCATTTGCACATTTACGAATATTCGGGTGCCTTTGATATCCCCTTTTTCCCTTCTACCACTTTTAATAAGCTTTAAGCTTGATCAACACCATGCGTCTTTTTAGGGTACCCTCGTAATCATCAAAGGATGTAAGTGCTATGATTTAACTAAACGCAAAATTCTTATATTTAGACATGTGTCTTTGATGAATGTCAGTTTCCATCCTTGTTTGCACTTTGTACCATTATTTTCTAAACCCTACTTCTCATCAGACTACTCCAGCAGCCAATTTATGGGCTTTAGCTCGAGCCTGGAACTAGAAAAAGCTCGAAATAGCCCAAAAAAGCCCAGCCTGAAAAACCTCGGCAAAGCCCGGACTGGCCCGAAAGTCCTAAAAAGACCTGGAATTATTCAAAAAAGCCCGGTCCGGCCCCGGCTGGGCTAAGCTCAAAGCCTGCAAAAGCCTAAAGCCTAATAGCCCGGGTTTTTTCAAAATAAAGCCCGAAAGCCCGAGCTTAAAAAAAACAATCATATTTTAAATTACACGTGTTTAATATTTATATTTAAGTTTTTACTTACATAATATGTGTCTTTGATAAATGTCAGTTTCCATCTTTGTTTTCACTTTGTACCATTATTTTCTAAACCCTACTTCTCATTAGGTGTGTCAAAAAACCAGTTTTTAAAACCAACCCGGCTCAAACCTGAAAAACCGACCCGGTTTATACCCAGGTATACCTGGCCCGGTTCTGGTTTTTTCACTACCCGGCAGGTAGGGACCCGGGTTGGGTTTTTGAAATTCAAAATCGGGTTGAAACCGGGTACACTACGGGTCGGGTTGGAAAACCCGGTATAAAACCCAGGAAAACCCGGGTTAAAAACCGGTATTCGTGGGTCAAAAATCAGGTTCGGTCAGGTTGGGTAGGTCAACAACCTGGTTCTCATCCTTTGACCTAAAACCCGGTTCGGGTTCCGGGTACAGGTCGGGTAGGCCCAATACCCGGTTTTGTTCACGACTACATCTCATCAGACTACTCCTACAGTCCAATTTATGGGCTTTAGCCCGAGCCTGGGACTAGAAAAAGCGCGAAATAGCCCAAAAAAGCCCAGCCTGAAAAAGCTCGGCCCGAAGCCCGACCTGGCCCGAAAGTCCTAAAAAGGCCTAGAATTATTCAAAAAAGCTCGGTCCGACCTCGGCTCAGGCCGGGCTAAGCCCAAAGCCTGAAAAATCCTAAAGCCCAATAGCCTGGGCTTTTTCAAAATAAAGTCCGAAAGCCTGAGCTTTTAAAAAAAACGATCCTATTTTAAATTACATGTTTTTAATATTTATATTTAAGTTTTTACTTACATAATATGTATATTACATATATTTTGTTCATACAAAACATATTTTTGGTATATTATATAACTTATACCTTTTGAATATATATAATTTTTTACTCATTAAGTACGTATACAAGTATATATTCATTTTATCATGGATACTTAAACAACTACGGTAATATCGTCGATGCATTATATTTGTATATTATAAAATACAACAATAACTCATTTCACCCAAATATATATGAAATTATTAGTTATATGGTGCTAAATAAATGCAATAATTAATTAGGAATAAACAAAATAAGATTCTTAAAAGAGTCTGAAAAAGCCCGGTTCTGGCTTTTAAAAGCCCCGGCTAAGTCCGTTTAGCCCGTTCGGTCCTTAGTAGGTCTAGTTTTTTTGGTTAAACCCGGGCTTTTTTAAACCGAGAAAGCCCGGGGTTTTTTAGGCCTGGGCACCTGCACCTCTATCTCAGACCCGACAATTCAGCCCATTCACCAACAGCCCATCAACACTCCACCAGCCCATTCTGCTTTTTCGGTCCAACAAACCGGCCCAATATCTCCATCAACAAATATCTCGATCCAGCCCTCCTGTTGCGTCTCCGCCCAGTAGGGCAGTAGGTGATAATGTGATATGTTTGTTGGGCCTTTTTAAACTATAACGGTCTTTCTAGATTTGGGCTCCGAACGAACATAAATATACACAGTGGATTGAAATTTTGGTGGTCCTATGTCTATGTGGGCTGCCCGCACAGGCCCATAACCGCGTATATTTTTGTACCATGAATTTTTTAAAGTTTCAACGTTTAAGGACATGACATCTTCATTGTGTTAACAGACAAAAATTCCATGTTAAGTTGTCAACAACAACATCATCATCATCATCATCATCATTTTTATTATTATCATCATCATTATTATTATTATTATTATTATTATTATTATTATTATTATTATTATTATTATTATTATTATTATTATTATTATTATTATTATTATTTTTATTATTATTATTATTATTATTATAAATATAATATAGATATAATTTCTATAAAGAACGCAACTTATAAAATGAGTATAAGTATGGTAGAAGTTATGAATTCATAAATCTATTGGCATATATTTAATCATAATAATAATAATAATAATAATAATAATAATAATAATAATAATAATAATAATAATAATAATAATAATAATAAGTAACAAGGCAGGCGAAAGGTTGAGTGTTTTGTATAATTTTTGTGTGCTAATTGGTTTTGTAAATACATTAATATTTTATTTTATCAATATAAAAATGATACTCCGTAAAATAGAAAATAAATAATAATAATAAATAGGTCCTTGTGATAACTCCGTATCAGAAAGTGATAGAAGTGATGGGCTAATTGGTTTTCATAAACCAGTTGTTATATACAAGCAACAATTATCATTTTTATATTCATTATTAGGGTATGTTTGGTAAAACTAGCTGTAGGTTGTAGCTGTAGCTGTAAGCTGTAGCTATTGGTTGTAGCTGTAGGTTATAGCTGTAAATTCAAGCTGTAAGATGTAACTTTTTTCTGTAAAATTGTTTGGCAAACTAGCTGTAGCTGTAATTTTGAAGTATAAAATGACTTAAAAGGAGCTTTTCATTTAAATTAAAAGCTACAGCTACTACACACTAGCTTTTCAATTTGGAGCTTTTCATGTAAATTAAAAGCTACAGCTACTACACACCAAACAAGACTTTTATTATTTTTGAAGCTTTTATTTTTAAAATTAAAAGCTAAAGCTCCTAAAAGCTCATCGTCAAACATAGCCTTATTCATCCCAGAACTCTTGTAAGAATTACCAAACACTTTATATCCTAATAATATTATTTTATAATAACAGCAAAGAACAAATATATTTTTTTAAAGAACTGATTAACTTATAAATTTTCTATTAAAATTTTATCAACAAAATGACTTGTACAGATATACCCATAGTATTAATATAGGGAAATATGAGAGATAAAATCTAATTTGATGTAGGTAAACTTTACTTATCATATCATTTTGTAAAAAATATACTTGTAACATTTTCTGACTCTAGCGTTATTCATTTTCAAAGGAAAAAAACATATTCTATATATTTATTTATAATTATAAAATGGATCTTGCCTTGTACGTGGAAGGCACCACCTTTGGAATAGAAAACAGAACACTTCAATAATGTATGGCTTAAGTATATGAATAAAAATAATAAAAAATATATATATAACAAAGATATTGTTTAGTAATAATGCTTAAATTTAATAATAAGAAAATGTTTGACTAAACCTATTCTTGATTACAAAGTCGTCGTCGAGGTAGTTGGAAAAACGAAATGCGAACCGAATGTAGTGAATTATCAATTAGCATAATCAATATTGTTCTAGAGGATTAGTATTATAATTTATTGTTATTATAATTTATTTATTTTAACCCTCTTTAAACGACAATATCGCGTTATCAAAAGGGGAGACAACACATACTTCAAATTAGAGAATCTTGGCGTCTCCAATATATGTGCTAATAGCTACTTTCAAACTTTAATTTTGATTTGTATATATATTCAAAAAAACTAACAAAGAATGCAATATTGTAAGTTTTTAATTGACTGAAGTCGCTAAGACTAATATTTAAGACACGCATATTCTGCTAACTGCAACAAACGAATGGACAAACGCCATAGACATGAAAGACCGCAAAGACAAACGCCGTTGAACGAAAGACTATCATCATATACCGTAATTGCATATTTAATAATTAAATACTACTGCTAAATAGGATGATTTACATGGACCTAAAAGTAAGTCTAACTTTTTAACCGGTTGAATTTTTCTTTTCTCTTAATCTCATCCAATCAATTTTTAAGTTACCCAATTAAATATTTAGGTATATTTTTAATCTTACAAGTTTAGGTCTATCAATCACTTTCTGTTAAATAGTTTTACTACGTTAACAAAATATAGCATTTTATCGTGTATTGTGTCTATATAGGATATAAGCAAAATGAAAATTCGTTTAACTTAATCCCTTGTGCTTATCACGTGACGTTAATTGATTAATCCAACATCCATATTGTAAAATTTTGTGAGATAAGAAGCGAGTGACGGATTTATAAATTATATCGTATATAAAAAAACTTAGTGTTACTACGTCGGGTTTTTGTTGGACTCTAAATTGAAAATTTCTAATCCAAATATGAATAAAAAATCCAGTTTAATTATCGGTTAAAATTGGATAACTAAACCAAGAATAAGGTTCAAATAAGTACAACAACTTTGAGTGGAAATAGAGGAACCAACCAAAATGCGTCACGTGTCACAAAACTCTCTTTTCACGTTTTCTAAACGTACTCAAACGGTAACTTGAACAAACATTAAAATTGCACAAAAAATCAACGTTTTTATTCTCTTCAATAGAGATGTGACAAGATATACTTTCGACGATTTTTGTTTTTGTTTTTCAGTGGGTTTCAAAAACAACTGACACATGTGTTACCGGTAATACTAGTATCACATGTGTTATAATTTTGTACAATTTGTAAAACCCAATAAAATAAAAGTCATCCATAAATAGAAGAAATGAGAGAAAAAAATGCTACATTTTTATTGTGTAAATTTTATATTTTGATGATGCATGAAATGATCCAGTGCTGGTAAAAGCCATCATCTTCATCTTCGGTTCGAAAGGATTTAACAATGTAAAAATCGTTTAGAAACTAGTAAGTGATCAAGGGGGGTTAGCCATCGAAGTACAAGATTTTTGATCTTTTTTTCTGCACTATCATTTTCATTAGACACTGTAAGTGGGTTTTAGTTTTAGTCACATGAGCTTATGCATCAGATATTTATCCATAATACTTATGAGCTTCTACATGTGTTATAGGTGTTCGTTAAAATGCCTGAATGAGAATGAATGTTAAAATCTTCTTGTTTATATCTATGTTTTTGAATTTGTTTGTTTCTATTGAACTCGTATATCCTATTGTTAATGAACATACAAAGTTATGAGTTAATCATAAAGTGGAAGTATACTAACATGATGATATTTGATTAAATTTAGGAAGTTTGTTTTTAGGTTTGATTGTTCTGCTAAGAGTAATTCTTGTATTGCAAATCCATCCATTTCACCAAATGTCAACATAAATCATGATTTCTAAACCTTCACGTTCTGTATGTTCAAAGGACCCGAACTTCCAAGTTTGTAATTATTAGGTCTTATTATAGCCCTTACTGTTCTAATTTGTTAGCATTGCTTCTAACTCAATACTCACAATGCTAGCTTTATCAAACAGTCAGAAAATGGTGATCTCATGTTATTAAGGGAGTCCATTTGGAAATTATGGAACATACTGTTTTCTTTCAGAGCCAAACTCGTACAGAACATTTGAATCATTCAGTGTATATATAGAAGTTGAGAGTTAAGACTTAAATGTACACCAACAATGATTGTGGTGGAAAATGGATCTTCTATCTTCTATATTATTATAGTTAAGTTTAATAAAGAGTCAACTATATTAGTTTTTGAACAAGATTTAATAATCCTAGTTATTCTTTCTGCACCTGACACGATATATAGCTGGGAATAAAGCTGTTAAACACTCTCCCTCACACGAATTCTCAAATATTATGCTGACCAGACAGTTTCTTTGAACTAATAAGTTATACACATGTTGCCTCCACTATCTATTAAAGAACAGTAATTAAGTCATTGATGCATAATGTATGATGTATAGCGTTAACAACATATGAAAGAACAAAGTCCCCTTTTATATGTAATATGTATATGTAAGAGTATATACTTATAATAAATATGTGTGTGTAAACTGGGTGCTCTGTACATATATTGATCGGTGTCACTGAAAGTAGAAAGCCATTCAATATGGCTCAACTAGTTGGTCCGGATGAAATGTTACTAATGAGTTCTGAGATGAGAAGAAGTTTAAGATATTTTCTTTCGCATATGTCTAGTTCGCGTGCTAATTCAGAAATAAATTATGGGAATTATAGTGATGAGACTGACGATATTCCTCTACAGTGGGCTGCAATCAATAGATTGCCTACATATAACCGTTTGAGGGCCTCATTGTTCGATGACGAAAATGGAGATGAAGATAGTAAAGGAAAAAAGGTGGTTGATGTCACAAAACTTGCTGCTCCAGAGCGACACATGTTTATTGAGAAGCTCATCAAACACATTGAGAATGACAACCTACAATTGTTGCAGAAACTTAGAAAACGAACAGACAAGTAAGGTTTCCAATGGATTTTCACGAGTAGTTTATTTCTTCAAACTTGCTCTTTTTTTTATGTACTGGTGTAAATTGAGATGTTAGCTTACAGTTAATCTCAATCTTTTTTGTTAGAGTTGGTGTGGAACTTCCATCTGTGGAGGTACAGTATAAGAATCTTTGTGTAGAAGCTGAGTGTGAAGTCGTTGATGGAAAGCCTCTTCCAACTCTTTGGAATTCTTTCCAAAATATGGTTTCCGTAAGTATTTGTGACTGTGATGCTCACCATATATAATAGGCTTGTCAATCAGGAAATTGATCTTCATTTGGTGATCTATGTATGTGACTTAGTATATGATAAATAGTCGATCCACTAGATTGATCCGTTTGTCGTAAAAAAAACTGATTGAGCTTAATGATTTTCATTTTTTGAAAATCATTTGGTGATATCTTATATTCCTCGCTTAATTTTTTATGTTTCAAAGCTAATTCTTTCTTTTTCTCTAAAAGGGGATTTTCGTGATACCTGGTTTGAAGTCTAAACGGGCTAAGATAACCATTTTGAACGATGTCAGTGGTGTCATTAAGCCAGGAAGGTAGGAATACAAATTTACATTCTATTTAATACTGCAGTTGGTCATCAACCTTTGATTTTATTATTGCAGGATGACTCTGCTTCTTGGTCCTCCAGGATGTGGCAAAACCTCTTTGTTGAAAGCACTTTCAGGGAACCTAAATGAATCTCTTAAGGTTTTTGGACTTCCCATATATATATATATATATATATATATATATCACTAATCACGATGTATACAAACAATAGTGTGAAACTATAGTTGAAGGTTCGATTATTTTGAACATTGAAGGATTGAGTTTGTTGCAGAATTCTGATTAAATATACAGACTTGACAAGATTATTAAGATACTTGTTCTGGTTTGTAGTTTACAGGTATTACCTAGGAACTGCTTCACTCACTAACGATTGTTTTGTTGATTAAAATAGATTAGTGGTGAAATTACATACAATGGATACAAACTAAATGAGTTTGTCCCCCAGAAAACTTCTGCCTATATAAGCCAAAATGATTTGCATATCCCTGAGATGACTGTGAGGGAGACACTTGATTTCTCATCCCGATGTCAGGGTACTGGAAGCCGTGCAGGTATGCCTATTTCAGTATTTCCTACTTCATGCACACAACAAGCACCATACAGTTTGCTAAATAATTTGTATCTTTTCTTCTTGAATAGACATTATGCTTGAGGTTAGCAGGAAGGAAAAAGAACGGGGGATTATACCAGATCCAGATGTAGACACTTTCATGAAGGTCAAATATTAATCTTAATGTTTTGTGTATTCCTGGATTAATGGTGGTTATGCATGAGAAAGACCTACACTAAAACATATTGTATGTTGTGATTTATAGTGTCATATACTCAACCATGTGTGATTTCCACAGGCAACTTCCATTGAAGGACTAAAGACAACTCTTCAGACAAACTACATTTTGAAGGTAATTATCTTGGCAAAAATGAACTTATATGTTGTTTCGTATTTGAATTGCACGATAGTTAGTTTACTGTTATTAACATGTTTCCAGATTCTTGGACTTGATATATGTGCTGATATAATGGTTGGAGATGCTATGAGGAGAGGAATCTCTGGTGGGCAAAAGAAACGATTGACAACAGGTAATTAACTTCTGCATATTGTGAGGCTTATTGCGTAAGATTGCGACTGCTGCATTTATGTAAATAGATTTTTAAGATCTATTGTTCTTTGCAGGGGAGATGATTGTTGGTCCCACAAAAGCTTTATTCATGGATGAAATATCGAATGGTCTAGACAGCTCCACTACGTATCAGATAATTGCTTGTCTTCAGCAGTTGGCACATATAACAGATGCTTCAGTACTCATTTCACTTCTTCAGCCATCACCAGAAGCTTTTGATCTCTTTGATGACATCATGTTAATGGCAGAAGGGATGATTGTGTATCATGGACCTCGCAGTATCGCTTTAGAGTATTTTGAGGCTCTTGGTTTTAAGTGCCCTGAGAGAAAAGGTGTAGCTGACTTCCTCCAAGAGGTAATTTCACCATCTATATCTATAGGATTTGTTACTTTGAGAAATAGAATACGCTCTATTTAGAAAAGATCAAGCAGTTGATAATCTTGATCTGGCTTCTGTAGCGAGTATTCATGTTATATAGTCTGATTCTCAGATTGTTTCAAGAAAAGATCAAGAAAAATATTGGAACCGACCTGGACAAGTATATAAATATGTCTCAGTACACACCTTATCTGTGAGATTTAAGGAATCTTATTTTGGAAAAGAAGTAAGTGAGGATCTTTCCAAATCCTTCTTGAGATTGCCGAGCCATGAAAACGCCATGTCCTTTGATATGTATTCTCTTTCAAAGTGGGATCTGTTTAAAGCTTGCATGTCTAGGGAGATTCTTCTCATGAAAAGGAATTCTTTTATCTACATTTTCAAGTTAGTCCAGGTACAACTAACAACTATGATGGCTTTTATCATTATTACTATTACTCAGAAATATAGATTATTTTCCTTCACGTGAAGAGTTATTTTTCTATATTTTGTAGTGTGTCTAACTATGTGAGTTACTTCTGTGCAGCTTTTCATTATTGCAGTAATCACAATGACTGTATTTTTGCGAACTAAATTGGACGTTGATGCAATTGATGCGAATTATTATCTTGGTTCACTGTTTTATGCACTCGTGATTCTTCTTGTTGATGGGCTCCCAGAATTGCCTATGACAGTTGCAAGACTTCCAGTTTTCTATAAACAGAGAGATATTTACTTCTACCCTGCTTGGGCATATGCAATTCCTTCATCCCTTCTTAAGATTCCCCATTCAGTGTTTGTAGCCATTATGTGGACATCTCTCACTTATTATGTTATTGGATACAGCCCTGAACCAGGGAGGTAAGCATCTTAAAAACTATTTCATCGTTCTCTATAATAAATGGTTTTAGTAAACTGATATTAATAGGCATACGTCAAACTTTTGAGATTATTCCACTACTGTGATTTATAGGTTCTTCGGTCAATTAGTGCTAAATTTTGCGGTGCACTTCACGTCAATATCTATGTTCCGATTCTTTGCAGCGGCATTTAGAACAATGGATGCTTCTACAACTGCAGGCAGTATATCTATATTGTTTCTGTTATCATTTGGTGGTTTCATCTTACCTCACAGTAAGTTCTTTGGAATTTTAATAAATTTATATCTAAACTTGTAAAGACTTTCAGATCAAATGAAGTAACTGGAACTGGTTTTGCAGATTCAATGCCAGCTTGGTTAAAGTGGGGATATTGGGCTTGTCCTCTGTCATACGGTGAAATAGGCCTTGCAGTGAATGAATTTCTTTCTCCCAGATGGAACAAGGTATGTCAGTAGAACACTACCTTCTCTTAAAAAATAATCAACAATATCTTTGTTAGCATTACAATATTCTTGTGACAAATAAGATGACTAATATACAATATCTTTGATTGCATTACAATATTCTTGTGACAAATAAGATGACTAACATGTGTTTTCCTTGTCTTGTGGATTATGTGTTAGCTAATATTACTCACTCATATATTATGCATTTTTCAAGCCAATAACGTCTACGAACACAACCTTAGGACTACAAGTATTACAAAATCGTGGGCTAGATTATAGTGGATACTATTTTTGGATATCACTTGGTGCCTTATTTGGTTTTGCGCTGCTATTCAACATAGGCTTCATCATGGCTTTAAGCTTCTTAAAGGGTAACTCACTAACTCCATGATTCTTGTACTCAATGTCAATTTTGACATTATGAGTGCCATATTGTTCAATTAATCATGTAATTTAAACACTTCCAGCTCCTGGGACTCGTGCAATTATTTCTAAGGAAATACTATCTAAAGTACAAAGAAGTGAAGAACTGAAAGACCAGACTCATAAGGATAAAACAAATAAAGAGTCCACTACTGCTGTCTCAGAGCCATATGAAGGTGAAAACTTATTTCCTATGTTCCACTTCTGTTCGGTGTATATCATATCCAGTTTCACGGACTCGCCTCTCGGTTCATAAACGGAACTTATCTTTGACTATGCTGAATATGATTAAGCTATCTGTTGTGTATCAATAAAGACTTATTTATCCTCTTACCTTACAGGAAAAATGGTATTACCGTTTGAACCACTAACAGTTACCTTTCAGAATCTACATTACCATGTCGAGCCCCCACCGGTAATTTATCAAAAATAATTTAATTAAATTTAAAAAAATAAGCATCTGTTGTTCAGATTATGTTATGGATTATATGTTGTTCTGACAGGAAATGAGACAGCACGGCTTCACTGGGAAAAGACTTCAAATTCTTCATGATATCACAGGGGCTTTTAGACCTGGTGTCCTTACAGCATTGATGGGTGTCAGTGGTGCTGGCAAAACGACACTTCTTGATGTTCTTTCTGGAAGGAAAACGAGTGGCATTGTTGAAGGAGAGATTAAGATTGGGGGGTATCCAAAAGTCCAAAGAACCTTTGCTAGGATTTCGGGTTACTGCGAACAAACTGATGTACACTCTCCCCAAATTACAGTCAAAGAATCAGTGGTGTTTTCTGCTTGGCTCCGTCTTGATCCTGGGATTGATTCAAAAACCAAATACGTATGATACATACTTTTAGAATGTTAATAGGCATTAGTTTGTGAATAACTTTTTGTAACTGTAAGCTATTTTTTTTACGTGTACAGAGATTCATAGAGCAGATTCTGGAAACAGTAGAGCTTCATGACATAAAAGATGCCCTGGTTGGCGTTCCTGGAGTTAATGGTCTATCAACCGAGCAACGTAAGCGGCTCACAATTGCTGTGGAAGTTGTGGCTAATCCCTCAATTATTTTCATGGATGAACCTACAACAGGACTGGATGCTAGATCAGCTGCCATTGTCATGCGAGCTGCGAAGAATATTGTTGATACAGGAAGAACAATTGTCTGTACCATTCACCAACCGAGCATTGACATATTTGAGTCCTTTGATGAGGTATTAAAGAGTCAAATTTTCTTCTTCTGTATGACATAGAAGGTCTAATATATTACCGCACCCATGTTCCTGCAGTTAATCCTATTGAAAAACGGTGGACGTCTGATTTATTGTGGGCCACTGGGTCAGAACTCAAGTAACGTCATTGAATACTTTGAGGTTAGTTACTCTTATATCTGAGTTGGAGCATTACAAAAAAATTTGTATTGTATTGTCACACTAATTGTCTTTGTAACAGCGCATTTCTGGGGTGCCAAAGATTAAAGACAACTATAATCCGGCAACATGGATGTTAGAGGCTACTTCGTCGTCAATGGAAGCTGCACTTGGAGTCGATTTTGGACAAATCTATTCTTCTTCATCTTTGAATATGTAGGTTACACCTTCACATCTTGCTGATAAAATATATCATAATAGCAAGCTATTTAGTAGCCAATTATTCATGACGCCCTGGTCTTTACTCTGCCCCTGGAAATGTACGTTTAATGAGAGGACTCTGGAAACTTATTTATTTTAGCAATTCTGCATGTATTGTACCATTCCATTTCAAGCAATTTGACTCCTCATTTTCAATTAACTGCGATATCTCGTTTTAGAACTTGAACATTTGAATTCTGTCTGACTACTATTATGTGTTTTATATTTACTATTATAGGAGAAATAAGGAGCTTGTTGAAACATATAGCAAACCACCTCCTGGATCTGAAGACTTGTATTTTCCAACACGTTTTTCACAAAATGGGTGGAGCCAGTTCAAAGCGTGTCTATGGAAACAATGTTTGTCGTATTGGAGAAGTCCTTCATACAACTTGATGCGTTCCATGCATATAACCTTCGCATCCTTCCTCTTCGGGTTACTCTTTTGGGACCAAGGAAGAAAAATGTAGGTTTTAAGTACTCGTACATATTATGCATTCCTTAATATTTAATAAAAAAGAAAAGTTTATTCCTTGCATAATGCTTGGTAATTGCTTCTATATGCATTTTGAACTGTGGTAACTATTTCTTAAAACCTCAGCTCCTTTAGTTTATACCCTCAAATGATCTAACATTATATATTTACGTATGACAGACATAGCCCTCAGAGTTTATTCAATATCCTCGGATCAATGTACTCTGCATTACTTTTCAGTGGCATAAATAATTGCTCTTCAGTTATACCACATGTTTCGATGGAGCGAACTGTTCTGTATAGAGAAAGGTTTTCTGGGATGTACGCATCATGGGCTTATGCTCTTGCACAGGTATAACATCCTTTTGTGTCTTTTAGGATTAGAGGCGGCAATAGTGACCTATGCATTTCTGAATGGATCAATTTGGGTTGTGTTTCGGATTTAAAAAAATGTAGCCATAGAGGGATGATATAAAAGGGTCAAACGGGCCGAAAGTCACCCAAAACACATCAATAATGCACACAAGCTCCTAAATCACGTTATTCTATTGTTTACATTATTATTGGAATTTAAATATTAATTAATTAAATTTGATTTATCAATTAGACTTTAAGGAAAAAAAGAAGAAGGTTTTTTGGGGGTCAACTAGACCCGACGTGTTTAACTTATCACCCAACCAGCCACAACACCCATTTTGCCACCCCTAATCCTAAAGAGTCAAGTCTGAATCCATATATCTAAGTCTATGGTGTTGGAAAGCACAAAATAATATATATATATATATATATATATATATATATATTCTAAACCAGATTGTACCCAATGAAGTGTTTTTTATATGGTGATTTGTGTGATTCCTGTATGTATAAGGAACCTGATTTGATTTTATCTTGTAGGTGACGATCGAGATCCCTTATCTCTTTGCCCAGACACTTGTATTTACCTGCATCACGTATCCTATGATTGGATATTATTGGTCAGCCTACAAGATTTTCTGGTACTTCTATACATTCTTGTGCACATTGATGTACTTCACCTATTTGGGCATGCTACTTGTTGCTATAACACCAAGCTTTCCAGTAGCTGCCGTTCTACAGTCTGCATTTTACACGATCTTTAACTTGTTTGCTGGATTTATAATTCCTAGACCGGTAAGTCCACGTTGACGATCAAATCCTGATGTTATATTGTTTAAACCCTTGCCAGAAAAAAATAAGTAAATTCCAAATGCATCTTCTTAGTTATCAGGTTTTGCTGAGCTTATTTGTAAATATTGCGTTCATGCAGAAAATTCCCAAGTGGTGGATATGGCTTTACTACTTGACTCCTACTTCATGGTCACTCAATGCATTGCTTACATCTCAATATGGTGACATGAAAACTGAGATTGAAACTTTTAATGGGATGAAATCTGTTGAAGACTTCTTAAGATATTACTTTGGGTATCGTCATGAAGATTTACCACTGGTGTATGTTATTCTTGGTCTATGGCCTATCATTTTTGCTACTTTATTTGCATACTGTATAACAAAACTGAACTTCCAAAGAAGGTGAGTATGTAACATTTGCAGTCGAGGTCAAATATGTGCACATACATGATACATCATAGTAATTTCAGTTATGTGAATTTTAGAGGTGAATAAGGTTGGTTCGCCGAACAAGTTGCTTGTTGAGTAGTGGACATCTGACTCGCAGATTTTAATTTTATTTTTTAATTTATATTGTTCTTGCATATGCCTGATTTAACTTCGCAAAATCGGTGAGTCATATGTCATTTACTAATCAAATATGTAGGTTTAGTTTTAAGCTTATCAATTTAGGACTACAAATCATTTTTCATTTTGTGGGTCATTTCAGAAAAAATTAAAATAAAAAGTAACATTTAATTCTAATAAGCTTGGAATAGAAAATTAAAGATATATATGATTAGATTATACAATAGTTATACGTGTGTTGATTTCTAGTTTCTTCTTAGTACAATATATATATCTATAAGTTAAATTTTATTAACATTAAATGTTCGGTTAAAGCCTATGAAATAAAAGTATTACGTAACTCAGTTAAATTTTATTAACATTAAATGTTCGGTTAAAGCCTATGAAATACAAGTATTACGTAACTCAGTAATCAAGATATTTATTTATGACATAGACATTACATGAATCATGATAAAAAATAAAAAAAAACAAAAAAAAAACATGAAAATATGCAGATTGAGATATACTGTAGGATAAATTTCAGGTAAACCATCCAAGGAACATTTCTATATTTTTTTTCACATCTTCTAAGGGGTTGCGTAATTTTTAGCTTGTGAGCTTTTAGCTTTTTAGCTTATGAGCTTTTATTGTAAAAAGCTAAAAGCTAAAAAGCTCCAACTTCCTGGTTTCACATAAACAAATTTTTTTGTTGTAAAAAGGCTACTAAGCCAAATCATTATATGGCAAGGAAAGAGAGCTTTTGACAAAAAAAAAAAAAAAAGTTAAAAAGCTAAAAAGCCCTCTTAAAAAGTTAACCCAAACATCCTTTAAGATAGCCATAAGATGATAGTGTTAAAAAAAATATGATAGCCATAAGATGACTCCCAACACTATTGATACATCAGTTTGTACCGCATCAGCGTCACGTTACACTTCTTAACAATTGAACACTGTCCACCATGACACATCACTCAGTTTTTTCAGTCCTCACATTTACCGATATACATTTATCTTTAAACACCAAAAAAAAAAATTGCTTTCAGCCCTATCAATTTCGTCACTTGCACATCACCAAACGGAAGCAGAAGTGACTCATGTCAAAGTCAAAGTGATGCTTCCTTGCCAATGGCTTCCCAAACTTAAGCAAAGTGACAATGAAACTAATTCAACCGTTGGCACCCCTCTAAGAGCGTATTTGAAGGAAAAAAGTCAAAATTATTAACAACTTTTTTGATTGACATACTAGTTCACATGGACTTTTATAGATATATATATACATATATATAATATGTAAACCTCAACAAAAAAAATTTGTTTATAATAACCTACACATTACAATTTGCGAAGAAAGTTATGACGTTAATATTAGGGTTCATATGTAAAAATCTATTGTAAAATTTTATACATAATAAATAACCACCTTCTAAAAATAAATACAAAGTAGTTAACGGTCTTGTAGAACTCTTATATTCGTGTTAAGAAAAGGATGGTTAGAAGAATTATGTTTAGAAAATTACTTATACCTGTAAAAGGTGTAAATTGGCGGGAACACTCAGGTCATTGTTCACCCTACAAAGATGACTCCGGGCAACTTCCCTGGCACAGTGGGGGCGTCTGAAGTTGGAATGAAGCTTTATCTGCAAGTTCCCTCAGAATCATGTTTAACAGGTGTGAGTACCTAATATGCTAAATGTTTACCTAGTGTTGGAATTACTTATACTTACAGAATTTATAAGTATAAGAAATCTATATTTTTTTAAAAAAACTAAACTTTTTAAATTTGCTACCGGATGTATATTGTATAGTGACGTATTGTCCTTTGTATTTTAATTTAAATATTTTAAATATATTTATTATAAATGGAGTTAGGGTTTCACATTTCTTGTGACACAGCCGTAGACGTTCGCAATACTGCAGCAGCAGAGAGTGCTTTTAAATAACCGATTAATTTCCAATCTAGGTTTGTGTTCTTCTTTATAATTCCATTTTCGATCCACTGTTTACTCTCTTTTTTACTGTTGTTATCAGAAATTAGTCAATTGCGTTGCTGGAATGCGTTAATTTCAAGATTTCTTATTATTTTTTAGCTTGAATTTGGATTTAAATAGTTGAATGGATTGAGAGGAAGATGACGGTAGGGATTGAGTTAGGGTTTCAATTCCTTGATTTTGCAACACACATATTATTACATCTATTTATATGCGTTTACCTTTTGATTACACATTTACACAGAGCTTGATTTTTATTCAAATATTCGGACTTGCTGATTTGCTATTGTTATGATTTGAGGAGCTAATGAGCTATTTAGGCCTTTTAAAATACCTGATTTTTAAGTGCTTATTGGTGTATGAATACAAGCATAAGCTGTAAATATGCAATCTCAAACATCGTTTGAGTATAGAAAATGAAAGTGGACTGGTTGATGTTTGAGTTGGACCAACTCTTAATGCAATGATATGCAGATTTGTAAGATATGATTGATGTTTTTTATGTTTCGGATGTGTGTATTTAGCATGGGAAGACGTATGAAACTTGTTGTGTACAAGTGTGTGTACTGATGTAGACTTGTGTGCATTTTATTTTGAGCTTTAATTAATACCTTGCGTAATGGGAGGATTTATTAGTTACTTATCTGTGAAATTAGTTGTTGTCAGAAGAACTTGCCAAGATGCAGAACGAAGAAGGACAAAACATGGATCTCTACATCCCAAGGAAGTGGTATGTTTTTTTTAATGCATATGTCATATGTTTGAATGTTTAATTCTGTAGATGTACAAAATTCACTAGATGAGTTTTATTTTGCAGCTCTGCTACTAATCGCTTGATCACCTCAAAGGATCATGCATCTGTTCAGATCAATGTTGGTCATCTCGATGAGTCTGGCCGATACGTTGGCCAGTTCTCCACATTTGCTCTCTGTGGCTTTGTCCGAGCCCAGGTATGTCTCATCATTTTTGTTGAATTTTCAGTGGTCAATGTTACTTTTATAATGGTCAATGCATAAATGAATGTTCATCATTGGGTTCAGACAGATGATTTTGATTCGTCTTCTGGTTGTAAATGCTACATGGTTTTCTACTACTCCGTATATGTTACTTGTATACCTACCCCAATGAAGTTTGGTTTATTTCTCATCGTATAGGTATTTTACAGCCTTTTGGATGAATTTGCCGGTTCTTTAAAAGCTAGATGATAACTACAATTGTGTTAGCATATAAATAACAAACTGCACCGTTTAACTTGTTAATTTATTTCTAACTTGTTGGTTTGTATTGAAATGACGAAGAATGTACAGTTTGTAATTAAACCTGTATGCTTTTATATATTTAGAATTTAAGCTGTATCAAATATTGACCAATGTGTTTATGCATTGATTCTTGCAGGGAGATGCTGACAGTGCACTTGACAGGCTGTGGACAAAGAAGAAGGCTGAGGCTCACCAGTAGTTTACATGTTTAGAATTTGGTTCCATGGTGTTAAGCGGCAGTGTTTGTCTTAAATTTCAGTTATTAGACACATGAGACACATGAGAGATTATGATATATTGATGTTAGATTTGTAGTTCAGCTTTTGATCTCAGTTTGGCAATGAAGCAAAGCTGGAAATTTAAGTGTCATTTTTAAATTGTGAATTGCTGTAAGCATCAGTCTGTTATTAGTTACTACTTTTTTTCTGTAATCTTTCTCCTTCTGTTTGAAAGTTATATCACTGAATGTTTCCCTGAAACTTATTTTTGACATTCAATTTAAGGTGTTAGGTGCGAATATGCCATAATAAGCATTACTAACAGTGTTTTTTAGAACAAATAATAATAATAATAATAATAATAATAAATAAATAATTGGGAAGCAAAGAATTTTATTAGTAACTAAATACACCAAATGTAAAAGAAAAAACCAAAATACCAAAATAATGAAGTTTAAAAGTAACTAAATACACCAAATGTAAAAGAAAAAGGAGAAACTAAAATACCAAAATAATGATGTTTAAAAGTAACTAAATACACCAAAACCTCTAAAGTTTAATAATATAATACGAACTTTGAACATATGTGCATTATACTTTTGATTTGTTTTCGTATATTAATTTCCATTATTTATAGTTTCCATTATGTGTTTAGTTTGTTAGAAGGGTAAAATCGTAAAATTGAAGGTCAGTTGTGTGGTGATAATGCAAGATTGTAGACCTCTTAGACACATAAATATTTCAGCAAGTCATTTCAAAAGTCAATTTTGTAAAAAAAAATTGATAAGGTAATATACCCTGATTCAAGATTGTTGACAAAATAATCTTTTTCTCGTCAAAAAATAAAAATAGATGACCATTTGGACGATGAAAAAATTGATATTGTTTTGATTGGTAAATTTAGACTTTACATTAACTTTGTGGGTCGTTTGTCCAATGAGAAATGGGAAAATGAACAATTGAGTCATTTTATTGAAGGAGTAAACTGTTTGAGAGATTAAAGTGTCGTTATTATTTGGCTAAAAAGAAACAAAATTGAGCGACAATTTTCATAAATTGATGTACACCCGTTCATGAAATCTACACAATTTTGAACTTTCATTGTAAACCTCGTAAACGGTCTCTACTCCAATGAAACGACTATATGATATGAAAAATACAAATCTTGAATGAATACACAATTTTGAACCCTATTAGGCCCAAACTCTGAAGCCCAATATCAAGCAAATTGTTTCTAAACCCAAAAGCAAACAGAAAAAAAAAAGCCCACCGGTTCCCTAACCGATATGCATCGCCGGTTCTTCACACACCTCCGACGGCTTAACCTCGAACCTATAGCAAACACCTCCAACCAGTCGTAAACGGTAAGCAATTTAGGTTTCCAATCTATAACAGATTCAGTGCTACGTTTGCATTTCATCGATTCATGACGTGTTGTTTATTTTAATCCTTATACGATTTGCTCATTTTTTGTTATCTGCTACTGAAATATTGTATATATATGGTTTATGTTGGCGAATTTGGTGATTTGTAAGCTCATATGATTAGTAAGTTTAGTATGGAATTTGTGTTAATTTATTGAATCCGCATGTAGAATGACGCTATTGCCCTTTGTATTTTTTTCTATTACAAATCGAGTTAGGGTTTTAGGTTTTAGCAATAGACATTCGCAATACAGCAGCAGAAGAAGATAGTGATCTAAAATAACCGATTAATTTCCGATAAGGTTTGTGTTGTTTTTAATTCGATTCGATTCGATTTTGAGCTCTAGTATGCTGATTAGTGATTATAATTATAATGAAATTATAATTCTGAAGCTGAAATGTGATAATATTTTAGGTTTCTTATTGATTTGTAGCTTGATTTAGGGTCTGAATTGTTAAATGGATTGAGAAAAGATTTATAGACAAAATGAATCTATTTATATTATATATGTGCATTTACCTTTTTATTTCATAGAGCTTGATTTCTGATTGTTTAGGCTTAGTGATTTACTCTTGTTGATGATACTACTTCCTACTTACCAATATATATGTCCATCTTTCTATTTTCATTTTCCCGATACATATGTCCACTTCCGGTTTCAACCTACAGAACATGTTTAGTTGGGTAACTATTAAATTTTTTATCGGTGAACAGTGTAATAATTGCATTATTCCTTATTCTAAATTCGTGTGCCACTTGTCGATGAATAGTCTTTAGATACTATAATACTTTTGCCTGTAGATTGAGGAGCTAGTATATGGTTTTGAAAGATAGCTAATCCTTTAAAGAGCCAACTATTGGTGTATCGCGTTTTTATGCACTTTTTAAACTTAATAAGCACTTTGAAGTTTATGGATAAAAAAACAGAAACTGCATATTAAACTACTAATCTCATTTCGATATTATGTGTTAATTTTTATATTTAAATAAGCTATTGTTGTTTTAAATTGTATGGTTCTATAATTTTAGATTTATTATTCACTCTTCTAAAATCCTACCAGATTTAAATTACAGTTTTCTTTTTATCTCTTTCATAATATATTTTGGTGTTATGTATTGGTTTATCAAGATATACAACTTACAACTGACATCTATGCTTATTGATAATTTTAGGAGAGATGAAACTTGTTCAGGGTGTTCTGCGGTCTGTTAAAGGTGGAATTTCACCCACTACCCAAGCGTTTTCAATTGCCAGAAGTTTGGCTACAAGTAGTGCTTCAGGTACTTAGGTGCTCGTGCTTTTTCCCTCAAATATAGTTGGTTATGTTGTAGGCCACAAACTGAATTTTGATATATGTATATAATCCTTGTTGGGTAAGTAAGTTGATTGAAAACTTCATACATTATGATGGTCTCATTCTACGTCAGAAGATTTAGATGTGTTACTAAGCATTCACAAGAGCACATTCTATAAATGTTAAGTAAGCTGCTAAAACACCTAAGTAAGAATCAATATGATTGCAGATTAATTATAGTTGTTTCATCTTCTCCCTTTAAGCTTAAAATAGGCTTTCCGAGACTACTTTACTTTTTAATGACATGTTATTGCACTTCCTTTGCTACATCCAAAGTGGATGCCAAAGAATGACCACCTTTGCAGATGTTGTTAAGATAAGGCATTAAATATATGTATATGTAATACTATGCATTAATTGAAATCATGGATTACCAACCCTTTAATTTATTCATTGTTTTCATATATCCATCTTTTTCTGAAGACTGAGGTGCACGAATTTGGGTTACTGGTCAATTTAAAGGAATATGCTGCAAGATATATCGTACTTTTACCCGGCTTTTTAATTTGTATAATGTGATTGGTTATTTTTTGCCTAACCACGCTAATTAGTACTCCGTAATTAATAACTCCATAAGTGCCACACATTTTGGGTTAACACATGACTGATAAGGCCAACCATATCTGAAATTCACGTCTTTTATGCATGGTAGTCAGAATATACTGTGATGCTGATCCAGACCTGCTTTTGTTCATTTCTGCATAGCTATCGACACCTATCCGAATACAAACTCTTCAGAGACCATGGAAGACTTCGACAGAAGCATATTTGGTAATCTTCAAGGTTCTTTTTATCAGAAATTGGATCGGCAAACTAAAGGTTATGAAAGATTGAATGGGAACAGTTCAAGAAGTACAGGATTTGTGGACGGTTTAGACAAGAGTTTCACATCTTTGGCTGATGGTATGGATGGAAAGTTAAAAGATGCTGCTACTTATTTTGAATACGATGTGAATGAAGTTGGTAAAGATGATTATAAATTCAGATCAGATGTTACATTTTGGCCTGGTAATACTTATGATCCTAAGGTATGAACTATGACCCAAATATATTTTAATGCAATCATAAGTTATTATAACGTAAAAACTCATGCACAAATGTGGGATTATGCAGGATCTTGATCTTACAAAACCCGGTGTTCGTAAACCATCTAAAAGACAAGAGTTTGAAGTAACAACGGAGGAAGTTCTAAAGAAAGCTGATTTCAGGGTGAGCGGCTTTGTGTCGTTTATAGAAATACAACTTGAGGAAACTTCTACCTAGTCTATTATATTCCGGTTCTTAACTTTTGTGTATGCTGAATGCAGAATGTGCGGTTTCTTGCTAACTTCATAACTGAGGCTGGAGTAATCATCAAGAGGAACAAGGTACATCAAACTATAAACCCTTATTAAAATCTAAAACTATTTGAATAAAGATACAAATAGTTGTTGTGAAATTGTATAATGAATTTATAGATAACTGATATCATTAACTTTAATAAACACAGTTAAATTGGGCTTGACTGTTTTTGGCCCAATCAAGATCCATATCAAAACCCCTTTCCCGCGAATTTTCTCTATTTTGCTAATTAATATTGTTCTATTATTGTAATACATTTTCTATGCCTTTTTGGACTTGCGATATAACTTTGTATGCGTGTATTGGCATGATGTAGACAAAAATCAGTGCTAAAGCCCAGAGGAAGGTTGCTAGAGAGATAAAGACAGCTCGGGCCTTTGGACTAATGCCATTCACAACTATGGGAACAAAGCATTTTGTCTATGGCAGGACAATGGAGGATCTTGATAAGGATTACGAATATGAAGTTTATGATCACAATTTTGTTGATGATGCTTCTTAAAGCCTTTCCTTCAGACTTGCTTTGTTTGTTCTTCTTTTCCTTGTAAGTTTCCACATCCATTTTTTTTAGCTTTTTTGTTAGTTTTATGTAGTAGAGGTAAAACACAACCCTTATCCACCATTCATAAGTAACTGAGTAGAAATTTTGACCTCTACACTTACTTACCAAATATATTTTTCTGAAGTTCATTTGAAAACCATTTTTATGGATCTAAATTGCAGGATAGGCTTGTGGTACTCATTGCTAATTGCTGCTCCAGCCCCACCACCTCCTTACAAATGAAATAAACATAAAGAAAGATTGAAGTATTTTGTGCTTCTGTAACTTCTGTTTTTGATGCCCCTGTATGATAGCCATAGATTGGCCTGTTGTGACTGTCACAGGTAATCCAGCTGTTAGAAGTATTCTTTTTTGTCCCTTAATGACTATGCAAAGCTGTATCTATGTTTTATTTGAATTGTGGATATGGAACATGCCAGGTTTATGTAGGTTTTTATTTCATCATCGTGGACATGCAGTCCAATTATAAAACAATATCTATTTAAGTAATTCCCTTTGCTCATTAGAACACTGGTATATAATTAATCCAAAAGACGTGTATCAGAAACATGATAAAAAAATGTCTCTTTTGGTGTATATATGGAGCCTGTTTTGGGGGGATTTTTCTTGTAATCATTTATATAATCCCATAAAAATTTGTAGTTGTGTGTATCAGTGTATGTGTCTTGCTCAAAAACACATCTTTAACCGTGCCATTATATCCGACTAGCCAATTACGGTTTACCGATTGATACTTTTCGACCACAGTTGCGTTGTAAACCTTTTTGGGGCAATAGATAATGATTCTCTCTTCAATGATAGTATGATACTTCCGCCATGGCTGATTTAGTCTCTTGACATTGATACTTGTTCAATTATGGAACTATAGTTTACTAGACAACTGTCCTTCAGTTATGATTCATAGCACTGTTGCAGCCTTCTAACAAAACCCTGGCCCTAATATTCATTTCAGTTTGTTAGAGGCTTGTTACGCTTTTTTCGCTATCTTCCATGTACATCAGGTTAGTTATCAGTTCTTTCTGACCCAAAAGCTTCTATCTATAGGGTAATCAAGCGTTTTAACTTCCGTCAATATATTTTCTCTACTACTCTGTATCTTGATTCCTAAAACAATTCAAAACAAGTAGCTAACATGTGTAGATTAACTTATGCAAACTCTTTAACTCTCACACTAGACGTAGACTAGTGAGCTTAGCACCATATGTCTACATTGTTCTCATATACGACTCCTGTTTGCACCCTTTTAAGACTTTAGAAAGATAAACATGTTGCCGATTCTGCTTTCAAAATCCAAATCTTATACAGCTTCTTGTAGTATTTTGTTGGCTTGATGGTAACAAAACAATCTAAAGCTTTTAAAACAAACTTGTACAAGCCCTTACATTTTTTTTTAACCGGTTGGTATAGATAGGGTGATATCGGGACACTTTTTAAAGTTCGTTCATGGTCGTGGTAATAGAAATGGGTTCGTTGGTGACCTCAAAACAAAAATATAAGCATATTGGCGATCCGCAACTTTAATCCTAAGAAAGTTTCATGTGTGATAAATCTACTCTAACTCAATAAGATGCACTTGATTTCCTACTTTTAACCAGATTTTTTTACATCCAAGCATGTTTATTAGGAACATTAACTTATGAACATCGACTCTATATCTCATTCTAACATTTATATTATTTTAGTAACCTATTAATTAATGTTCAAGATAATACTTTGTATTTACTATTTTCTATTCTTTTAGTAGAAAAACAAAATATTGCGGTTACTCATAATAATCATATTATAGTAACTAACTAATATATATAAATATTTTTTCGTGATTTACGGATCACTCTTTTATTAAGAAACTCGGTTAGATGATGGTGTGAGTCAAAATCATATACTAGCACTACTTTATACCTAACTAAGACAAAGCATTAGAACCAAGTGTGAAAAGATATAGTGTTTAATTATGATTAAAAAAAAAAGCAATTTCAATTAAAATCAAAGACTTGGATTGAGAGTTTTTGCAACTTTTCATGTATACTTTTAGTAAAGGTTGCTGTTTTGGGACCTTCAATTGTCAAGCCCAATGTAACTACCACCTTCACTAGATGCCATGGATATTCATCTTTATTTAATACTCCGTATTAAGTGGTATCTGAATTTTGTATTTTTTTTTATATTTCTTTAGGTTTTTTGGTTGATTTTAAGAATCGTATAAAATATTGCGATTTCATGTCAATGTATAATTCACAACTATATATACGAGGGTATATTATTATTATGAAATGTATATGGTAAATAAATCGATAACCACTTAACCTAAAGTAGAAGGGGCAGTGGTATATTTTTTAGTTTTAATTGCGGAAAAAAAAAATGCATATTTTATAACGTGTCGCTAACTACAATCAAGGAAGCATTTGTTGTTATTTGGTTTCTAGGCTGCTTCATCATATAGTATAGATACGTTAAAAACTACTACTCCATAGTATCAATTTAATATCCATAGTAAATTTACACGTAGTTTTTGAAATTACACAAAAATCATAGTGGTGACCAATAATAATAATTCATTAGACTCTACTTAAACACTTCATAATTAGTTGAAACTGAAGTTAGAACAATTAATTTCGAGTATCTTTGTAATGAAATATATATATATATATATATATATATATATATATATATATATATATATATATATATATATATATATACACTACTATATAATACATTTAACTCTCTCCTTTCAAAAAAACTTTAAGATTGAGTAATGTGGGTCTCACTTACTACTTATTCTCCATTAACTACACATTTCATCAATCAAATATTAAATCTGTCCACTAAAGTCTTTTTTGATTGGTCAAATATTAAAGTGCCACTAAAGTCTTTTTTGATTGGTCAAATATTAAAGTAGACATTTATAATGGGGCATCCCAAAATAGTAATGTGGACATTTAAAATAGGACAGATGGAGTATAATATGTTTTTATTTTAAAACATTCATTCGCACCTTCACCCACCGTCATCACTTTCACTGCTGCATTGCACGAGTATAATGCTAGTATAAAATAATTAGGACGAAGATAGTAAGATTCAACTATAACTAGTTATAAATAAAAGTGAGAATCAATATGATTACAACTTACAAGATCCCATAATTCAACTAGGAATAATATGCGGTTAGATAAAAACAAATATTTGAAGGAAGATACCAATTAGCCCAAATAGCATCCATATATAATAATAAATGAAAAAAATAATACACAAAATTTGTTATGGATTATTATATAATACATTTAATACTCTCTTTCCTCAATTTTTTTAAGACTAAGTAAGAGCACCTCCAATGAACAAAAGTTATTCAAAGCTTTTTTTTTGCCACATCAAAATTTTATAAAAAAAGCTTTTATAAAAAGTTTTACCTCCAATAACAAAAAGCTTTACAAAGCTTTTCTTTTCAAAATATATACACACAAACTTTTAAAAAAGCTTTTCATGAAAGACTTTGGCACAAAAAAGTTTTTCATCCAATGAAGAAAATGCTTTTCTAAAGCTTTTTCACACAAAAAAAAGCTTTTGAAAAAGCCTTCATTGGAGATGCTCTAAGTTTGTGTTATATAATACTTGATATAAAATATATGAATGAATTGAGTTTTAAATGTATTTTCATTGGTATAATTTTCATAAAGTAATATATAACATAAACAAAAATATTTAAGGTCAAAGTTGAAAAATAAAGACTTCAAAATCTGATACATGACACTTAATTTGAGACGGATGGAGTATCTATTACTAATTATGTTCCACTAACTACATTTTTCATCAATTAAATATTTAATCTACCTAATAAAGTCTTTTTTGATTGGTTAAATATCAAAGTTGACACTTATAATGAGACATATCAAAATAGTAATGTGGATATTTTTAATGATTCAAAGATCAAAATTATGCTATGAGTACTTTACAATATGCAACGACTGATATACAGTGTGATGTAAGAATCGCTTTTTTATTGTATTTATCAGCTTTTTAAATAATATATTTACAAATATTCCTTTTTCGAAACGACACTTGAGAAATTATGAAACTTTAAAGGAACAAACTTTACACATGGGCAATTGGGCATGATGGGTTCATGGCCACTACTTTCCACCATTGGAAAATCATTGCAAACCATGTCAACCACTTACTCTAATGTTGATCTTATCTCCTAATTGCCTATTTCTATATACTTGATTTCTCTATTACCATTACCTTAATTATTGACAACAACAAAAAAAATATTAATTATTTTAATAACGATTTATGAATCTTATTTATCTTCACATTTTAATAGATACCAAAGTTTTTAGTAGATCATGTGACCTAGAGTTATTCGTTTGTGAAAAGTTGTACCTTTTCCTTTTAAATTTTATATAATACCGTTGCCTTCCAAAAAAAATAGACACAAAGTTTTGTTTTTTTAACAAATAGTACTGAAGTATATTTTAGACCTCGTGAATTATTAAAAGAAAATGACCGAAATTGTAGATTATTTCAACACGGGGTTGCTGTTTTTACAATATGAAACACAATTTGGTGTCATGCCAAGTGCATTCAACACCCACCAAATATCCATTTAACGACTGGAATTTCATGATCTATGTTAGGTGATATACATACTAATACTCTTGTGTCGTTAATCTGGATTACTGAAATTAATTATTTAACTCGTTTCGTTAAACACACTTAACCCTTTTAATAGGCTTTACAATCAAAATTGTTTTCTGCTAGAAGCACATATAGTTTCCCTCATACTTTTAACGGTGTATTTAAACATACTAATACGCTTTAACTTGTTTTATAAACCTAACTATATAGACCTAAAACGTATATTTACATAAAGTAACCCAAGTTCGATATAAGGATTATAATCGCAAAACTTCGTCGACTCATACAAGTAGTATAAGACCAATTCGTACACCCGATACAATCACATAACCAAACACCCGTTCGGATTCTCATCGCTAAACATCTCAAACGAGTCACCCGATTGTTGTTGAGACCTATACGACTCATAATCCGAACCCACATTCACATTTGTTGGTGCCATTTCCGAACCATAATGTGAGTACGCATAAGATTGTGGTGGCGGTTGTGGTGCATAATACGACGTCGTATAGCTATTCGCCGGAGGATGGGCGGTGTTGTAACTCATCGTGTACACCGGAGCCGGTGGCGGCGTATAATAGTGACGTGGCGGGTATTCGTACGCGTGATGATGTGGCGGGCTCTGAATGGATCTCGTCGTTGTAGTTTGTGGGGCCCCACCTTGATTAACCGATGGTGGAACACTTGATGATGCTTCTCCAATACCATTAGTAGATCTGTTATTACCATTTTGCCCTTTCTTTTTCTTCTTCTTTTTTCCTTCACCAACAATTATTACGACGTCGTTTTGCTCAGTTTGTTTTTCCTTCTTTTCAGCTACCGCCGGAGAATCTTGGTTACCGGCCGGCCCGGTCACCGGTAATTTCTTCTCTTCAGCTTTTACTTCCTGTGACGGTTTCTCAACTTTCCCACCTCCGTTACCTGCCGGAGCTTCACCGCCGGAAACGGTGGAATTGGCATTTTTCACCGGATTTTCAGCTGGAATTTCTGTTTTACTCGCCAGAGGCTTGATCTCCTTGCCGGAATCAGGGAATTCTTCACTTACACTCCGCTGGCTACTACTGGGTTGTTTTTCATTTTTCTGAGCATGCATCTCCGGTGGCTTAATCTCAGGAGGCTTTATCTCTGGTGGATTTTCCGGCCATAACTCAGCATGTTTTCCTGATTTCACAAGTTTCCGTAATAAACTTTCCGGCGAGATATCTCCGGTTACCACAACCCTTTGTTGTAGTCTATCAATCTCTATATCATCAACTCCTGAAACAAAAACAACAAAACTTAAACATATTTTATGGAATTAACAGTTTAATTTTCACACTAGGGATTAAAATAAAAAAAACATCTGTCCATTAAAAGCTGAACTTTTAACGGCTACAAAATCAGTCAGGAAAAAAATTGTAAAATTTGTAACAAATGTAACGTATGATATAGAAGCAAATACAAATACAAAAATATAACTATAATTATAATTTAATTACATATTGCATATAAATATTATTAGTATATATTTACCTGGAAGAGATTGAAGCAGTTTTTTGACTTTACGTTTGCAACCTTCACAGTGTATCGACACTCTCAAAACACATGTCTAAAGTTTTTTAAGAAAATAAACATAAAATAAGCTAAGGCCAGTAATAAATAAATAAAACAACATTTACATAATAATTATTATGATATGATTGGTTACCTTGTGTTTGATGGGTTGTGGTGGTACTTCAGTTGAAGCCATTAGAATAGAGAGGAAACAAGTTGAGAGAAAATTGAAAGAAAGAGGAGAGTAGTGAATTGAAGTGACTTTAATTTAAAGAAGAAAATACTGTAAATAATAAAGAAAGAATGATGATGGTGCAAAAAGCATTTAATTTTGTGAGTTGTCAAATAAATCTTGTGTGGGGACCAGTTTTTGTGTAGGGGTCCATGGCTTGGAATTTGCAAAGTTTTAACTTTGATTTTTAAAAGCAAATAACCACTAAACGACGTTGCTTAAGTTTAAATTTTAATTGTAAACAAAACAAAAAAAATGATTATTAAATTAATAATTCTTCCCTCCAAGTTAAAATATACACTTTAACTTTGCATACGGTTCTAAGATTTTTCACTAACTCTATTTTTAACCAATCAAATAATATATATTTCTACAAAGTCTCTTTCAATTAGTTGAAACATGAAAGTGAGAATTTATTTTGAAGTCCATAGCTTATTTTTTGCACTACATCCAAACATATATAGCTTGATAAATGAAAAGTGAAACCCAGTTATGAACTTTGTTAAGTTTATATGAGTAGTTGAGTAAGTTTATAGAAAGTGAAGGTTTATAGAAAACTGATGTGGCAATGCTATAGACATGGTGAAGTTCGTAGCATTGTAGATGGTCTAACAAGTAATAACGATACTTGTACTAATTTAGTAATATAGAAAAATAATTGAGTGTTTACCAGTCTCAGGGCGGAGTCATGTAAACTGTAACGTAGTGTAAATTTTTTACCAGAAAAAATACATATTTGATTACTATCTTAGTTTTGCTACAAATTCATAAAAATTGAAATATCAGTGCTACGATTATCTTAAATCTTGCATCCGATAATGACCATTCCATCCTAATAATTCTTCTTATCTCTAACAAATTAACGTATTTCATTTATTAATTATATCTTATACTAGTTAGATTGATCTTTCCGACATCATATAGTTAGAATTATTATCAGTGAAAAGATATTGCAGAAGGAAATATCATTACTCATTAATTAATACACATTCAAGAGTGTCCCAAGTTTTGCTTTGGGGTTATCCTTATGTCAAATAATGCTAAATAAATACTTTCTAAATAATATGATATATTGAATGAAAAATTGTATAAAATGAAATTATTATATTCAATAAGATTTGTATGAGGTAATCAATGTTTTCCATTCAATTAAATGTATCAAATATCTTTGGAGTAGCTTGCATATAAATATGATATTACCTGATTAATACATAAGTTTAGTATAAGATTTTAGAAACTTCTTATAACATTCCAAATAGTATGGTGTTGCGTCCATCTTTTTTCTTCCTTCTATGACACCATTAGAAGCATCACTTCTTTGTGTGTGTCTTTCTTGCTTACGTTTTGTAAGAGACGAAAGTGAAACGTGCTCAGTTTTTATTTTTATTATTGGTTTTACGTATATAATAAAAGTATTATTAATAAATGTGAAGTAAAAATAACGTTTAGTTTTCTGTTAATCATAGACGGTGCTTACTGTTTAATATTTTAGCAAGTATAAGGAAGTACTAACGTAACGATGAGCTAATAGTTTAATTCCTTAGTTCACCATTAGAAGTGGTCTTACTCGATTATACATGTTACCGCCTTTGTATCTCGTAGAAATCTTGATACACTACATTTATATGTAGATAAAGGAACTTTCATAAGTCACAATTTTAATTTTACCCTTACTTTGAATCTATAAGCTTAACATGATCAAAAAGAAAATTTAAGTTGTACATAAAATAAATGATGATAAAGCTCTTTTGAGTTTTGAAAGTATAGGCCAAATATGTCGATGTCATGGCCACGATAAAGATTGTGCTGTATGAGATGGAGTGAGCTGGCGTGACTGGACCAGCACTAGCTTACATGGCTGATTCTTATTGGTCCATGTCCTTGTAACGCCACGTGTCAGACTGTCTCTTTTCGATCAGCTCTTTTTTGTATTTTTGTCTTTATCCTTTTACTACTTCCATCGTTATCAGGTAATTCTTTATTGGTCAACAAAAAATAACCTTTAATTTAACATTTTTGCTTTAATTATGGTTCCGTCTCAAAAACGTATACTTCATCTTTTAAAAGCAAAACGTTCTACTTTTTTTATATGCGATATAATAAAATAAATCTAAACAAACACATTATAATTGAATATTATTTGCATATAATATGGGACATCTTTGTGTTTGTCGATCAACATCAAACAAACCACATACGAGCGGGCGAAGAACTTATATGAAATTTATGATTTTATTCCAGGAAGTTTAATAAACCTTTTATAATTATAAAGTACGATTTTCAATAAATATGAAGTATTAAATGTAGAAACTAACGACAACTTTATTGAATGTTAAAATACGATTACAAAAGGTTAATTAAAACTGAATACATAGAGGTGCTTAAATACTAAAACTAACAAACCCTAAATGTTAAACGGACTTTAACTAAACAACACACACATGGGCCTATAGAAGGTGGACTATTATGTTAACATTCCCTCTCAAACTCGAAATGTTGAACCTAAATGCATTTAAAGTTTGTCAAACAAATTTCAAATTAAAATCAAAATGAAGAAAACGAAGCGAAACTAATCGAACGTGAAACCAAGCCAATCCAATGCGAAACCAAGCCAATGCAAAAACTAAAATCCAATACAATGTGAAACCAATGCCAATACCAATGGGTAGACGTGCACAAAAATTGGGTTGGGCCCTACCCGACCCGACCCGAATACCCGAACCGGGTATTGGTCAACGGTCAACGAACCGGTTCCAGTAGAACCCGACCCAGACCCGACCCGGTTTTGGGTGGGGAAAACCCAACCCTATAGTACCCGGTTAGTACCGGGTAGGAACCGGTTCGGGTCCAATACCCGGTTCCAAACCGGGTACTCTTTACCCGCCGGGTAATCGTTGTTCCATCCGGGTACTCACGCCTTCCCAGTGAGTACCCGCCGGGTATACATGGTACCAGCCGGGTACCCCTGCTTGTTCCATTGGCTACCCCTGCTTGTTTCTATGATCCACCTTTTTACCATTCACACCAACATTTACCTAAATCCAAGTGTTTTGGGATGTCATTGTACAAAAAAGTACTCAAACGTCATCCCTAATCAAGCATTTCAAAATATGCAAACATAAAATTAAAAGTAGTTTGATAAACCGTTATCAATTAAAAGTGTATCTAAATCACATGAGGCACGCAAGCACTCAAAATGGGGAATAGTCATAGGGGAATCCACGCTCCTCTTGCTCTCTCTCCTGCTGCCTTCGATACTCTTCTTGCAGCTCCACTAAGGCGGCACTCTCGTCATAAACCGGTGGTGGATAGCTTGCTCCAGGCTGACCCCACATGGGTGGGTAGTTGTAGGCTGTAGGCCGGTAGTTGGGCACCACTTCAGAAAGTCTTTGGGTGTTGTGTGCCGACCAAGCGTTGTGGTAGCGATGTGCTGCAAACTCATACCTGGTTTCCTGTCCAAAATCATTATGGCTAACCTGAATGCCCTGAATACCCTGCATAAGATCTAGCATGGATGGTAGTGCTGCGCCCTGTTGATGGTAACCTGCCTGCTCCGGCTGCTCGTATGCAGCTTCTTCCTCTTGATGGCCCTGTTCCACTTGCCGATGTCTTCTTCTTCTGGGTTGTTGAGCCAATTGTTCCTCTTGATAGGGCACGTAAGTATTATTGACAACTAAAATAGCCTGTGCCCCCTGAAACTGAACTAACCCTACAGTTTTCGGTCTAGCCATCACTCGCTCTAAACCCTGAAAACTGATGTTGAAGGACTTGGCAATCCTAGTAACAAATTGTCCCCCACAGATAGGGGATGACCCTCTAATCCCGCTGGCATTATGATGTAAATACCAGGCAACAGCGTATGGCACATTGATATTCTCCTCCGCTACGAACTTCCTCAAATACCATAAGTCTTGGAAGCCGACTCTCTCGGTGTTCTCCCTTCTATGCGAAATGGTGTGCGCAAGACATCGTTGGATTACCCGCAACTGCATGTTATCCATGTCTTTGTATGAACTTCCACCTCTAGCATATGGTTTTGTTGAAAATTCGTGCCACACATCCTTGGGATAAAATTCGGTCTCGATCATCTCACTAGCCATCAAGTAATCTTCAAAATGAGGTGCATCTAGCTGTTCTTGAGAATAAATGCCTAGACAGGCAGCAAGGTCCATCATACTCATTTCCTTGGTTGACCTCCCAGTCGGAAAGTCATGAAAGTTTTATCAGTCGCCGTCTCAACATCCTCATTCATTTCATATGTGCAGTGGAATTCCACACATAGCTCCTTGTATACCTGCTCTTGAATTTGAAATATTCCTTCCCATTCTTCATATTCAAATGCTATGTGATGCACGAAATAACGTTGCCTAATGGCTCCGGCAGGTAACGGAGGTGGGAAAGTTGGGAAAGTTGAAAGTTGAGAGTACACCTTATGATAGCATGATTTCCTTTATTCCATTGGCTACCCCTGCTTGTTCTAGTGGCTCCCAATCGACCACCCTTGATAAATCACATTCTTTCCCCCTCAACAAATTCAGTTTTTGACAGTACGTATTGTACTTTGTTAGCTTGTTACTAAATCTGAGCCATGGGTGAATTGTATCGGGAACAAGTAGAGCATCAATGCTCATCGGTTGAGGGCGGTCACCCTCTTCATCATTAGCAGTCCTAGATGTGGTGCCTTTTTGTCTCTTGCTTCTTCCCTACAAAACACAAATGAAAGAATTGCCATGAACAATTCATCCATCACATAAGAGCATAGCCATATACACGAACTATTAGTTTAAACACTAAGAATTGCTATGAATACTTCAAATTGCCATGAACAAATCTAAATTTGCAATTCTAAGCATATCATTACATTAATGGATAACAATTATGAGCATATCATTACACAAAATTAATTTTCCCCAAAATGTGTGTCAAGAACCCTAAATTTGCAATCTTGCATAATCATGTAAACTAAACACGAATTCATGCTATCATAAGGTGTGACCACATATAACACACAAAATAATCAGAGATATAAACAACTAAAACTTTCCCACATTCAATTTTAAGAAAACTTAAATTTGAAAGCTTCAATCAATCCATGAAAATTAAGAGCATTGAATGAAAAAGTTGTTAATCATACCTTAAACATGTTGTATAAGTGTTATGCGGGTTGAATTCACTAGTTTTTGCTTGAAATATAGTTGATTTGGGGGTTTGGTGGTGTTTCTCACGTTTTTTGGAGAGTTTTGGGTATATAGGATTTGAAAAAAACTGCCTTGGAGGCGCCTAATATCTATCTGGAAACAAGAGTACCCGGCGGGTACAAAGAGTACACGGCGGGTACTATTGTTTGGTTCCCGGTTTAGTATGAACTACCCGGTGGGTACATAAACGGGTAAACATGTTGTACCCGGCGGGTACATGTTGTACCCGGCGGGTACTCAATGCATTATAGTTTCTGTTGAAGAACAAGCATGAGTACCCGGTGGGTACACTTGTACCCTGCGGGTACTTGATACCATCCAACCTTTTTTAAACCGAAATTCCGATGCGCATAACTTTTTACTCGTAAAGACTTAAGACCTGAAATTTTGCAGGCACCTTCCATATAAGATAATAAAACTTTCCATTTTGATACTTTTTCAAATTTCACGATAACAAAGAATTCGGCCATGTGACTAATTTTTGAATCATTTGGACACCTTTTGACCCGTTTACCATAACAACAACACTTCCAATTATTTCTACATAACTTGACAACTACTTAAAACAAAGTCTTCTAAATCATCTTCAAGGTTTATTAATATCTTCGAATGCGTAGTCTTCATTCTTCAAAGGTCGAAATCTTCATCGGTGGTGATCTCCCGTGCAGCTTCATCGAGAGCAATTTCTTCATCAGAAAGTGATATTGCCATACCTGCTTCCACCTCGACATCGTGTATATCTCCTTCGTATTCCATTTCACCTTCAAGACTTGAAATGTGTTGTACACGTTCCGCGACGTCTAGGTGATCCTTCAAGCAAATGCACATCTCTAATGAGGCCGGTGTGAGTCTTGTTCTTCGTATGGATAGTACCCTGCCACTAAGTGAAAAAGCGGATTCCGAAGCTACCGTAGAAGCTTGGACGGTTAGTAAATCTCGGGCCATGATGGTTAGAACGGGAAATTGAGGTTCCCTCCCTTTCCACCAAGCCAAAATATCAAATTTTGCAAATTCATCGGGTTGTATAGTGTTTAAAAAATCGGTTCCGGTATATCTCCCATACTCACTAGTGTTCGTTTGATTACCATCACCCCTTGCCCGTTTATGGTTTTCTTGCCTTAAACTATTATATAAGTTAATCATTGGATCGCGAGAGGAAGATGAACCAAACATTGTAGAAGCCGAGCTAGAACAAGCATTTGTTGAACCATATTTTTGAAAATAATGACCAAATAAATCTTTAAAACATTTGTTAAAATGGTCTTTTGTATTTTGTGCATTAAATGGGTCCTCGTCATTCAATTCCAAATCTTGACAAATGTTATCGATAAGCAATTCCACCCCGGAGACGTTCAAACATGGGTTTAATGCGGCGGCACAACTAATTACCGGTGGCATTTCTCTAAAATATTTTCTTAGTTTTTCTTTCATGGGAGAGACCATGATTGCGTATGCATTCCCAACAAATTCGTATTCACTTAGCTTTGAACACATTAAAAAAATTTGGTTAAGTACCAAATGAATCGTGGGATAATAAACACCCGATAACAAAGTAGTGGCGGTTTTAAAAAGTTTGAGCAATTCGGTTACCTTTTGAATAATGTCCCAATATTCGATTGGAAATTCGTTTGCATAACCCCTTTGGACAAGTTGATGATGAAAAGCTTGTAAAGTCTCACGTTGGCGTAAACCACATACAAACATATTGTAAGTCGAATTCCATCTTACGGGCATATCCCAATTAGGGGTTAAAAAAATGAAATCCGTTTCCTTACACAATCTCATGTAATGTTTGTATCTAGCCTTACCCTTGCAAAATATATCTTGTAACATAGTTTTATAGGCCTCTTTTACTACATTTATTTGTGGAACCGCTAATCCGTCTTGCACAACCAAGTTAATAATATGTGCAACACATCTACTATGGTAGAAAATTCCTTTCAGAGGTGGTGCGTATTTTAGTATTAATTTTTGAACGGCATTTGTGTTATTACTCGCGTTATCAAACGAGATAGAAAAAACCTTTTGTTCTAATTTAAACATTTTCATTACATCACGTAACATGTAAAATAATCTTTGACCCGTGTGAGGATAGTCAAAGTTTTCAAAAGCAATGGTACGTTTCATCATTTGCCAACTTGCGGGATCAACCCAATGCGCGGTAACACAAAGGTACGATCCGGGCAAACCATGAGGAGCCGACCAAACATCCGTTGTTAAAGATACACTTGTAGTTAAGTTTTCAAAACCGGTTATTAGTTGAATTTTAGCATTTTTCCACAACTTAAGTGCATCACGTCTAAGGGTAAGACGACTTACATGATTATATCGGGGTTAAAGAGTATTTTGAATAACCTTAGTAAACCGAGGGTTGTCGAAGTGGTTGAACGGCAAAGCTTCTTGAATCACAAAGCCGGCAAATGCTTCTCGACACCGGTCCGCTTGGTATGTGAAAATGGCTCCATCCCGTGACATGGTTGCTTGACCCTCCTCCGGATTAGTTTTGTTTGCACTACAATACTTTAAAGTATGTTTGTTCAACGTTGAGTTGGAGTCGGCTTTTAAAAAAATCCCACATCGTTTACAATGTGCCTTAGTCGAACCATCCGACAACAACACTTTGTCAAAGTTACACCAAATCTCCGGATTACGTTTTGTTTGAAAAACTTGAACAATAGTTGGTGCATTTGACGAACCAACAAAATCGTTAATTGAAGAACTTTGAGTTGCCATTTTGAGAGCGTTTTTAGAGGATGAGGGTAATGTTTTGAGAGTTTCGTATGTAAATCGTAAGCGTTTTGAGTGTTTTTATACTAGTTTGAGTGTTGTAACTAACCCAAACTCAAGGTATCTATTTATACTAGTTTTAGGATGGCAAAATGGTAAAAAAAGTCAAAAAAACGGATATAAAACGGCTAAAACTTCAAACACAACGGCTAGTGAAAAAACCGGGTCCAAACCGGGTATTCAAACCGGTTTTTGGAACCGGTTCGGGTACAACCCGGGTACAACCCGATTTGAAGTGTCTGGGTGTGTACCCGGTTGGGTACCCGCCGGGTACTCATAAAACCCGAACCGGGTACTGTCTACCCGGGTTATAATCGGGTCGGTTTTTCGGGTTGTCACCGGGTCGGGTACACAACCCGGTTTTTTTGAACACGCCTACCAATGGGAAAACAATGTCAATGCCAATGCTAATGCCAAACCAAACCAATGTGAAGTCGAAACTATTCCATTGTGAAGTCAAACCAAACAAGTATCAATGCAAAACCAAAAACAAAATGAACGGAATTCAAACATTGCAGAACCAAAGAAAACCTAAAAATCAAATCAAATCCTTAAACAAAGCAAAGCTAACTTATCCATAAGAACCATTGCCAAACGAGAATGTATAAAACCGACCAAAGGAAACCGATCATCATCAAAATATTCATCAACTTAATAGGTAACTTCGACAATTTATATCTCCTAAACCTAAAAATCAAAAATCAAAAATCAAATCAAATCCTTAAACAAAGCAAAGTTAACTTATCCATAAGAAACATTGCCAAACGAGAATGTATAAAAAACGATCATCATCAAAATATTCATCAACTTAATAGGTAACTTCGACAATTTATATCTCCTAAACCATACCTTCAATTGAAAATCCAAACGGTCAAATCGTGTATCTGTGTGCTATGAACTTGCAATAGAAAAATCACGAAGATCTAACAGGTAACGAATTCACTACACTAATTCTTGCACAGCTGCACTGAAAGCGACGAACGAAAAAAGACAGCATCTTCGACAGATATCTGGCAATTACTCAAATCTCCAACTACAAATCCAAACAGTCAAAACCTAAACCTGTATGTGTAGAAGCTACGGTACAAATTTTAGGGCGATCCAACGGCTAACGAATCTCAAGTTGTGACGAATCTTGTAACACCTGTCAAATTAGGACTAGTGATTAGTGTCTAATCCTCCGTTAATACATGTAGTTAGTTCGGTTTTAGGCTAATTAATGTATCGAAATATATATTGATAAATATATACGATTACGCGATTTGATTAAATCGTACGCAATTCAAATCGAATGTAATTCGAATCAAATAAATACGGACGTTGGTGAACAATTTTATTAATTAATATGACATTATTTAATAAACTCTATTTTATCCAAAATATTATTTAGATAATGTTTCAACTCAAACTAGTATCGTACAAACAAAGTCAACGCGATTAAAATATCAAACACGCAAACAATCAAAATAAAGTTAATTCATATCTTATAACTCAATTATTATGTATTTGGTAAAATACTCCGACAAAAATATCGAATAATTATTCGTATTTTAAAACATACATTTAAACGCGTAAAAATATTAATTAACGTTTAAACGATCGGGAAAACGAACACCACACGAAGCGCAAATACGGAGGGTTAAAATGGGAACCAACCACACTTGGGTGGGGCCCAAGTGGGCCGGCCCCCATATCACCACCATCACCATCATCTTTTTCTCATTCATCACTCTCACCATCTCTCTCTATTCTCTCTCTTTTTCTTTTCTTTTCTTTCAAAAACAATCACACCACCACCACACTTCCGTCACCAAAAAGCACCACGAAACGACCTTGGATCCTCACGCTCGTTTGGAGAAAAAGATTCCCCGCGTCACGATCTACACTTCCATCTTTTCGAAATCTCTCCGCGTAAACTTGTAAGATTTCCGACAAACCTCGAAACTCTTTGATTTTGTATATTTTCACTTGAAAGTTGTTTGTTTAGCTTTGAAATGTCCATCTAAGAGTTGGGTAAAAGAATCGGACCAAACGGAAATCGGAAAACACAATTTTGGCTCAAAATCCTTTGAACATACATAAGTGTCGCATAGGACGGACCAGTTAGCGTCACTTAAGTGTCGCATTATGTGACGCATAAAACCCTAAATTTGCGTCACTTGCCTAAGTGCCGCATAAAACCCCTTTTCCCCGACACTTACATCTGTCACTTGTCCAGTGACGCCCGACACTACTTACCGACACTTCCAACGACACTTGTCTAAGTGTCGCATACAATTGAACCCTAATTCCATCCGACACTCGACCCTAGTGACGCATAGAGCCGTTACCCGACACTGATAACCGACACTGCTTTAGTGACGCCTCGCCATGTGTCACTTCCCTAAGTGACGCCCTAAACTCAGATTTCACAATTTGATGCGACACTTCCTAAGTGTCGCCTAAACCCCTAAGTGTCGCATCAAGTGATGCTAAAAACAGACTGTTTACAACTCTTTTTCACACTAAGTGCCGAACTTCTATAACCTCAAACCCCTATACGATACGACTTGTAAAACACATTGAAACATGTTTTCAAGCATAACACTTCGGAATCATAATAATAATGATGAGATTGTTATTACAAACAATCACCAACGGGCCGTACGCATTTTCAAATACTTAAACAAATCAATCAAATTGCAGTAATTTGGACATTCTAGTTGGACGAACAACTACAAGGGTGATCTTTTGAGATACCCAATCATGTTTATAACCATCGCGTGTCGTGGACACCCTCAGGTTACGAGTCTTCGGACGACCTCTAATCGACTAATCAACTCACGTTTATTGATTAAACGCTGCAAGACTCAGGTGAGTCTCATGGCCCATCTTTTATTGTTTTACTCAGGGGTGTGATTTATTGCTCGTTTTTAACATGTGAACGCAAGTACAAACATTTTCATACACTACATGAGTTTTACACAACTAATCATTTCAAAATCCTCCGTCAGCATAGTTTGGTAATACGTTGTAGCATGAATATTAGTATATGGTACCATATAGGATTGACCCTCCTCGTACGGGTTAGCATGCACTAACTGGGTAAACGGATGTACTAATATTTGTTCAGACGAGTGTTGATTAGGCACTCGTGGAGGCACCTCGCTCAGGCACTGATTGTGATCCTGACCCCTCGAGTTAAGCTCAGATTATGCGCTCATGGCTGTATACATTATCATTATCTTTATTTGCTTGATGCAAATAAGTACTTAAATCTTGCGGTTCACACGATATTATTTGATATTCAAACCTGTGAGCTCACCTGCGTTAGCTGACCCATTTTAGCATGTATCACAGGTACTCAGCAGTAGATTTGGACTGCCCTCAGGATTACTATAGCTCGAGTCAGCATGCACACAATAGAGATTTCCTTGCACTAGTATATTTTGTACAAGTATTTATGTATTGGAATCTCTCATTTAATCGAACACGAGCTATGTACGGCTTCAACTATTGTAAACATTTTAATATTAATATATTTGTTAGAACAACGCATATAGAGTCGTTTGCTATATATCTGTGTGTTTTGATTATTGATTAGTAACACAAAAATTATGCTTCCGCCAAACAGTAAATTTGGGGGTGTTACAAATCTAAAACAACGAAAACAAACGAACTCAAACCTAAACGGGATCCCTCTGGATCGTCAACAATTTGTCGACGACCAGAGAATGATTAATTCACGAGATTGTATACCTAAAGCTCTGATACCATGTAGAAACCAATGACAATTTTATTGAATATTAAAATACGATTACAAAAGATTAATTAATACTGAACACATAGAGGTGCTTAAATACTAAAACCAACAGATTCTAAATGTTAAACGGGTTTTAACTAAACAAAACAAATGTAGACCTATAGGAGATTGACTGTTATGTTAACATTAAAAATTGTGATTATAACTAAAATAGAGTCATTAAAGGACTTTTAACTCATTTTACTGAACAATATAATATAATTAATTTATTATAAAAATAGAATTAGTTAGTTACATTTTAAATGACTAGTTGTACTTGATAAGTTTCAATAGTTGAAGTTCTGCTTAACTATTTTTTTTTATGTTTTTTAGACTACGCGAAGAGTATTGATTACTAGCATACGCTACTAGGCTCGTAAACGAACCGAGTGAACATGATAGGAGCTTGTTCTTGTTCGTTCATGGCCATTTATGTAATTTGTTAGGGGTAGTTTTGTAATTGTAGTTGTAAGTATGGGTATTTTGGTCATTTCAATCTTTAGATGTCTAAAGCATAGAAAAAATGAATAAACTGTTTATAAGAGAGAAAGACATATAGTCAAATATTTAAAATAGGGAAAATGTAAGTGTATAAATTGAAAAGTGATTGAACAATAAGTTATTAGATTATCATAGCGGTCTTAAAAAAGATTATTTTAGTATTATTTTTAAGACACAGCTTTTTGATTAGAAGTAAAAGTTGGTAAATTATATGAAATTAACCTAGCTAAATAGACAAATAGTTCAAATTACGTTAACTAAAGTATTTGTTCCGCTACAAACAACTTGGTGTGGACTGTCGACGTACTCCAGTCAAACCACAAGGTACAAAGCGTACGTACAACTTGCACTTTAGTTGCACCATAAGAGTTAAGACTAACCAGTTCCATTTTATTTATTTTACTTTTTGTTTTTAACAAAGCAGTTTAGCATATTACGGGTATGTTTGGCAAAATTAACTGTAGGCTGTAGCTGTAGCTGTTGGTTGTAGATGTAGGTTGTAGCTGTAGCTGTAACTTCAAGCTGTAGGCTGTAACTTTGTTGTAAAATTGTTTGGCAAACTAACTATAGTTGTAACTTTGAAATATAAAATGACTTGAATTAGTTTTTCATTTAAATTAAAAGCTACAACTACTACACACCAGCTTTTCAATTTGGAGCTTTTCATTTAAATTAAAAGCTACAGCTATTACACACCAAACAAGGCTTTTATTATTTTTGGAGCTTTTATTTTTAAATTTAAAAGTTAAAGCTCCTAAAAGCTATTAAAAGCTCCTCACCAAACAGGCCCTACAAATACTTTATAAGAAAATACACTTACAAAGTTTATATAAAAAAATAAAATAAAAATGTTTACTTAATATGCGAGAATTGCATGAAAAAAGTCTATATTAATGTCTTGTAAAATTTTTATATGAAAAACGATAAAAAGATGGCTCCAAGAAAGAGTTCGAGCGTGAAAACAACAGTAAAAGAACATTCATAATGATCACATCGACCAAACAAAAATTAGAGTATACGGTGTGGTAAACAGTGTTCTGGACAGTGTTCTAGAGAATGTTGAAAGTGATGATTTTGTGATGTGGTGAAAAAGTATTCACAGTGTTCTGAACAGTGTTCTGGTATATTTTATTATTTGTTTTATTTGAAAAAAGGAGGAAGGAAAAAAAGAAGAAGAACACCGAATCTTTCAGCGTTTGGATTGGAACGTTGATACCTAAACGCCGACGAGAACGCCGACGAGAACGCCGACGCGGTGTGGGAGAACGCCGAAACACAGTGTTCTCGAGCTAGAATTTTGACGAAAACATTTGCACGCTGTATGCTCTTACAAAACACTATTTAATAGTATTGATTATTGAATTGGTAGGATGTGACGAAGGAAAGTAAATAAGCAAACCCCTTTCAATTGATCAATTCAATGATAAGCAAAACTTGCACATGGTTCCAATGATTTACAATAGCTCTTTAATCTCTCTCTAATTGGGTAATTAAGTTGTAGCATGTTCTTAACTAAGTTTGCCCCCTTCATCTTTACAATGCAACCCTTCTTGTTAGGAGACAACTAGAAGACACAATGCCAACTGCTTAAAATTAATATATTAATCACTCTGATTAATAATCACACAAAATGAAACAGTTATCTTAAATACATTATATATTAATAGTTTGATAAACAACTAGTTTTTTCTTGCCCACGCTATGCGATGGATAAACCAAATAGTTAGACCATATTCGTATATGTACTATAAAATTATTTACAAATAATGATAAATGTACATGTAGCTTAGTATCATATGTAAACAATAGTAGAATAAGGTACATCTACGTATAATCTAATTAACTAATATTCAAAAGGTAAAGCAATATAAAAATTGTATTAAGCCAACAAATTAGAAAAAGTAACCATGGTAAAAAAACAGCTTTTAAAAGACATATATATATATATATATATATATATATATATATATATATATATATATATATATATATATATATATATATAATAAACTAACGTTAACAAATGGTATGGTTAGTATAGTATTTTTAGAAAAGAAAAGGGAAAAAATGTGTTAAGATTTGAAGTTTGATAGTTGTTTTGTTATTATGGTGCGACACGAATGTAAAAGTGTACATTTTCTTATGTAAAATCAAAATTCTTTTACGTAAAAATGGAATTTTATTATTGCTTAATATTGATTGATAACTTGTTCAATTCTAGTTGAAAGTTATGAATTTTAAATGAATATAATACTCCCGTATAAATAATACTATACTAAAAATATAATAAAAAAGTAGCTTATTGTATTTATTGAAATCAAGGTAATAAAAATAATATAAAACTTCTTTATACTAAAAATATAATAAAAAAGTAGCTTATTGTATTTATTGAAATCAAGGTAATAAAAATAATAATAGGTAGGATAAAACTTCTTTATACTAAAAATATAATAAAAAAGTAGCTTATCGTATTTATTGAAATCAAGGTAATAAAAATAATAATAGGTAGGATAAAATCAAAAATATGGCAAAGGGAGATTGAAGTGAGTCTTGAACCTTAGTGCTCTAAGTTAATTGGATAGGGTGTTGTTAAATACAACAAATATTTTGATACATACACCACATGTTATGTATATTAATCTGTACTGTACAATAGTTTGATGCATATATTTGGTGTATGTATCAAAAATTTTGTTGTATCTATCAAAGCCCAATTGAATAAGATATTAACCATATAAGCTAGAATGTATCATTAGTGAATATTTCATTTTAATAGTTTTATCTAGATACTTTAAAGTTGTAAATCACAAAAAAACAAATGATTTACTATTTATAAGAGGTCTCAATTGATATTAGGGAATAATTAAGATGTCACATTATTAGCTAGTTGTTTACTTGTTTTTATATAATAATGTAACTTTATTTACTATACGTTTTTACCTTAAATATTTACCCTTAACGATTTTTTTTATATAATTGATTAGTATACGTATTAGTAGTGTAGATTGGTCAATCGGATGCCCAACAACCAATTAGATATTTAGATTAGATGTGGCACATTTTAAACAATTCGATCTTTATTTTTATTTTATTTTGAAAATTTAAAGTTAAATGTGATCGTGTTTGAATTATCTTATAGCCAAAAACTAAACTTTTTTTGGATGGAAATAGTAATAGTAATATAGGATTAGGGAAGGAGTATACTAATCGAGTCTAATTCTAAAATTCAAAATACAGTAGGTTCAAAGACCAAATTGCCCTTGGGTTAGATGGTGGCATAAGTTGTTTGCCGAAAAGGGCTGGGGTTATTTTAGTAAATAGACCGTATAATTTATGCTTGATTTACCCCCGCACAAACGTAACCTCGCCTGTATATATAACGATAACGAAGCATTTAACTCAACAACTTACGTACGACTAATATTTTCTATGCATAGATTTGGTTCAATTCGTATATCCATCTGCCATGAAAATCATATCATATCTATGGTAATTTTTCATTCTCATATTCATTATTACTACACTAATTTTTACTTATTCTGATTCTTTAATTTGCAATCGCCTTTGATTATTTATCGATGATATTTCCGGATTTCCCTGCATAGGATCATGTTATAGAAGAATGAAATCTGTGTCGTGAACAATAATTGAATGCATGGTACATATATACATATTAATATTCATGGTTTGTAAGTGTATGTGAGTTTGCCTTTCTAATTTTTTTTTAAAATAATAGAAATAAAATTATGATGGTTTATAATATGGTAATAATAAGAATGATAAGGATAATAAATTGATAATTTATAATTAATCATGATTGTAGGATTATCGTAATTCAGGGTAAGAATATTATTAAGAGTTATTATTGTTATGGTTAATTTGCTATGATAAATAATGATAAGGGTTAATAATGGTTTAATCCTCAGAGTTTCACTTTTTTTTCGTTTTAACCACTTAACTTTTTTTCTCATGATTTAATCTTTCAAGTTTCAAACTTTTTGTGGTTTAACCTTTTAAGTTTATTTTTCACAATAATTTTGATGGTTTAATCCCTAAAGTTTAGCTTTCATAATGATTTTGCCCTTTTAAAATTTTCCATTTTAATCATCAAACTTTCAATAATTTAATGGTTTAACCCTTCAAATGGTTAAATCAATAAGTCTATGCAAACTTCAAGGTTTAAATCATTAGAAAAAAAGGTTGAATGGTTAAAACGAAAAAAACTTGAAATTTTGAGGATTAAACCATTATTAACCCTAATGATAAAGATACTAGACATACTAACATTCAATACATGTATTGTTGTTAGACTTTCGGTTTTTCAAGAACTCGCAATATGGGTTTCCATGAACATGATGCCAAGTATGTGATGCCTGGGTTCTTTCGGATGACAATTTACAATGATAAAATGGGGAGCCAGAATGGTACTCTGTCAAATCAGCCTTTGAACGGAATTGATGATTTTGACATCATCAGGTCGTAATAGAAGATGTATACCCCAATGTATAGTAGTTTCATGTGTTGATTACGGAGTATATTCTAGTGATGACTGCTCGTGAGGACGTGAGGGTACGTGTTATTTTGGTGCCCACCAGTAGGAAGATAGTGATCACTCTTTCACTCAAACCTCATTTGAGCATCATAGTCTCCTTAGATGATATTTCCACAAACATTGCAGAATTTAGCCCCAATAGGTTCTAATGAAAAAAGAAATAGTTTTGCTAGTAACTACTACAACTTTGAGGAGATCCATCCAGCAAATTTAACGAAATTAAACTATTTTATTTCTTAAAAAGTTGCATGTCATAGAGTTATGTGTCCCGTAACTAAGTACAAACTGTAGTTTCGCTATAACAAATTGAAACAAGTGTATTACCAAACACTCAAGTAAAAACAACAGTACATGTTATAAGGAGTGGAAAGTAGTCAAAAATTATACCATCATCTTTAGAAAGATGCAGCTTACCACAAGGAGGAACCCACTTCTCTGCAGTTTCTCCGCACATCACCATTAGGTCCAGTTAGCACTTGGGTACTTGATAGCTTCATCATCACCTGGGCAAAATCTCTACGAAACATAGAAACATCTGACGCATATTGTCTAACCCAATTAGTAGTTTCTTCCCCAGCTGTTAGCTGCTGATCCACAAATAGGATACCCCTGCCCTGCAGAAGGCTTCGGTAATATAATGTCCCAAAACCTGCTCCTGCTCCTTCATAGTCCATTTTCATTGCCTGCTCTCGACGAGTCTTTGATGAAGTAGTTGATGGTGATGGGGATGGAGATGATGATGGCGATAGGGAGAGTGATTGGTTGTTGTTGCATATAGATCGTAAGAGTTCTGCAAATTCAGGATCCATAGATGGGTCAGGCTGATCAGTCCCACCAAAATTGTAGAGCCTCTTCTCAAAAAACTTGCAGTGAATCGTTCCAGTACTGTGAGCACCTGCAAATGTAAGAAAGGCATAGCAGTTCTTTTACATATTGTGAACCCACAAGCATTATGCAACAATGATGCAAACTAGACATGCCAATTTTGACCCATTTAGGGTAGTGTTTAACCAAAAAAATTAGCTGAAAGGAAACAAGATCAAATGGGTGAAAGTGACCAGAGTCTACTTAGATGCATACAGCCTCCTAATTCATTTTATTCAAAGATTTAGATGATAATTGCAATTAAATTAACTTTATATTAAGATTTGTAATGCACCAGTCCAAGGGTAGTGAGTGATTGAATTCACCATGCACTTCAAGTCTGATTCTGCACTAGCCCCTTTCTAGATGAATCCGAATGTTGAACAGTATTAGTAGCACCATAGCAAATTATTGACATACGATATCAAGAAACCACAGATTAAGGTTATCATAGTGAAAATATTATACTTTCAGCTAGGATTGAAAGACAAAGACAATGAAAAGCAGTAGTTCTTCTACCAACAAAACAAGAGAATCAGAAAACATTGCAATCTAGTAGAAGAAACAGTAAGCACTTTCCAGATAGCATGAACACTTGAGGAGTCATACCTAAGAGAGTGACTGTTTCTTTTTCTGTGAATCCCCTTGTCGCAAATCTTGCAATGTTTGTAGGAAGATCATCTAAGGGACTAGGAAGCTCATATGAAAGTTGAGGGAAAGAGCGATCACTATCTTTCCTACCAGTGTGTACCGGATAAAATGGTCCACCAGCCTATAATCAAAATCAGTTATCAGTAATCACGTTATTGCTCGAACGTTCTATCCACTGATAAATAATAATAAAAACAAAAAAGAATTTGATTTATGAATGTGCTAGTTACCAAAATCACACTCTCACGAGCAGCCACCACAAGAAGATCAGCACAAGAAACCACACCAGGGCATACGTCTTCCAGTTCGGTCTTAATGATATCAAGATGATCAAATCCTTTCAAAGACTGATTTGGCGGAGTATCTTTCTCACTCCCCATAAATTCAGTATGATCCAAAAGAACTGAGGCATCACATCCCTGCATCATCATGTTTCTTACAAACTCATTAAAAGCTCTTGATTCTAGTTTAACATTAATCCATATATGTCTGTTTGCGAATCTATAGCATATATCTGTATATATCGACATGTATTTATAATTCCTCTGTCTCAATAAGCATATACTACGTATATTACACATACAGCATTTTCCCTGTGACTAACACTTTCAACTAGTAGAAAGTATACCGAAATCGAAACTTAAATCGGTGAAATACTGAAATTTAACGCGCAACAAAACAAATTTTCCATAACATGATTAAAACCTAGTAACATCGATCTGTAATTTCAATTACAGCAACTATAACCTTCATAATTACAATCTATAACCACAACATCGAGATATTAGATAATCATTACAAGAAGCAATAAATCAATAACCGACCTGAACAAAGCAATCGTGAAAAACTAAACGAAGAATTGCCGGAGCGACACTAGAATTCCGGTCATAAATCCGGCGAAGTGTTGATCTGATAATGTGATGCGCTTGAGGACATGAATCACGATAATAGTCATACTCAAGCGATGAATCAGATGATGCGATTAACGAAATGAGAAGACTGAATTCGATTAGGAGAAGAATCTTTGATACGCAATCGGTTTTCATGGCGGATATGTGGTTTTGATCACGTAAATTTGTAAACCCTAGCTATTTCGGTTTACTGTGTGTAGAGGAAGGACTATGAAGTGACTGATGGTTTTGTTTTGTGCAGGTGATAGGATGAGCGGGAGAATATTAAATATTTTCTAACAGAAAGTTTTGTTTTTTAATTATGAATTTACGATTTTACCCCCAGCAGTTTTGCATATCTTATTCCTACCCCGTTGGTGTTTTAAAAAAAGAACACGGTATTCTTATTTAAATATTTACCTTTGTATGGTAATTATTTTTATTTTTATTCATTAATGAGAGAGATATAGTTTGTTGATAACTCGTTTATTCTACATTTTAAGTTAACTGATGATTGCTTTATTTGAACATATTGGAATATAAATAATGTAGAGGGTATCACCATCTATTTATAGGGTGTGCATTAAAGACTTGACTAAAAACATTAAAAAGATAATTTTTTACATTGCAAGTACGACTTCAAGATAGTGCATACTCTTATTTTTAAGTACATACGCCCTTGCTTACCCCGATAATATACGTCAATGGTATGCGTTCGTCTCACTCGCAATGAGCATTAATTTCGGGCAATTAATATATCTACAAATCACTCACATGTGCTAAGAAGCGAATTCGCATCCTTGACATGTAGGTCACGTATATGAGATATGAACGTTTGTGGTGGCATGGTTAACACTTTCGATATGTCCAATTGGTTCTATATAACACGGTTTCATATATCAAATGATAGTATAATATATGTTAGTACTTGGAGCACGGGGAGTGATTGAGATTGTGTTCGGTGTTCAGTTCTGAGTTCAATTGAACATTAAAGTTTAACACGCATACGATTTTAAAGGGATTAGTTCAATGTTAAATTCAATTTTCAAGTGAAAGCCGAACTTGTAAACGCTAAGATCCGACGTTCAATTTGTTGAACGATAGTCCTTTGTCTTGCCCACTCCCACTCCCGATGCTCTTATAAAATGATAAAGATATATAGAGACGATTGAGTTAATGTTGTACTAAAGTTAGGGATACTAATAACTATTAATATAATTATCTACTAATATAATTATTACTAATAGTATATTTTTAGAGGAATATTGTTCTAGTTTATGGATGTGTTTGTCAAGGTAATTTATAGGAGCGATGTGACTTTAAACTTATATATTTATATATTTATATATATATATATATAACAAAATATCATGGAGGATTTTGGACCATTCGATAGGTTCCTCCCTAAAGATCTAACGGATTATATTTAATCTTCATAATTACACTTTCATCCCTCATCTAATTAAATGTTACATAATTATATAAATAAATAAATACTAAATATTTATATAACTAAATAAACAAATACTAAATATTTTTTTTAATAATTATAATAATCAACGACAATGTTTAAAAAATAAAAAAATTAAAATAGTCATTTAATATTTTACTATTTAATTTAACTGCGAAAAAAAAAACAGCCTTAAAAATCGCACCATATTATATCGGTTAAAAATAAAACAGCACATCTAACTTATTTGTTCTTATCTAAAAACTATACTATATCTTATAACGATTTTCTCCTCAAATACTAATCCCATTTTAACCCTATTTATATCCATGATATTCCCACCTCTAACCCATTATATTTCTTCGCTCATCATACACTCCATTCATCCAGAGGGGGAACCATGATGTTTCATTAGGGGGTGCTTACCCTAAAATTTTGTTGGGCTGAGAAAGAACATGGGTTGGGCAAACAAAAAAATAAGGGGGTGTTGTGCCAAATTTTTTATTAAGGGGGCTTACCTTAAAGTTTTATTGGACTGAGAAAGAATATGGGCTAGTCAAACAAGAAATAAGGGGGTGCCAGATCAAATTTATGTGGACTAGACTACTAAACTTTGGATCAATTAGGCCCATTAGGGGGTGCTTGGCACCATCCAGTCACCCCCCAGTTCCGCCACTGCATTCATCCAAAAAAGTGCCCAATGCTCAATTTAAATAAATCTCTTCTAGGTATTTTAGATATTGTATAAAAAATAAGATTAAAATAAAAGTTGAATAATACATTTACAAAAAAACAACTCAAAAGTAAACTAAATACATAATATAAAAAACGTTGTGTAACGCTTACGCTTTACGAGTCGAGTATTACGCGTCAACTTAAAAATTTATAGTAATCTAAACACATAATATAAAGAACATATATAATTTAACTCTTACGCTTTATGACTTCACTACTATAAATCTGGTTCAATAATCTAAACATAACTCATTTGAATTCGGACTATTAAATGATTTTGACACTTACAAGTCAATTATAAACTCTTCCAATTCATTTGTGACTTTACCAAGTTTTGCCCGACAATAACGACAATAAAATATACACACTCTTTAATCATTTTATTTTTACAAAGTAAAGTGTTGTAGCCCGCATTGTCGCGGGTCCTTTACCTAGTACTACTATATACTAGTAATACATTTAACTCTCTCTCCTGAAAGTTTGTTAAGACTAAGTAAGTGGTTGCTACTATCCCACTATCCCATTATATATTACCCTGAATCTATTACTACTTATTCTCTACTAACTACATTTTTCATCAATCAAATATTAAATCTACCCACTAAAGTTTTTTATTTTTAATTAAATATCAAATTTGACATTTATAATGAGAGATCACAAAATAGTAATTAAACATTTTTAATGGGACAGACGGAGTACAACATATTTTTATTATAAAACATTCATTTGCACCTTCATTCGTCACCAGTTTCACCGTTACAATGCGCTGGTACAAGACTAGTTTTTTTAATAAGTTCAAGTTTCCATCATTGTTTAACATACATAAAGTTAGGAGTTTATTGCAAAAGTTAAACTCTAGACAAATAAGCTACTGGAATCAGCTTTTATAAATAAACCAATAGTTTCTAAAATGAGAAATTACTTAAATAAATCATTTTTCATGTACTTTTACGACAATTTACATATTTAAGCTTCAACTAAGTTGCCAAATACTTATAAAACAATAAGTTCCGGCTATAAATTTTGAGGTTCAGCTACAAACTAGTTTTACCAATCACACCCTATAATTGACCATGAACACCTATATGGCTAGCTATATGATTTTCCATAAGAGTTTTATAACAATACTATATCATAACCCACGAAATTCGCGGACGATCACATGTTTGTATGTCACACCCTCAAATTCGGGTTGCGGAAGCGAATCGGGTCGGGGCGCGACTAATCAATAATCAAAAGCACAAAGATATAATGGACGACCACTAAATGCATCGTTTTACATTGTATTGATAAAACCAAGGTTTACATCAAAAATATTGTTTACATTAGCTCGGTTCCTTGAAATTGAGAGATTTACATTACATAATTACTTTTTACAAAATATAATAATGCAACTAAATCTCTGATTGATTGAATGAAGACTCGAACTAATGAATCCTTATTGGGCAGCCAACCTACTGTTGAGTACCTGTGATACATGCTAAAATGGGTCAGCGAAACGCTGGTGAGCTCACAGGTTTGTATGTGAACACATATTTGTATGAACCGCAAGATTTAATTGAATTTAAAATACAATTAAGCAAAATAAAAGTTATACAGCCATTAGCACATAGTCTGAGCTTAACTTGAGCGTTAGGTCCAGATAAGGAAACCCAACTGAGTTGCCTCCTACGAGTGCCTAATCTACACTCGTCTTCCCAAATGCTAATACGTCCGTTTGACCAGTTAGTGCGTGCTAACCCGGACGAGGATTGTCAATCCTATATGATATAATATACTAACATTCACGCTACAGATGTATTACCAAACTATGTTGTGGAGGGCTTTGACATGATTAGTGAAACAACTCATGTAGTATTTGATTTGTATTGTACTTGCGTTCATATTGTAAAATAAAACGAGCAATGTAATCACACCCCTGATGAAAACTGTAAAATAGGGGCTATGAGACTCACTTGAGCCTTGAGTGTTTATCTTAATAAACTTGTTTGATTAGCCGTGAATTGATGTTCGAAGACTTGTAACCTGTGGGTGTCCAAGACACGCGATAGTTATAAACATGAGTAGGTATCTCGAAAGACTACATTTGCAGTTGTTCGTCCAACTAGGATGTCCAAATTACTACGATTTGGTTGATTGAATTATCCAAATTACTACGATTTGGTTGTTTAACTTGTCCAAGTTACTACGACTTGGTTGATTTGATTATCCAAATTACTATGATTTGGTTGTTTAAATTGTCCAAGTTACTACGATTTGGTTGATTGAATTGTGTTTTGAAAAACGTGTACGGCCCGTTGGTGATTGATTGTAATAATAATCTCATCATTATTATGATTTCGAAGTGTTCATGTTCAAAAACATATCCCGATGTGTTTGAAAAGTCGTATCGTATAAGTCTTTGAAGTGACACAAGTTTGACACTTAGTAAAAATCCATGTTTTCAAGGTTCTGTCTTATGCGACATTAGGTGCGACATAAGGCTTTTGTGTCGCTAAGTGCGACGTAGTCTGTTGTGTTGCAGATCATGTCTGTGACATAAGGGTTTGCGTCGCTAAATGCGACATCAGCAATTTAATGCGACATAAGGTGTTGTGTCGCTATGTGCGACGGGAATAAGTTTTGCGACATAGTGTTTTGTGTCGCTTTATGCGACGTCCATAAGTATTGCGACATAAACGTTTGCGTCGCTATATGCGACATCCGTGATGTAGTGCAACTGTGACACTCGACAAATTAGGGCTAGTTATTAGTTCCTAATCATCTGTTAATACATGTAATTAGTGCTAGATTAGGCTAACTGTATGTATCAATATATATATATATATATATATATATATATTGGAGTATATATACACGTACCCGATTATGTTCAATCGTGCATTTTCATATCGGGCGGATCCTGATACATTAATACGGACGTTGGTGAACTCAAATTATTAAATAATATGAAATTATTTGATAAACATATTTATTTCCAAATATTATTGCGATACTATTTCATAAGCATTTCGTATCGTATATAATGATCAGAAACGACCAAAAACGCGCAAAACGCGCCCGATAATCAAATAAACGTCAAAATATATTTTATAAATTAAAATATATCATTTTGGATGGTAAGTATTTATTTGAAGTATCGTATTTCAAACCGATAACAAAAACGTTTAATTTAAACGTCACGCGATTTATTAATCGTAACACGACTCCACGAACCACTACCGACACATCACAATAACATTTTTATAAATGTTTCTAAGTAATAATAAGTATTACTTCAAGTTAAAAATATCGAAATTTTAATCGTCATTTAAAATACGTACGTATAACGTTAAACGTCTAATTATACGTTCACACGACCGGGGAAACGAACACCGTACGGAACGCGAACATGGAGAACAAAAAATTGGGCAACCCACACTTTGGTGGGCCACCCTTGGCCGGCCTAGCCACCTCCCCAAAATGGGGAAGGTGTTTGTTGACTACAAACTCAAAGCAAGATCCACATTATCCTCATTCTTGTTCCATCACTTCCTCTCACTAAAACACACACATTTTCCTCTCCTCCCCTCCTCCATTCGGCTACCACCCACCACCACACAATCATCATCATCCACCATCATTTCCCTTGGAGAAAAGCAAGAAGGAGAAGCAAGGAGAAGCAACAAGCATCATCTCACCTTCCTCCCTCTCTAGAACTCATATTTGGTATGATCCACCACCTCTCTCTCTCTAGGTTTTCGTGATTTTAGAATATCTACATGTTATTATGTTCATTTAATAAGAAAATGTCAAAAACCAAGCTTAAAATACGATTTTCATAAACATATAAACAAGACAGATTTCTGTCCAGAAAAACGACTCCACCATTTTGACCATAACTTGTGTTCTAGGATGAATCAACACATGAATCTTATACTGAAATCTCCGTATGGATGTCCTCTACAAAAAGCGATTCTTTAGCCTCTTCCAGAAATTCACGTATTTTTAGGTAAAGCTCAATCTTTGGACTGAACTTACTTTCGGACTAAAACCGACCACTCTTCGTATTTATTTTTGTTAAAAATAGTAAATGAATATATAAAAATACCATAAAGTGCAGAAATGAACTAGACATATATAAGGACATGTGTGATTTTTTGTTAGGTATAAATCGGAAGAGAAATGGTCCAAATCGAGAGGTTTATCGAGTTTAAAATCTGGAAAAATAAATACTAAGGGCTGTTTTGGTATTTTCATAGAACCGAAACTTCGGGTTAACCTCGACACGAACCAATAATTTTTATAAACTCCCTTAACCATTTTAAGACTTCTCTAAAAGTTTTGGGTCGAACCGAACACGTTTGACCAAGTCAACGAAAACGAACACTTAAACGAAAACGGAAATCCCACCTGCGACAATACCTCATTGTCGCATGAACAGTGTCCGATAATACCTCATTGTCGCATGAACAGTGTCCGACAATATCCCATTGTCGCATACCTTATTGTCGGAATTGATTATCGGATGATTGAGTATTTTCTCGATTGTCACATGAAACCACATTGTCGTAATAACTATTGTTGTATAAAACTCGTTTGTCGTAATATCATTGTCGCAATAACTAACACTTTCATACTTGAAAACCGTCTCATAAACATTATTGTCTCATGAATAGTAACTTGCTATTGTCTCATGAATAGTGATTCCCGATAATCGCTATTGTCTCATGAATAGTAACTTGTTATTGTCTCATGAATAGTATTTCCCGATAATCGCTATTGTCTCATGAATAGTAATCGCTATTGTCTCATGAATGTAATCGCTATTGTCTCATGAATAGTAATTCCCGACAATCCTTATTGTCTCATGAATAGTGATCGCTATTGTCTCATGAATAGTAAATCCCGACAATCCTTATTGTCTCATAAATAGTAACCGACTTTTCAAACAAGACAATATCACAATATACTTGATTTAACGTCAATACAATATTTGGAATAACTCGGAAACATATGACACATATACTTCCGTAAGGATACAATGAGACAAACATAATAATAATGCTTTTGATAATCATTATTACGAAACTCACCAACGGACCGTACATATTTTCAAAACTCAAAACTAATCAATCAAACAACCAACGTATTTGGACATAACTAGTTGGATGAACAACTAGCATAGGTGATCTTTAGAGATACCTACTTATATCCCTAACCTTGCGCGTTCAGGACGCCCGACAGGTTACGATCGTTGAGACGACAGCATTACTTGTACACCATCATTATTTGCTATTAACAAACGCATCAGTCTCAGGTGAGTCTCATAGCCCCTCATTTTACTGTTTTCAACCCAGGGGTGGGAATACATGCTCCGTTTTACTTTTACATGTGAACACAAGTACAAAACACCGATATATTGACTGCATGAGTTTGTTTTACCTAATCATGAAGCCCTCCACTACATAGTTTGTTAGTATTGCTATAGCGTGAATGTTAGTGTATGGTACCATATGGGATTGACAATCCCCGTCCGGGGTAGTCGCGCTACCACGACTGCGGTCGAACGGACGCATTATCATTTGGTCATACGTGTGTAGATTAGGCACATGCAGGAGGCAACCTCGCTCAGGTCCTTAAAGGTGGATCTTGACACCCTCAGTTAAGCTCAAACTATGGCCTCATGACAGTAATATACAATCACTGTTTTATTTGCTTAATTGCAAATCATCATACTTAAATCTTGTGGTTCATAACTCATATTTCATCATTATACAAACCTATGAGCTCACCAGCTTTTAGCTGACCTTTTAGCATGTATTCTCAGGTACATAGCAGTAGTAAGACTGCTAAGGATTAGCTAGCTCGAGTCGCATTCAGATATCAGGAGATTCACATGCATTTCTACATTTTGTACAAATAGATATGCCTTAGAATCTCTTACATTTAGCTTGCGAGCTTTTGTAAACAGTATAACATTGTAAAACTTTTATATCACCAATATAATGGTTTAAACGACGCATATATAGTCGTTCACTTTATCTTATGTGCTTTTAGTTTATTGATTAGTCGCGCCCCGATCCGATTCGCTTCCGCAACCCGAATTTGGGGGTGCGATAGCAACATAGAGGCTTATGTCGCTATATGCGACATAAGACCTGATTTGGCGACATAAGAGCTTATGTCGCAGGTGGCCTGGAGCCTCTGCGACATAACGAGCTGTTGGCCGGAAAATGAGCTGAAAAGGTGTTTTCCAATTTCCGTTTGACTTGAAACTTTTACCCAACCCATATTTGGACATTATAAACTTAAATAACCCACAAACAAGTGAAAATAATAGAAATCGGAGTGTTTCGGGATTTGGCGAAAACTTACAAACTTAACGCAAGAGGAATCCGGAAAGATAGAAATGTAGATCGTTGCGAGGTGGTCATTTTTCTTCAAAGAAGCAAAGTGATTTGAGGTTATTTGATGGTGTTATTTGATGGAAATAGATGGTGGTGATGTGGTGGTGTTTTGAGAGAGAAAAGAGAAGAAGAAAGATAGATGATGATGATGAATGAGGTGGGGAAATGGGGAATCCCCATTTTGGAGGCATGGGGGCCGGTCCACATGGGCCCCACCCATGTGTGGTTGGCTCCTAATTTTTGTTCATGTGTATTCGCGCTCCGTACGGTGTTCGTTTTCCTTATCGTTTAATTGTTTAAATAATTATTTTAAAATACGAATATTTGTTAAGGTTTTTGTTGAAGTATTTCACCAAATACTTTTACTTGAGTTATAAAATATAACTCATTCTTGTTTCGATTGTTCGCGCGTTTATTATTTTAATCGCGTAATTGTTGTTTGTACGATACGAATTTGAGTTGAAATATTATCTAAATAATATTTGGATAAAATAGAGTTATTAAATAATGTCATATTATTTAATAAAATTGTTTACCAACGTCCGTATTAATTGAATCGAATTGCATTCGATTTGAAACTTGTACGATTTAATCAAATCGCATACTTGTATATATTCAACAATATATATATTGATACATTAATTAGCCTAACATAGAACTAATTACATGTATTATACTTGATTAGACACTAATTATAAGTCATAATCTGACGGGTGTCAAATTGTAATAATAAAAGACATGGACAATAAAGTTTGTATAGTTTTGATAATTCAAATAATATATTCGGGTTGAAAATCATACTACTTATCAAATTGTAGTTAATTCATAGTTAAATATAGTGACACTCATGTTATAGGATGTTGAAGTTTGTAAATTAAAAACAAAATAATCAAACTATTTTTGAAATATTAAAATATTGTATACACCTGTAAAATTTAATATATACATAGAATATTTTATTTTCGTGGATAAGTTGAACATTTAACGAAAACAAAAATGTTAAATTTTTTATATTGTAGAACATTAAGTAGTACTATCGTATAAGACTTAAATCATAATTGAATAAAAACTTCTTAAGAGATAGGTGAAGACAATGTAATTAAGTTATAACTTAAAAAACATACATCATGTTTATTAGACTAAAAATTCATAATATCATGAGTCATTCTTATTAAAATATTTGAAAATAAAATAAAATAATTACATTCATATGTGATTATTATTATTTGTTTCCAAGGAAGTAACCACCTTCATGCTCTTCTTTATAACGAAAACATGAATGGGGATGTTTCTACATTAACATCGTAACAAAATATTAAAACAATGTAAGATAAATTTAAATTCGTATAACAAACAAATGTCACCTTCAATATTTCAGTTGGATGGAAACCATCAACCCACATGAGTTTGTCAGGTGAGGAGCTTTTAAGAGCTTTTAAAACTTTAGATTTTTTCTTTCATATTAAAAGCTCCTAGTAAGATTAAAAGCTTTGTTTGGGTGAGAGAGCTTGAAGTTTTATTTTATTTTAAAAGCTTAAAATGAAACCTTTGTAGAATCAGGTTTCAAAAAGTTGATGGAGCTTTTAGAAATGTAAAGTACACATTTATCCTCAAATTGTAAAGTATCTGACATTGTTCATAGGGTGGGGTTCAGAGGAGCAGGCCACTTTTGAAGGGCAGAAAAGGCAGGTTATTGATCAACCAGGAAGTGACACATGTCACCCGGGTCCCCGCTCTTTCCTGCCATCAGGGACTGATTTGCAATTTTTTTAAAAAAACTGAGGACCTGACTGTAAATCTGCCCGAAATTTATCCAAAAAAATAATAAAAAATTAGTATATTATTAAATCAAAGCGATATTCACGAAAATCAAATTAATATTATTTTTAACTTCATTTTGTATTATTGTACTGCGTTTTATGCGTAAAGCGGTAGATTATGTTATGGTTTTTTGTTTCTCTTGTTATAAACTTGTAATATGCAATTGAATGACGTAAAATGCAGTGATTTTGATAGTTTTTTTTCTTCTTTTTAATTTTTATGTTGTTATAAAATGCAGCAGAATCTTTTATTTTATTTAATTTCAATTTTTTTCTTGTTATGGAGCAATTCTCTAACAAAATGCAGTAGTTAAGTATAAAATGCAGTATACTATTTTATGGTTTTTTTTTATTTTACTCTTGTTATAAAGCAATGTTCGTATGCAATTTAGTTGTGTAGCATAAAATGCAGTAGACTATTTTATTCAACATATGAACGTAAAATGCAGTATATTTCACATTAAATTGCAAAGGGCAATATGCAATAGAACTACGTAAAATGCAGCACAAAGACGTAAAATGCAGGAGAAAGACGTAAAAATGCAGCAGAAAGACGTAAAATGCAGTAGAAAAATGTAAAATGCAGTGATTATTTCTATCTACTTTCAGACCTGAATCCGAAAAAACACATCTTGATAAACGTAAATGTAGCATAAGTACGCAAAATGCAGTAGAAGGACATAAAATGCAGTGATTTTTTCCGGATCTACTTTTTTAGATCTAGATCTAGAAAAAGTAGATCTCAATTTACTTTTTCCAAATCTAGATCTGAAAGTATATCTAGGTCTAGATTTTCATATCTAGATGGTGGAGGTGGTGGTGGACGGTGATGATAAATGTGGTGGTGGTGGAAAAGTAATGGTGAACATAAAGGTGAAGGCGGAGTTGAAGGTTGACGGTGAAAGTGGTGGTGGTTGTGAAGGTGTACAGTGATGACGAAGGTGCGGTGACGATGGTGGTGGCGGTTATTGATGGTGGTGGCCGTGAATTGTGGTGGTGGTGAATCGTGAAGGTGGCGGTGAAGGTGGTGGTGACGGTGAATGTGGTGGTGGTGCTGGCGATGGTGGTGAATGTGGTGGTGGTGGTTGGCTGTGTGTGTAGAGAGGGAGGGGGGAAAGAGAGAGAGAGAGAATGTTTGGTGTTGTGTGTGTTTGGTATGAATGAGAAATGGTGATCAGCTGCCCAACTTTTACCCTTCCTCTTTAAATTCATAAAATTTAAGTTTAACCCCCTCCGCCCGAATTAGTTTGCAAACTAAACCTTTAAATGACATGAAATGATATCAACCATTGAATCATTAAATAGACAGTGGAGATGAGGCTGCTCCTCCTGCTCCTCAAAACCCCCCATCTCCTCTGATCCATTTCTTTGTTCATATATAAATTTCACGGAGTATTTATTTTATGTAACTCTTGTTTCATAATCCACATTTTCAAATAATGATAAACTTTCACTTTCTTTCACAAATACACATTTTTGCTAAAATAAAGTTAAAATTTGCATCAAATGCATGTAAAGCATGTTATGAACACCGTATGTGAATGATTTATTGTTTTATTATATATTAAACTTTATACATTTTACTATGGTTATAATATGAATACTTTCATTTATTATATTGTATGTATTAAACTTATAAATATCGTCTATTGTAAGTAACATACACGGATCTTCTTGTTGTCTCGTCCACCATGAAGGAAATTCAACGGCGTAAATTCTTCGTCCGCTTCAACCTTGTTCTCTAACTTTCTTCTCCAATTTTTATACGGAGTAGTTAATATGTGAAATAAAATGGTGTGTATAAGGGCGTTTTTTATTCTTGATATGTTCAAATGGAGTGAAAGATTTTAGATTGCAAAAATTCAATAGTTAAAAGTTAAACTGCAGGGCGATCTCCACTCAAGTTTGTTAGCATGATTTATATATAGTATTGAATTGAATTATGTATTTAATATATTTTGTATGTATTTATTATATAATTTGGGAAAAAATTACTACAAGTGATTTAGGTGAACATGAATTATGTATTTTTGATTGTGTAAAGTATAAATAATGCGTAAACATTCTTGTTAATAATAATTAATGGCCTCAATTAAATATATTAAGGGGTTGTCTGGTTAGGGTACGTTCTAAGGGGTAATGAATGGTAATGATTACGAAAGAAGGTGTTTGGTTTTATTTGATGTGAGTATTGATTACCCACTAATACGTAATACTCCATTCCCTAACAAATTGGGGATATGATAATCTATTACCTAGTTGCATGATCTCAACTTCCTTAATTTTCTCTAACTTCCACTTTCCATTACTAAATGATTATATATATATATATATATATATATATATATTTTTTTTTTGTACTTATAATAATAATATGTAATTTATTAATATTATATATTAGCATAATATCATTATTACTACTTTACTCGAACATAATTAGAAGTATATCATGCATCACGTACATCGTACTATAATAAATGTTTATGTCAATCGACCTACATTATATACAAATGCTTATATGTGTCAAGATGGTATAAATGTAGAGACAACATTTTTGTAGTTATATAAAATATTTTTATTGTCATATTAATATATTATATTAATTAATGTATATAATATTTTTAAATAATAATTAAGTATAATAATTTACTAATATTTATTATTATTATTTTTATTTATTTTGAATTTGAATTTCAAAAATTACAAGAAACAATTTAGTTATTCTATTATTAATGTGGATAATTGTTGATATTTGAAATTTTGAAATTCATATAGGCTATTTGAGATTACATTTATTTAATTATTTACAAACTATTTAAAATTATTAAAGATTAAATTAATTTTTAGACCAATTTGTTATATACACCCTATTTAAGGGATTTCAAAATTGACATTTTAAATTCAATTTTTTTTTATTTTTTTAGACCAATTTTTTATATACACCCTATTTAAGGGGATCTCTAAATTAATTGACGTTTTAAATTCAAATTTGTTTCTTCTTTTTTAATGACTAAAATAATGGGGTTAATTTTGTCATTTTGATAGTCCTTGAAATACATATTAGGTAAACATTCTTATTAATCCAAATCGATGGTCACAATCAAATTGACTTAGTCAATAAAGGAATGAGATTACATCAGGAGAGATTAAATTAAATTTGTTTACACATTTTTGCTTCTCTTATAATATTAAAAAGAGAAGAGATTGAAGTACCGATTACAAACATCACATATCCTATAATTAATTACTAGCTCATTACTAGAGAATGGATTCATGCCGGGGACGGAGACAGGTGTGAGCGGTGTAGCCCGCCTCACAAAAATTTATAAATAACGTATAAAAGAAATTTTTTAAAGGTATTAATGATATTTTAAAATTTCTGCCCCCACTAAACCATATAACAAATAAAAATAATTTTTTTCATCTCCTCCACTTGATTTCCTGGCTCACCACCTGATTCATCCCAAATGTTTTCAAAAAGGCAATAATATCAATTACAAAATAACGTGACATATAATAAGTATTAAGTATACAATAGGTTAAGTTATTAGTATAGTCCAACATATTTCAAAATTGGGAGAAATAGGTGTACTTGGGTAGTACTGACGGTTGCTCCCATCCCTACATGAAACTAAAGCTAGGCATAGTTTTAGCTTTTAAAAATAACGTGACATATAATAAGTATTAAGTATACAATAGGTATTTCCATAATGCATGACTGCATGTGGACCAATGTGAAGGCTTGGATTTTTAATGGATTTTTTTTTGTCCACATAAAATTAATCCACTAATCAATGATTAATGATTTGCACTTCTTGATATAGCAGCTCCTAAGCCATCACAGTCGAGTACGTGCAAATATTCAGATGGTTCCAAGTTACTACATCAGTAGCAAAAAAGGTTAGAATAATTCACTTGATCGTTGATATAGGAGCTCTAAGACAGCATTGAAATAGGCCAATTGATATGAGAATAAATCTTTCAAAAGATAGATGAACCAAAAAATTGACATTTGAAGAATTTAGCACATAAAACTCTGATCTTGCCATGTATATTCTCCACAGCAAGTAACAATTGTGAAAATTTACTATTCAATGATAGGGGCGGAGCTAGAATTGGGGTAGCGGAGGCAGTTGCCCTCTAAATTTTTTTTGAAGATTACGTAAAAAAGAAAAATTTTAAGATATTAATGACAATTTTAAAGTTTTGACCCCTTAAAACTACGAAGTATTGACAAGATAATGTTTTTGGTCCCCTCTAATGAAATTCTCTAGCTCCACCCCTACTCAATGCTTGGTCAGCTACCCAAATATCATGTCAAAAGCTTATAATTATCATGTATCCGCATCTTCATTTTCACATGTTGTGAGACAATAAAGCCATTGTTTATGGGAGGTGATATATACAACATGGACTTTGATTTAAACAACAAAAAGTGTGCACTAAAATGTTGTACTGTATGCATTAGTTGTGTAAAACTGTGTTCTATGAAACAAAATATGTGTTGTATTTATCAACACTCCTTGTTTATTGTTATTGTAGACTTAGAAATACCATTCTATCGCTTGAGATACTTTGAGTTACTTATCGGTTAAACTTATTTTCTTTCTTTCTATCTAATAGAGTAATACATATTACGTATAAGTATATAACAATGATAATGATAATAATGATAATAATAATAATAATAATAATAATAATAAGAGTTAATCACACCGATTGGCATGTGGTTTATACGAAATTATTTGACGCTAGTAGAGAAAAAGTTAATATTATATGATGGGATTAATCAAAAGATTAAATTATTTGACGGGACTGAAACAAAAATTTAAATTATTTGACGCAATTAAAAGTAATTATTTGACGTGACTAAAGTGAAAAATTTCCTATATAAACGAACCTATATCTAATCATTTTTTCATAGATAATCTCGTACATTTCAATTCGTACAAGTGGATATGTCGAATGCGTCAGATTTTTCCACAAATAAAGTATAGTAGTATTTAATATAATGGTATTCTAGATCTTCTAATTGTATGATATTTTGAGTAAAAAACTTCATAATTTTTAGGTGTTAAATAATCGTGAAAACTTAATGGAATGGGTGAAACAAGACTGTAACACTCAGTCCTCGGGTCTAGTAGTATTTTAACATTTTCTGAGGGTAAATTATTATTTAATGTGTCAGAGAAAATAGGTTCGGTGGCTTATTTGAAAATAAATGGGTAAAAGAATCGAATAAATTATTGTGACTAGTAAATTATTAACTGTTTTAATTTAATTCAGTTGACGGTAAAATAAAATAATGTTTCTCCGTAAATGGTTTTTAAGTTTCGGACAATGATAAGTACGGGGAATGAAATTTAAACACTTCTAGTATACTCCCATATCTTAAGTCGGCTTGTTATTTCTTACTATCTCTACATACATACAGAACATACATACATACTCACAAGGCATGAAACTCTAATTTCTTATCCAATTCATGATGAAACACCAAATCGAAACTCTAGAACCTGAATTCAAGCTTCAATACTGAGATTGAATCATCCTTTCATCATCTAATTCATTGTAAGTCATCAATTCTTAATTTCTATAAACCTGTAATTTAGGGTTTTGAGGTTTTAGCTGATTAACTGGTTAAAATCGGAATTTAATGTTTGAAATTGTTGAATTGATGTTACTTGAGCTTGTTAATGGTGATGAGTAACATTAATTAAGCTAGCGTTTGAGAAATTGATTAAGGTGCTTGTGGCTAATGATAATTTGGTAGTGTATATATGATAAATGAATTGGAATAGATGATATATGATGATTGTGAATATTGTTCGATGTAAAATTATATATAACATCGATTTCTAGCTTGAGTTGTGTGGTTTTTGGGGGTTGGTTCGGGTTGGACAACAGAGTTTTAAAACTGTAGATCGCAAGTAGTGAAGAATAAGCCGGCGGGTTCTATACCCCAGCCGGCGAGTTAGACTGATTTACCCGAGGACCCGGCGGGTCCTAGACCCCAGCCTGCGGGTCCTTCCTCCTTAACAACAACTCAGTTCTTGTTTTAATGTGGTTCTTAATAGTTTGCTTTATGTTATAACATTGATAAAATCATAACATGAGATAATAAGAGGTATGTTATGAATGAGGAAAGACGATTAGGAACTTGGTATATTTAGGTAAATAATGTGTAGTTCCTTGAGTCTATTATAAATATAAGTTATGTATTGATGAGACAAGATACTAACTTATATTTGATTTGAATTATCAGATTACGAGAAAACTCAGTGAAAGTAGACTACTGAGCAGAGGCTGATGTGTCGGTGAGTGGATTCTTAATCCTCAGTGTGATTTAGTTGTAACAGGTTTGGTTACAACGAGTAAACGTATTATTACTGCTTTTGGTTACATCTAGCTCATGAACAAAATGAGAAGTAGATTAGTTAAATAGTTAATAATGATTTAATCTTCAAAATTTCATTTTTTTTTTCATTCTAGCTACTCGATTTTTCTTCTTCATGGTTTAACATTTTTAGTTTGTATTGATTTATTGGATTAATTTTTTGAAGGGCTAGACCATTATTTTTTTTGAAAGTTAGATGATTATACAAAAACAATTTAAAAGGTAAAATAATTATAAAGATAAATTTTAGGAATTAAACATTAAACCATAGAGTTTTGAAACTTGAAGGATTAAATAATGAGATAAAAACTTTTGAGTGGTTAAAATAAAAAAAAGTGAAATTTTATTAACCCTTAATTAAATTTACATAGATATAGATATAGATATAAAATTAAACGAGTTAATTGTACATTTCTAAGTCCACTAATAAAAATTTACCATTAATGCTTCTTTTTTAAATTATTAAAATAAAATGTTAAATATCACTATACGGAGTAATAGCATCTTAACTCCGGATTGCCAGCGTGTCAAATCTACACCGTCCGATCAAATCAAATAACTTTCGACTTTCCATCAACGGATGGCCAGATCCCCTTAGGCGCAGATCACCAACATGGCATCTATTTCCACCGTCAGATCATTCACACCATCTCCCACCCAAAATCAAACTAAATCTACCCGCGCGCACATATATATATACCTCATTCTCCCTCTCATTTTACATCACAACTTCAATCTCGCAATCCATTCAAAAATACCTTCGATCTTTCTATTCGCAAATTCAAATTCCGATCAAATGGAGTCAGGAAAGGCAACTAAGGGCGCCGGAGGAAGGAAAGGTGCCGGTGAACGTAAGAAGTCAGTTACGAAATCCGTCAAGGCCGGACTTCAGTTTCCCGTCGGTAGGATCGCTAGGTTTTTGAAGAAAGGACGATATGCTCAACGAACTGGTTCCGGAGCTCCGATCTACCTTGCTGCCGTTCTCGAATACCTTGCTGCTGAGGTAATTCATCCAGATCTAATCTAATTTTCGTTTAATCTCATCAATTTTTAGATCCGTGTATTTATATACGAAGCCGTTGTCTAATTTTTGTTTTTGTGGAATCGAAAATTAGGTTTTGGAATTGGCTGGAAACGCAGCAAGAGACAACAAGAAGACGAGGATTAACCCTAGACATGTGCTATTGGCTGTAAGGAACGATGAAGAATTGGGGAAATTGCTTGCTGGTGTTACGATTGCTGCTGGTGGTGTTTTGCCTAACATCAACCCGGTGCTTTTGCCAAAGAAAACTGCTGCAGCTGAAGAGAAATCCACCAAGGGCTCTAAATCACCAAAGAAGGCTTAAATGTTAATGGTTCAGATCTCTGATAGTTAGGGTTTGTTTCGAGTAATCTTATGGTTGGTATGGAAAATAGATATTAGGGTAAAAATTGTAACTGAACAACTTGTTTCGTTGTTTATTTTCTAGTAGCAATATAAGTGAAGCTTTTTATCAGTGTTTATATCTGTTTGGCATTTTGTAGTGATTTTATTTTTATTTTAGTATGTTTTTCCAGAAAAAATAGATTAATCTTACCTTAAGGGACCTGAAATGTAGAAGAAACTTGATTAATAGACTGAAATATTACATATCTGATCTTTGAGGACTTTATTGTTAAGTTCTTCTGTAGTTCAGGGGCTGTGGTTAATTTTAGAAGACTTCGTTATTGTCACGATAATAGGCACCGGGTATTTTGGTTCTACAGTTTTCATTTTTTTTCTGTTTGTCTAATTTCAGTTTTTCTGTTTACTAAACTATTAGCACTAACCTATTATGAGTATCATTTATTTTTGTTTTCAATTTCTATTCGTTACTACGGAGTACTTTTGTTACAGGATTAGACTTTAGATATAGGATATAGGTTTTGCCATGTAACTTGACAATTTAGTATTTGTAAATCAAACCCTTGTAAATTGTCTATCAGTATTCTTTAGAAACTAGATTTTCAAAGATCAGAAATGACAAAAATATACCTACAAACAATAAAAAGGACAATATTACCCATAATTGGATTTAGAAACAACCAACAATATTCAAAATAACTAGTTTTATGATCCGTGATAACACGGGTTTAATGAAAGACCTACATTGTTTAGTTACTTGATATGATAACACGAGTATTACTAATTTTTTTTATAAGTATCAAGTATTTAAATCAGCAATCTTGGCATTTAAATGATCATGGAGCAGAATGTTAACTGATTTAACGTCACAGTGTATGATGGGAGGGTTTGCAAGCTGATGCAAGTATGCCAAACCTTTTGCTGAATCAAGGGCTAAGTTAAGCCTTTTCATCCAATCCAACCTCATTCCCAACTTTCCTGCATGTGCAATTTCAATAACTTAGAAACAATTCTGAAAAATGCAAGTTTCCAACAAGCATAATGACTTTCAAACTTTCTTTCATGATTCAATATGTAAGAAATTGGAACACATGGTTCATCCTCTAAATTCTTCTACACGGCTAAGTTTTAGTATATCTCTGATTGCGGTGACCTGAAATAGGTTGGGTAATAGGTCTACACGGCCAGAGGTGCCAAAATGGGTGAGTCAAGCAGGTTGGGTAATAGGTCTACACGGCTAAGTTTTAGTATAGCTCTGATTGCGGTGACCTGAAATACTTTTTGTCCAAACTTTTACCTTTCCTATATATAACTAGATCCGATTACAAACATTATATTATTACAAAATCAGTCTAACCTAATAAACAAAATAATTTATGAGATTATATGTGTTTCAGAAATATAAGTTCGGTACTTGGGTGACATTCAAACCATATCATTCATTTGACCCGTTAACTAAGCTCTTCAATTTTACTATTTTTAAGCTGTTGACATATTAGAGTTAAAAACAATCCCAGAATAGACCCATGTACAAGTCGATGGGTCAATATTCCCACCTCTATCTACACCATATAAAAAACCACCAATTCTTCTTATCTTCTGTTGGATTTATATATTGGATATAATGCCTTTGAATTTGTGTAATATTATCGCTTAGCCCAAAGTAAAGACTAGGAGATAAGTCTACTTACCTGAAAAATTATCCTTGAGAGTTGAGAGTACCCCTTTTAAAATGTACTCATAGACCAACATTTGTTCACCTTGCTCGTAGCAGAACCCCGCCAGGGCTACAACGTTCTTATGATGAATTCGTGAAAGAAGCTCAATTTCAGTTTTTAATTCATGAGCACCCTGCACTCACCCCTGTTGAGCTCTTTTTATTGCCACTACTTGAAGTTTCGAGTCCCTTTATATACCTGTCCGTCATTATCTTACCTGTTTTAGAAATTCTTCCTCATTGATATAAACTCATAAGATTAGAACAATAAGACACCTTCCCATATCCCCCGGATCCAATCATGTTTTCTTCTGAAATATCGTTGCTGCTTTTTTCTGAGTTCTTCAAATGAACACGACCTTGCCCCTTTGAGTTGAGGAACATCACCCACATCACTGCCATTATCTAATCCCCAAGATGCTGCATTATCACATTCAACATACGCACGTAAGCACTTGAATGTATTGCAAGAAGATTTGAGGGTTGGGGGGTTCATATAATGGATCGAAATGGGTTGTTTTTATGAGTACGCAGACATCATTTTGACCATTTTCTCGAAGTCTTCATGAATAGATAACGTGTTTAGAATTTAAATATGATTATAAATACTATGCTATTATAGAGATCCCGATTTAGGAGCTTGTAAGCATTAGATAAACTTCTTTTGGATTTCAACGGGTTCAACCCGTTTCTCTTTTGGCTGTTATATTTATTTGACCTGTTACGCTAAACTATAAAAATCAACCCAATTATGAAATAATGGGTTGAAATTTCCATTTCGATCTTACAAAAAAGAACTATTCTGCTTTGCCTTTGTTGCTTGTCTTTTCTGATAGATAGCATAAGTTATCGCCAAGGATATTAGTAATGCACCTAAAAAACCACCAACAACTGGGCGGAGCTAGAAAAATTATATGGACGGGGCAAAATCAAAATTATTTTGCGCTTCGTTATAGTTTTGAGGGGGCAAAAATTTTAAATTGACAATAATACCTTAAAAAAATTTCTTTTTGCGTAATTTCAAAATTTTTGTGGGAGCGGCTGCCCCCACTGCCCCCACTATAGCTCCACCCCTGCCAATGATGATGCCACGGTTCGATGACTTGTTTCTATAAATACTCAAAATTATAAACATATTGGGTTTTTTTAGTATTACAAGTTTACAACTTATCATTCAAAATCACATTATCGTTTCAGAATGCAGATGACTATCTTGACCAAGCAAAAATTTCTTTGTATTTAGTTGAATTGAATAATTACCTGGAAAGCAACAATAGCTTTCATCAAGAAAGAACCATGGTCCAAAATATGGGAGAGAAATGTTTTGGCGGTTGATCACGGTCCCAATTGAAGGGACTGCTGAACGACTGAAATAATCTGGACCAGATGGAAAGATGTGCAACTAATACTGAAGAAATTTAAATTCATCGATAGTTGGATCAGAGAGAGAGAATCAACAGGAAGTTGGTTGGATTGTAAGGTTGATATGAAAACATCATGGAGAGTTGTTATGGTTCCTGTGTATGGATTTGTGTATATACAGTTTGGACTTTGCACTTTATCTGAACTGCAACGCACAGGGGGACAACTTTTTTATGGTAAAATATTTGGTACATCGGGCTTTCCAGATTCACAGTATTTGTCTATTGCTCCTTTTATGTCACAAACTGGGTTACTGACAAGAATATATTACATCACTAAGAGATTTAAAATACTTTGAGTCGTAAGGTTACGGGTCAAAAGTGCCAAATACTTGCAAGCTCTCCTAAACTGTATTTTTACAAAGAGTTAGATTCTCATTTTGGTAGTATAGTATTTGTAGGTTTCTTTGTGTTTCCCCCCTTATATATTGTTTTGCATAGCCATAGTTTTGTATTAGTTATTTATAGTACTGCAAAAATGGAAAAGTGGTTTTAACGGGTCAGCACAGCTTGATCTAACATGTTTTGACCCATTAAGTCGGTGCTTCTCTAGTTTAGCCCGTTTGGACCTGACAACTTTTTACCCGGATACATTTAACAAATAAGCCTGACTAAAATAACCCACCTTTGTCTATTTACAAAGTTGACCTTGCCAATCATCAGGTTAAAAAGATGGGTAGTAGAAACCAATTGATAGTCAAAAAAAGACATAAGAAGTCACCTTAAGCTCATGTTATATCCAGAACTTTGAGTGAAATTAAAAATGTTATTGTTCGTGAGATCAACAATCAATTCACTGCTATAGCTGTTGCCAGTATTAAGGGTTCCATTAATAGCGTTGTTTCTTAGCACCCTGTTACAGACAACAACAACAACATAAAGAGAGAAGAAAAGAATATTCCGATACATGGTAGGCGGATCATAAATTTAATATGAGTATGTTGAAATATTCACGATAAAATGCTGATTTATAACTATACACTTATATGGTAAACTTGAGAATATATCATTCAGGTTATACTCACAGGCTCTCCAACTGAGGTTGGAAAACTTCTGATGGGATTTTTCCTTGGAGCTGAGTATTGTCCATCAATCTGTCAGTTGAATGCAATAATAATAATTAGTAATAACTTCCTCCAAATTCTTACTTAAACATAGGCAAATGATACACTGTGAGGAACCAGTTAATAAAAGCGAAAGAAAGATTACAATATTACATTGTTGTCAATGATATAAGTGTGAACCATGCAGGTATTTCTGATGTATTGAAATTATTATTGCTCATGTCCATGCAGATAAAATAACGATCCATACTTTAAATGATAATAGTGGAATAAATTAAATTAAATAAAATAAAATAGAGGAGGTTCAGGATAAAAGAAATAATATTTATAAAGGATGCTCAGCAAAATACATATCAGTACTGAACTTATCTTATGGATTAGCAAATAGCAACCTGTGTATTACACGGGTATGTTTATATATTTGATAATATCTTTATGTTATATGTATTTAATCAGCGAAATAAAAGCATTCGATATATATATTTTTTATTCAGAAAATCAGTAAAAGGAATTCAATATTAAGATTTCATAAATACAATAAGAACTAAACTTATTAGCTACTAAATTACAATAATCATGGACAAGTTCATGTCAGCACCAACTGCACACTTTCTTAAAAAATGACACATGGTGGCAGGATAACCTTTGTTTATTTGAATAGAATTAGCCCATTAATGGAATGAGTAAGTCTAAGCCAACTTACACATAAGAGAGGGAAGTCATTCCAGACAGATTGTTTAACAAGTACCTGAAAATAAAAGAATCTGCTAATTAATGCAATGACTGAATAAATTAGTCAAAAAGCATCATTATTAGAGGTGGAAAAATGGTAGGTTGGGTCACGGGCTTGGGCAAATGGGTAATTCTGGCAGGGTTTGCAGGGTCAAAATGGGCCGAGTTGAGTTGATCATAAACATTTGTCCAAATTTATAAATCATATCAAAATCATTAGTGTATCTTATGATCACACTAATAATATTATATCAATAAAAATCTTGCTTTCTTCCTTAAAACTATATTGAGAATTGACACATTAAAAGTAAAGTTTGAGTGGCTTTCGATCAATTTGACCCGTTTGCATTTTAGAAAATTGTTTCTTAAGTTTCTCGAATAAGATATTAGGATAAAACATAATCCACATCGAGTCATTCACAATAAACGGGTCAAAATGGTGACCTCAATATGAGCTTAAAAAAAGAAAAACCTTGTTTAGCTTCTCGTATAACTTACAGTGACAGCTTTGAGGTTTGTTATGATCGGAGGGACTGTCCCTGTCAAACTATTTGAGTCCAACCGTCTGTGACATAAAAGAGGGAAAAACAGACACGTTAGCCAAGTTATTGGAAATGTTTCACTGAATGCGTTTCCATTACGCTAAAAAAGTATAATAAGTTGATACTTACATGGTCTCAACAGTCTGCACAAGTCCTATCGAGATATGGATTGTTCCGGTTTAATTGGTTGTTGTTGATTATCCTGTTCAGAATTATATATGTTAACAGGAGATAACTTTTTTTTTTTACACACTGACTTCTACATATACAGGTTGCACTTTCTGCCCACTACTTGTAAATGGGTTGATAAGGAAAATGGTCAAACGAATGTTCAAATGAGTTGAAAGTCGCTTAGAGTCTTTTTTGAAGCTGACAACCTCCCAAATCATTTTCTAATGATAACATAATAATGACCCTGTAGTGCATTAATCAGTGCTCATGGATTGACCCTACCAGTTTCAGCCGCTAATGAAAACAAACCATTTGGACAACTAATCATGTTCGACCCATCCATTTTGCCACTCTAGTTCCATGTCAACCAAGTAAATATCTTGATAATATCCGCAGTTAATTCAGTACTTACACGTGTAGTAGGTTAATGTTTGAGTTGAAAAGTTGAGATGGTATGGGACCAGACAACTTATTATTTGCCAAGTGGCTGCATAATGAACAAAGTGTAGCATGATGAAATCGAAACACTTCATAAAAATGATAAAGGGACGCATACTTTATTTATGTTATCATACATACAAGTGTCTTGCTTTCATTAGCATGTCAAAGGCCATAATTTTGGAACATCCCAAAATTAAATACTAGACAATTAAATTAGAACGAAGGAATACAATAAATAAAAAAAACAAATAACAAAAATATATATGATAAAAGGGTAACATTTATAATATTACATCCGCTACAATTTAATTGTCCAAGTTTTCATTTTGGGATTTCAAAAAGAATATCCACTATTGATTTCAACCAATCAAAAAGTGTTTTAGGGGATATGTGTGAAATCTTATTGGTTGACACAATAATAATCATGTTACATTTTTCAATATAGTGTCCAATCACAAAATTAAAAGAAAAGGTAAAAAAAGCATAATTATTACCTAATTATTTGGTTAAGTGACATATTGAGATTTTAAATTGGTATAGAGAGATCATCCCATACAGAATTAGAGTACAATCTTACCAACGATTCTCAACACTTCATCCTCGGTTTTCATCAAGGTAAACACAAACACCAAATCTACAAATTTTTGCTACTTTTTGTTCTATCTTCTTGACATCTTCATACACTAAACATACATTTATCTCGAAATAACTTTCTCTACCGATGGAGAATTTTATTTTCTTTTCTTCTTTTTCATTTCATAACTAGACCATAACCCGCAAAATTTACGGGCTACAACATGATTTTAATACATGGTTTATTGCAAGTAGTATATGTGTTGATTGTCGAGTTGTAAAAATTGTATGTAACTACTTTAATGTATTTTTCCGTAACAGATCAACCTGATAGTTTAAATAATCATGAATTAAGTTGACTATAGTTAACTGTCACTTTACATGAACTAAGTATATATTAAAGTGAGAATTTGCATGTCAGGAAATAATTCTTAAATGAGACCAATTAATTCACGTCATAAGCATTTGAACCATGTAATCTGAGATAAGCAAAAAACCATTCGTGTCAACCTGCAGATGTGGACAAAGTATCAACCAAAATTGAAAGTTGTCCATTCTGTGTGTTAAATCTTATTCGTCCCGCAATGTTGTTTGTGGTAAACGACCGATGCTTGCCAACTATCATTTCGTAAGTGACTCCAATTTAGTCACAAGAAGCTGCATCCAATATAATATCATTTTAATAGTCTAAAGTTGTATACTAATGTGAAGTAGTCTACTGTGAACGTGAAACTTGCCGCTATGTTTTTTAGTCTAAAAGAATATTGAAACGTTTTGATGCATTTTCGACAACTGTAAATATATCCGTGTCACTCTGCTGTAAAGAAAGTGATGTTTAAAATTCGGTTACATGTCTGTTTTGATCATCTAACCAACGCAAATTATTTACGGTGAACGTGAAGTAACCTAATGAAGAATAAACAACATAACTGCTAATTTAATAATGACATAAACATAAATTCCTAAGACCACACATAGTGGTGTAGGGCGGGCCCTCGTGGAGAGGTGACAACGACATGACGGTGGGCTCTGTGCTCGCCGATCGTCGTGATGGAGGCCAGAATGATGACAATGGGAGAAAGGAATGAACAGGCTGCTGAACTAGCTAGGCATATGAAGATGAAATGGTTGGAAGGGATGAAATGGATGAAAAAGAAACAAGAGAAAGAGGTTTATCTCTTAAGGAAAGAGCTTTAAGTCCAAGGTTACTTTGCATGGTGCCTATCATCAACCTCGCCCGCTTTACGGTGAGTAAAAATGCACTTATTCCCAACCTTTACTGCCTCGGACATGGCGAATTCCACCAAAGCGGTGCCTACACCCAGGTCACTGTAACCGTCCATCACAGTATACGTAACCATACATTGGAGGCCAGAGCCGTCTCTAAACTTTTAGAGGCCCTGGGTAAAGTTTTTGTTTTACTTATTTCTCTGATACTTATTGTCCCATATCCCAGTCGTTAATTTTAACTCTTTCAATCAAACTCTAATACGTCAATTCAAAATTTCAAATTTAGACCGTTTAATCAACGTAAGTAGAGAAATTTAATATTCACATTCCCATACAAAACTATCACTTAATATCAATTATCAAATAAACATAAAAAGTACTTGAAGTATATCCCCTACATTGATTGCCACGACTGCTTTAAAATATCGGGTTCAAGGAGATCAATGTAGGGGTGGCAAGAATGATGACAATGGGAGAAAGGAATGAACAGGCTGCTGAACTAGCTAGGCATATCAAGATGAAATGGTTGGAAGGGATGAAAAAGAAAGAAGAGAAAGAGGTTCATCTCTTAAGGAAAGAGCTTTAAGTCCAAAGTTGCTTTGTATGGTGCCTATCATCAACCTCACCCACTTTACGGTGAGTAAAAATGCACTTATTTTCAGCCTTTACTGCCTCAGAGATGGCGAATTCCACCAAAGCGGTGTCTACACCCAGGTCACTGTAACCGCCCATAACGGCATACATAACTATACATTGGAGGTCAGAGCCGTCTCTAAACTTTTAGAGGCCCTCGACAAAGTTTTCATTTAACTTATTTCTCTGATACTTATTGTCCCATATCCCATCTCAGGCGATGCAACAAAGGATGTTCCTTGCACTTAAAGTGCTTTCCTTACTTCTTTCTTTTTCAATCCTTCCAATTGTTCCATCCGTATATGCCTTGCTAGTTCAGCATCCCGTTGGATCCTTTCTTCCTTGGTCATCATTCGTGCCACCCCTATGTTGATCTCCTCGAACCCCATATTCGGCAGCAGCTGCCTATCATCAAAATCACCCTCTTTATGGTGAGTAAAAATGCACTTTTTACCTGCTTTAACTGCCTCAGACATGACGAAATCCACCATCGCGGTGCCTACACCGAGGCCACTATAACCGCCCAACAGAGTATAGTTGTTGATCGGCGTCGAAGTACCAATAAAAAATCAACCCAATTACCTTATACTAGATGGGGTAAGCGGGTATCGAATCCACGAGGAGTATGTGGTTATAACTAGAGTTTAAAAAATAAAAATAAATTCTTGAAGTTTGAATTGAGATTAGAACTACTTATGCTATTAAATAGAATAATAATGATTTTACTTAAACTAAAGAAAGCAATTTGAAATTGAGTTGTATAAAACTATAAGAGAAAGAGAAATCACTTCCGGTTCATAGGATTTTTTCTACAAAAGATGTATCCTTTGATTGATTCTCATGTTTGCACTAAAACACAAATTAATTTAACACACTTTCGGTACAAATTATGTTTCCCAAATCACCGTCTTAATCCCTAAACTAATTGGACTCGGCACGAATGATTGAATTGCTATAACTTATCTTACAATGATCAAATCAATATGTCTTAATAAGAACAAGAATTATAAGTTCATATCATATGCATAAGATATAAACTCACAAGTCATGTTCATACAAACTAAAAATCAATCAAAGAAACTATTAAACCATAAACCATAGTTTTACCGAAAGTGATTACAAGGAGTTTAGCCTTCCATAGCTAGAGTAGAAAACATCATGATTAATGATTGCATCTTCAAAAGCTTGTGGTTGCAAGTGGATGATTAATGGTTAATGGAGGATTAGGTTTTTGATGGAGGTTGGAGGTAGGAGATGATGAAAATCGCTAGAGCAGGTGAGAGTATGGAAAAATCAAGGAATAAATCCCTTGCAATCTCCAGTCGTGGTTTTTGTTAAGGAATTAGGAGAGATAAAGTAGCTCTACTCCATTTGCTATCAGCTTTGCCTTGATTTTCCACTGATCTTACTCTACATTTAGAGTTCTTGAGGAGTAACTTCAAGTACCTCTACTCTCACCTTTTACTTCATTATTTCATCACTTCAATCATGAATCTTTTATTTCTCCTTCATCCTCTTGAATGCTGGCATGTCTATTCACTTCAATCATCAGCTTAAAACCTCATTTTATCTCCTTTGTATTCATACCTATTACATACACAAAATCTAATCAAAGCACTACCATTCAAGCATAAATAAATGCATGTGTGTTTGAATAAAGCACAAATGTGAGGTACAAAATAAACACCCATCAGTTGTCCATGTAGGAGTCTTCTAATGAAAGACTTTCCCACTGCAGGAAAACAACAAAGTAAAGCAAATAATATAAAAACTATCACCTAATATCAAACATAAAAAAGCATTTGAAGCAGATTATAAGTAGCCTAGCTCAATCTGGAATGTATTGAATAGGTTAAATCTTACAGCTGCTATCTATTTTCTATGGCTAAAAGACTATTCAAGCAATGTTCAAGGTCAGCAGCAGATCTAAGCAAAGTCATTCAGGAGACAATTAAACTCAAGCTTATGAGTTTAAGGGTCAAGAAGTCAAAGGATGTATGTAAAGTTGCAGCTTTACGGGGTTTAAAATGGGTCGATCAGTGCTTGCAACGTGAAGCTCAAAGTTAGCATTTAAAAAGGCCTTAAAGGTTAGTGAGTGATGAAACATGGGACTACTTTCCTTTTTAGGTGGTTTGATATTTTGTATGTTTAGTTGTCCGTGTTTCCTAGCATTAATCCATTTTTTTTGATTATGTAATTAGGTTGTTTGGCTGTTATTGTTACTATTTAGGGGCTGTCCTAATATAGCTATGGATGATGTATCTTTTAATTTGTGGAGTAATATCATTCTTGTTCTTTGCCTCCCCCCCAAAAAAAAGTATTAGAAGTTAAACAATCAATGATACCTCACTAGGTACCAACCTTTCAGGTAGTAGCCAACGGGTTCAAAAGAAGAGCAAGATCAACAACTCCTAAAATAAGACAAGGAATCCAAATCTGTTAAAAAAGAAAAAAAAAGTTAATTTAATGATTCCAACATTTAAAGGAGACAAAAACATAGGTAGAAAAGTGGGTTGTGAAAAGTGTGGACAACGGTTATCAGTTGAAGAAAGACACATGAAGGTTATTTGTGCCGTTTCTTTAATAAAAAAAGTAATAACGATAAAACTTACTACGGGTGGTGGTATCACAGGAGGAACTAGGGATGATCACGGTTTGGTCGAAACCGGCTAAACCGACTGAACCGGAGTGATTTGGTTGGTTTGGGTGGTTCGAATATTAAAAAATAGGCCAGCGGTTTTTCTTTAGCGTAAACCGTTTATATGGTTCGGTTTGCGGTTTAAGGGGCTAAACCGGCCGTTTAAACCAAACCGGACCGTTTGTGCGTGTATGTGTGTGTATATATATATATATGTATATATATATATAACATACTTTTTTATATATGTGTATGTTATATTATTTAAATAGAATATATATATATACATTTTATGATCTATATCATGAATTTATTACAGAAATATACTACTCTGTATGCACTTTGTGGTATGGTTTTTGGTGTTGCTAGACTTGTAATAGCACATTGGTCTTTTAGGTATTATGTCTTGTTGGTTTACTACTAATCCTTTTCTCGTATGAACTTCGTAGTCTGTTGGTTTGTGTCAAGGTATTGTATGCACATACAGACACATTTAATTTCAAATGTTTGTTTTGATTGTTAAGTACTTAACTACAATTAAGTACCATTTACATAGAGCTTAATAATGTGACTTAATATTATATTGTACTTAAATGGTTTAAACCGTAAAACCAACCAAACCAAACCGTTTAATTGGTTTGGTTTGACACAATTATTTGGTCGGTTTGGTTTGAAAAAATGTCAAACCGTTAATGCTGGTTTGGCCCAGATTTTGAGTAAAAACCGGCCAAACCGGACCATGATCATCCCTAGGAGGAACAACTTGTTGGGTTTTCTATTCCCTAACTAGATTAATATGCGCAACGGAATAATAACAAAAATTAATCTAAGGCAATTAGGAACCTAAACCCTAAGAGATCTTAACTTGAATAAATAAAAGCAATAAAATAACTTAAGATAAATAAGGAAAATACTAACATTTGAGAAAATAATTTCTCGCGCGTAGACGAACCAGCAGAACCTTCTTGCTTGGTGGCGAGTGCCCAAACTAGAACACCTCTAATGGCTCACACCCAAAAGAACTAAGAGAATTCCCAAGTCTCCTAAGGTCACGATTCTAGATCACAAAGCTCTTACAAGGAGCAAGAATAAGAAAGAGAGAAGAAGAATCAAAACTCTTCAATTCAAAAGGTGCAACCAGAAAGCAAAGGGGTAGGTCCGTATTTATAGGGGAGGAAGAGGCCAAAGGTTTTGTCCTCCAGCCGATGTGGGACAACCTGTTTCTCCATCCATCTGGCGGATGGACTTTCCATCCGGCGGATGGATGCATTTCCAGAACTTTTTGACAACACGCCCCACCGCTTTTACCCTTTTAAACTCCATCCGCCGGTTGAACCTTCCATCCGGCGGATGTATTCACTTTCTAGAATTTCTTCTTCTTTTAGTTTCTAATTAATATCCAATTAATAAATCATAATATTAATTCCAATTAATATTATTTCTCTTATTTATTTCTCTTACTGTTCATTGAGGGCGACCCAAAAAGGACTCTACTTTTAATGATGGTCTTACCAATTAGTTATGATATTGGACACTATTCCAACAGTCTTCCACTTGGACAATTCATCAACTATTATTGGTCTAAGCCTATCCATTAACTAAGCAGAGAGTGTCATCCAATGCGACTGCCGAAGTCTGATTCTTATCTTAGAGTTAGCCCTTTAGATAAGTGATCAGCTATTCCTTTGTTCTACTGATATCGTATGAATCGAGACATGGATTTTTATCAATCTCAAGATTCATAATTAGTTTTTCGATTTCCGATTACATTGACTTTATGAGACTATTGAACCATCAACTTAGTCTCGACCAGGCCTAGCACTTTAGAGTCAATCTTTAATCATCAGAGGGCCCAAGATATCGCCTTTTCCATTAGGCGAAAAGGTACAAATAAATTTCGACTACATAGTACTAGTCAACTCATCATGTCAAACTTAGCATACCTTTTATAACTGACAGTTACACACAACGTTTGTATAGGCTAAAGTATAACAGACTTGAAAAATTAGAAACTCAATGCATCTCAATTTCAAGAATAGAGGATATTATCATCTTAAAATCACTCGTGATTTAATCCATGAAGTGATCTCTTTAAGTACGGGTCTCTCCTATACTTAAATCCCCATTAAGTACCCATGAGTGTTGCAGCATTCTCCATGCCATGTCTAATCTCCATAGACAATCTACTAACACTCCATGACAGTCTTGATTCACCACTTACTTCCAGAAGTGAGAACGACTGAGGAGGTTTAAGTAAAACTATTTTACTCGGGAAGTGGTGTCTAAACATGCAAAACTTGAAACACAACGACAAACAATAGTAAATGGTAGAACTCCTTCCAATAAATAAATCTCCATTATTTAATCACCATGTCTATAGCAATTTATCATTGTTTACAATGTTTCAAAAATCAAACTAACAACTAAAACTTTACATTATCTCTTAAGCCTATGCTCCTAGCATGCTCATCATGTTTGGACTTTCCAAGCGGCTTTGTGAACGAATCAGCCGGATTTTCTTCTGATCTTATACTCTTCACAATCACGTGTCCTTCTTCTACTTTCCTTCGAACAAAATGGTATTTTCTCTCAATGTGCTTTGACTTTCCGTGATCCTTGGGTTCTCTACTCAAGGCGATTGCACTTTCGTTATCACAGAATATTTCAATGGGGTCTTGAACCATTGGAACAACTCCAAGATCTCTAATGAAATTCTTAATCCAGATGGCTTCCTTTGAAGCCTCGCAAGCCACTATGTACTCAGACTCGCACGTTGAGTCTGCCACCGTATCTTGCTTGGAACTTTTCCATGTCACCGCTCCCCCATTCAGTAAGTATACCCGACCAGACTGTGAACGACTATCATCTCTATCTGTTTGGAAACTTGCATCACTAGAACCCGTTACTCTAAGTTCCTTTTCTCCACCATAAACTAAGAACCTGTCTTTAGTATTTCTCAAATACTTAAGAATATTCTTTACAGCTGTCCAATAACCTTCACCAGGATTCTACTGATGTCGACTCACTAAGCTCAAAGCAAATGAGACATCAGGCCTCGTACATGTCATGGCATACATGATCGATCCTATAGCCGAAGCATATGGGACTCGACTCATTCTATCTGATTCTTCTTTAGATTTCGGACAAAGATCCTTACTGATCTTAATGGCATGATATAAGGGTAGATTCCCTTTCTTAGAGTTCTCCATTTTGAATCTTTTTAAATTTTTATCTAAGTATGTGTCCTGGCTAAGTCCTATGAGACGTCTCGACCTATCTCTATAAATCTTTATACCAAGAATATATGCTGCATCTCCCAAGTCTTTGATAGCGAAACATTTTCCCAACCAGTCCTTTACACTTTGTAATGTTGGGACATCGTTTCCTATGAGTAGTATATCATCCACATATAACACTAGGAAGACTACAACACTCCCACTGAACTTGACATATATACATGACTCATCTTCACTTCTAGAAAATCCAAACTCTGTGACTTTCTCTTGGAAGTAGAGATTCCAGCTACGAGAGGCTTGTTTAAGTCCATAAATAGCCTTTTGAAGCTTGCACACTCTATTAGGATACTTTGCATTTTCAAAACCCTCCGGTTGTGCCATGAACACATCCTTTGTCAGTTTCCCATTAAGGAAGGCGGTTTTGACATCCATCTGCCAAATTTCATAATCATGAAACGCAACTATGGCTAGCATAATCCTAATTGACTTTATCTTAGCTACTGGCGAGAAGGTTTCCTCATAATCAATCCCGTAGGTTTGAGTATAGCCCTTCGCTACCAACCTAGCTTTATAAGTGTGTACTTTCCCATCCATGTCGGTCTTCTTCTTGAAGATCCACTTACAACCCACCGTCTTAAGACCGGGTGTAGTGTCAACCAAATTCCAAACTTGGTTGTCAAACATGGACTGAATTTCGCTTTTCATAGCTTCCTTCCACTTAGCAGCCTCAGGACCTCCCATCGTTTCCTTGTAGTTAGCAGGTTCATCTAAGTCATTTAGTGGGACAACCTGTTTCTCCATCCATCCGGCGGATGGATGTGTTTCCAGAACTTTCTGACAACGTGCTCCACCGCTTTTACCCTTTTAAACTTCATCCGCCGGTTGAACCTTCCATCCGGCGGATGGATTCAATTTCTAGAATTTCTTCTTCTTTTAGTTTCTAATTAATATCCAATTAATAAACTAATCATAATATTAATTCCAATTAATACTATTTCTCTTATTTATTTCTCTTACTGTTAATTGAGGGCGAGCCAAAAAGGACTCTACTTTTAATGACGGTCTTACCAATTAATTATGATATTGGACACTATTCCAACACAACTACCCCTTGCACTAGGGGTGAGTATGGGTCAGTTTGGGTCAGTTATGACCCAAAACCGTATCCAAAACCGAAATTTCGATTATGAAAATTTCTTAACCGATCGGTTTCGGTTAAATCGGTTATGGTTAATCGGTTTTTGGGTAGAATTTGGGTCGGTTATCGGTTAACCATTGGTTAACCGGTTGGAAAAGAAAAATCATATGAGAGTTCATAAAAAAGTAGATTTTGTATGAAAAATAGACGCAAAAATTAGAATTAGAAATAGTATAATTTTCAAATTTTTAATATCGTATAAACTTGTCGTGAATGTTTAATAAAAATGAGGAATCACCATTGCTTTGAGGTAAGAACCTTGATTATTACATAAGTACTATGTAAAAAAGAGAGATTTAATTTTCAGAAGTTGAGATAATGAAACATAGAAGGGGATAGAGGAAATGGAGTTTGGAGTGTATGATTAAACAAAAGTACAAAACCCTATTACATTCTAGAGTAGTTGGGTTTAGACTCATTTCCCCTTGACTAGGTTCAAAGAGACAAATAGTTAGTAATTATTATGTATTACTTTTTTGGTCGGTTCGGTTAATTTGGTTTTGTTTTTTTGTGTTAACCGTAACCGACCCAAACCGATCGGTTAATGCGAAACTCAAAACCGAATCGTCGGTTATTTGTTTGGTCTGGTTAATATGGGTCGGTTAAATCGGTTAATTCGGTTGTGGGTCGGTTTTCGATTTTCATTGCTCACCCCTACCTTGCACCATGTAGCTAAAACTATCATTTGCAACCTGTAATGATTAGTATGCAAAAAAATTAGATAAGGTTGTAGTGTTTATTATTATTTTTAAATACCTTTTACTTACAACCACGATGCGAGTGTATGGTGCAGCAGATTCAAGCCATTTTGCTTTCTCTCTACCGATGAGTTTTCTGGCCTGAATCGACTCACAATTGGGCAATTTTGCCATCGGTTTCCCAATAAGCACCTCCCTAAGCACCTCCCTTGAGATAAACGGAAACATGAGAAATCCAAATTAAACATATTGTTTATATGATTGATTAATAGGTTGAACCAACAATTACAGTCTAAACTAACGAGGTGAGTTTCGTGTTATTTTCAAAACTGAGATATATACGGTATACCACTTGATTACCTGATTACTTGATTATCTGTTTAAATTGCATTTAAGCACGAATGTTGATATATTACGTCACTTTAGTTGTCGGGTAACCAGGAGTTGAAACGTAACGGTCGTTGGCTCATTAATATATATATATATATATATATATATATATATATATATATATATTTTAATGGCTGAAACATGATGGTTGTTGGCTCACATATATATATGTACGATTAGTACACAAGCGGCCACTTGTTTGTACTAAATCAGTACTAGCAGATACTTGTCACTATCGAAAGTGCCGATATAGATAGTTATGAAATTGATAGCATGCATGCTTATCAATGTCGGATGACGACTTGACATCTGGTTAACCCTGACAGACATAGAGATCTCGCCATACTTTCTATATTTTACTTTTCACGTTACACTTCATCATTGAATATTGTGTGTGATATTTTTGTACACAAACACACGAAATCACTAAGCCTTTAGGCTTATGCATGTACGTGTATATCTCAGGGCACAACTAGTTGGCTCGCATGAAGGGAACTCATAGGACCAGATGATATCCAGAGACGTTGTTGCTTGTTTATAGTAATCTTTAAGACTAGTTTAAACTTTGTATCGCTTTCGCTTGTAATATAAAACTCTTGTTCATAAATAAAATTGTCATTTTGTTGGAATAAATCTCGGGTGTCATAATGTACGTTGAATTCTTGTAAATTATTGTTAATTCACTCTAATTACTAGTTAGAGATGTAATGAGAGTGTTATTAATAGAGATTAAAGTAGTAAATCCAATGGATATGTCGAAAAGGGAAAAATGGAATAAGTGTTTTTGACAAAGTTTGAGGGGATGTAATTTGATTTGTATAATGTTTTGGAGAAATATGAAAGTAGAAAATGAAAGTATGTCAAAGACCTTTAATTCGATATAAAGTTTGTCAAAAACGGACGTGTCTAGGTGGGTCAAAACCCCTAACCACAAACCCCAAACCCTACACCCTACACCCTAAACCTTAAACCTCAAACCCTAAACACTAAACACTTTACAAAACTCTAAACCCTAAATCTTACTAAACCCTAAACCCTTCTAAACCCTAAATCCTAATAAACCCTTAACCCTAAACCCCAACCATAAATTAAATGTACAACCAAACATTAACACATGTGTTAATAACTTATAAAACCCACCAAAAAACGATTTTTTTTGTCAAAAGTATGTCTTGGGGGACGGCAAATCGAAGAGGAGAAAATGACGAATTTAATGGTGCAATTTTCATAAATTTTCGATTTGTCGTTTGTGAGATAATTGATGTTGGGGGTAAATGTGTTTTATACATGTGGAACATTCTCTTTCTACACATGACATAATTTCATTCGGACTTTCATACTTCCAAAAGTTATTGTACTCTTTTGAACTTTTCTTTAAAGGTGAATAAACTGGTCGACTTGGGTTATATTTCATCTCAAATGTGTCAAATAAAAAAATTAGCATACCAACAAATCAAAAGCCGTCCAAAGTGTATTTTAAATCTTGAATGCATAAAGCTTTTAAAATCATCTTATTCTAAAGATCAAATTATTCTTGATTCAATTTACTTTTATTTAAAGTTTCTACACTAATCAATTATATACGTAAAAGCTAAGGTTCCTTTGGATGAAATGCATTCAGGGTCAATCAGATTAGCTAGACCCGTTCTGACAGATAGTAAAGATCAACTAGACCCGTTTTGCAGCTCTAACTTTCAGACTTGTGCCATGAACATCTAGCTTAGAAAGTGAGATAATTAGTCTGATGTATTTCTCATGGACTTCATAATTTCAAAATATGCTACCAAATGCGTCGTGTTGTGGTATTATACTATATGCCATACTAGTAAATCAACAATAAAACTATATTTAAATCACTACAGTTTGAAGCCAAAGGTACATGGGACCAGGGTGTTCCCGCCAATTTACACCTTATGCCGAAAAATCACTATAGTTTGAAATACATACAAAAATAGTAGTTGATTTGGAGATCCTATGGAATAAGGAATTGGACCATTGACCCAAGGCTCGTAAATGAGCCTGAAGATGAAGCAATGCACTTGCTACTTATCGCGATGTTGTGCATTCAAGAAAACAGTGTTGAAAGACCGACACAAAAGTTGTTCAAATGCTCTCGGAATACCCACGAGACTTCCAAGAGAATCACACTGTCGCACCCTCAAATTCGGGTTGCGGAAGCGAATCGGGTCGGGGCGCGACTAATCAATAATCACAAGCACAAAGATATAATGAACGACCACTATATGCGTCGTTTTACAATTTTATTGATTAAACAAAAGTTTACATCAAAATATAGTGTACATTAGCTCAGTTCTTGAATTGAGAGATTTACATTACATAATTAATCTATACAAAATATAATAATGCAATTAAATCTCTGATTGTTTGAATGCAGACTCGAGCTAATGATTCCTGATTGGGCAGCCAACCTATTGCTGTGTACCTGTGATACATGCTAAAATTGGTCAGCGAAACGCTGGTGAGCTCACAAGTTTGTATGTCAACACATATTTGTATGAACTGCAAGATTAATTGAATTTAAAATGCAATTAAGAAAAATAAAAGTTATACAGCCATGAGCACATAGTCTGAGCTTAACTTGAATGTCAGGCCCAATTAAGGAAACCCAACGGTGGTGCCTCCACGAGTGCCTAATCTACACTCGTCTTCCCAAATGCTAATACGTCTGTTTGACCAGTTAGTGTGTCGCACCCCCAGAACACGTGGCAGCGGAAGTAGGAGGTGTAATGGGGGCGCCGACCAAATCAAATATCACAACACAAAAATTAAAGCAAACGACCTCTATATGAGATGTTTGAAAAATAGTTACATTACAATAATTCAAATGTTTACAAAAGTTATAGGAGTTCGCATGACAAAAGTAGAATTACATAACTATGATTCTAAATTATAGTAAATGCAATCTAGTTCCTTGATGTTTGAAAACGATGCGACTCGAGCTAAGCTATCCATACGCTTCCTATTGCGGTGGGTTACCTGAGAAATACATACTAAAAGGGTCAACATAAAGTTGGTGAGTTCATAGGTTTGTTAAGTAATCAGTTGCTAAAATGATCCACAAGATTTCACAAGTTTTGCATCATTCGTCAATGATAAGTAAAAGTATCGTTAGCCAACGACAAGTAAAAGTATTGCATACAGCAATATAAGTATACCATTTGCATGAGTCTCATAGTCAAGCTTAACGTTGTTTGCCTCCGGTAAGTGTACTAATCCGATACACTTCTAAATCACAAGTAATACTGCGCCCGTGGGTTGGCTAGCGCGACTAGCCGGGACGAGGTTTGTCAAACCCTGATGGTACCACCCAATAATACTCACACACAAATTTTAATGACTATGATAAGTAGAGGACTTTAGTGGATTATTCAGGTCTCATGCAATCCGTACAAAAAGTTGTTTCCAGTACTTGTGATCATAAAGCAGTTTAAAAAACAGTTGTATGTATTCTCACCCCAGTGAAAAACAGTAAAAAGGGGCTATGAAACTCACCAGAGTTGAGCAGGTAGCAAGCAATATCAAATATTAGCAAGTAGTGGGTGTTCTCGTTCCCGTGTGCAACCTCCTAACGCCCTAAACGTATGAGGTTGTATAAGTAGATGTCTCAAAAGACCATCTATAGCGATTGTATAAGTGGGGGTTAATGTCCACTTAAGCCAATCGAGTAGGTGGGGGTTTTATGTCCACCTAAAGCTAGTTCATCAACTAGTATGTCCAAATAAGTTGATTGTTTTGTTTGAGTTTTGGAAAACAGGTACGGCCCGTTGGTGTGGTTATGCAATAATAATTCAAAGTATTATTATTATGTTCATCGTGTTGTATACTTCTCTAAGCATATGATTTTCATATATGATTTTACATCATAAAGGTTTGATCTTTGTAGGTGTTTATTGCTTTTATATATATGGTTATATATATGTCCGACGTGTTAAGGCTCGGAATTTAGAGTCTAAAATGTGGTTTTCTGAAAATTAATTAAGGGTTAAAAAGTCAACTCTCAAGGTCAAAAAGTCAACTTGAAAAGTCAACTCGCGAAGTCAAAAAGTCAACTCGTGAAGTCAACCAACAAGTCTTCAGTTCGCAAGTCAAACTCAACTCGCAAGTCTTTAGTTCGCAAGTCAAACTCAACTTAAAACACAAAAGTTGTAGATCTTTTCAATACGCAAATTTTTTTAAAAAATGCATCTTCTAACTCTCCTAGAACTCAAGTTATGGTCGATTTACTAAACTGACTTTTTGAGACAGATTATTGCATGTTCTTGAATAATGTATAAAATCGTATTTTATCAAAGATTTTGGACATATTTAAGTTAGATGAGCTTTATAAACATTAAAATCAGTAGTATTTAACTAAATAAGTGAGGGGTTCAAGTGGTCCTTACAAAGAAATGATGGAGATGAAGAAGAGATGATGAAGGAGATGGTGTTCTTGAGCTTGTTCTTGATCTTCCTCTTAAATTGATGATGATGAAAGGTGATTTTGATGATGTTTAGGGCTGGTTTTTCTCTGGATTTTGGAGAGAGTTTTAGAGAGTGGAAATGTTGAGAGAGAAGAGGTTGAGTGAAAAGTGAAAGTGCTTGCATGTAGGTTGTGTGAAAGAGTGAAAGAAAAGGGAAATGATGGGTTTTTAGTGGGGAAGTGGGATGGGCAGCCATGGAGGGGAGAGGGGGCCGGCCAAGGGGCCCCCCACTCAAGGGTATTTTGGTCAATTCTTGTTTTATCCGATTTGTGCTTCGCGGGGTGTTCGTTTTCTCGTTCGGTTTGGTGTTAAACGTTTAATACGCGTTTTTAAGTATCGATTTTAAATTTCAATATTTTCACTTGAAGTATTCATTCTAAATACTTGAAAAACATTTATAGAAATGATTCGTTAGTTTAGTGATCTCGATTTGCGCATTCGTCGTACGGATTCTAAATCGCGTGATATTTTATTTGGACGTTTTTCGTTATCGTTTAAAGACACGATATATTAATTGATAGTTTTACACTAAATAATATATTTTAGATTAAAAAATTTATTTTGACCTTCGTTCGATTGTCGGGCGCGTTCTGCGCGTTTTCGTTGCGTTTGAGACGTTTTAATCGAAACGTCTAGGTTTTTCAAGTATTATTATATTAAAATAATAATATATGATAAATAACTTCTAAAAATAGGTTCAAGTTATTTATAAGGATGTTTTCACCAACGTCGTATATATACCGTGTCGGACTCCGTCCGGTTGTTTTGCACAATTTCACCAAATTGCGTAAGCGTAATTACAACTAATTACGTAGCGTAATATAAATCAATTACGGAGGTGTATATTCACATAAAATATACAAATAGTTACAAGTAATTACAAGTAATTATAAGTATTTAGCCTAAAACTAAACTAAACACACGTAATTAGGGTTTCTAGAGGGTTAATCAGAAACCCTAAATCGTCAGGTGTCACATTCTCCCCCTGGTAGGAGAATTTCGTCCCGAAATTAGCTTGCTGTTGTGGTCTGTGAGGTATCTAAGAATTGATGTGGATGTTTAAGTCGCATTTGGTCTTCCCGTTCCCAAGTGAATTCAGGACCGCGCCTAGAATTCCAACGGACTTTAACGATGGGAATACGACTCTGTTTCAAGCGTTTGACCTCACGGTCCATGATTTCAATAAGTTCCTTGACGAAATAGAGTTTGTCATCAATGTGGATTTCGTCGAGCGGGATTACAAGTGTCTCATCAGACAGACATTTCTTCAGATTAGAAATGTGGAACGTGTTGTGCACGCTACCTAGTTGTGGTGGTAGCTGCAGTCGATATGACACCGGACCAATTTTTTCAAGAATCTCAAAGGGTCCGATATACCTGGGGTTTAGTTTTCCGCGTTTGCCAAAACGAATAACACCTTTCCAAGGTGATACTTTTAAGAGTACTCGATCCCCAACCTGGAACTCGAGTGGTTTGCGCTCACGTCAGCATAGCTTTTCTGACGATCACGTGCGGCTTTCAGCCGGTTTTGAATAGTCACGGTTTTCTCGGTTGTTTCATGGATGATCTCAGGACCAGTGAGTTGGCTTTCGCCGATTTAGGTCCAACAAATAGGTGATCGGCACTTTCTCCCATTGAGTGCCTCGAATGGTGCAGCATCAATGCTGGTGTGGTAACTGTTGTTGTAGGAAAATTCACACAAGGGTAAGTGGTTTTCCCATGTGTTTCCGAAGTCAACTGTGCAAGCTCGTAGCATGTCTTCTAAGGTTTGAATGGTCCGTTCACTCTGACCATCGGTTTGCGGATGATAAGCAGTGCTCAAATCGAGGCGAGTACCAAGGGCTCGTTGAAGTGTTTGCCAGAATCGAGAGGTGAAGTGGCTATCTCTATCTGAGATGATTGAAATGGGAATACCATGTCGTGCCACAACCTCTTTGATGTAGATGCGATCCAGACGCTCCATCTTGTCATTTTCTTTGATAGCTAGGAAATGGGCAGATTTCGTGAGACGATCAACGATCACCCAAATGGTATCGCAACCGCTCGGTGTTTTCGGTAGTTTCGTGATGAAGTCCATGGTTATGTTTTCCCATTTCCATTGAGGTATCTCGGGTTGTTGTAGCAACCCGGAGGGTTTCTGGTATTCGGCCTTAACCTTGGCGCATGTTAAACATTTGCTAACATAGGTGGCGATGTCATCTTTCTTGTTGGGCCACCAATACTATTGTTTAATGTCGTTATACATCTTGTCGGAACCAGGATGTATAGAGTATCGAGATTTGTAGCTTCATCCATCATCAAATTTCGTAGGTTTCCAAGGTTTGGTAACCAGGTTCGGTTGGAGAAGTATCGGTTTCTGTCGGGTTTGATTTCGAATTGTTTATCCATGCCTCGCAAGGCTTCGTTTTTGATGTTTTCATTTTTGAGCGCTTCGAGTTGAGCGGTGTGGATTTGAGTGGTGAGATCATTGTGAATGGTTAAACCAAGGGCTCGAACACGAAGGGGTTTTGAACGTTCCTTCCGGCTGAGGGCATCAGCAACAACGTTTGCTTTGCCAGGATGGTATTTGATTTCGCAGTCATAATCGGTAAGCAACTCGACCCATCGACGTTGCCTCATGTTAAGATCTTTCTGATCGAATATGTGTTGAAGACTTTTGTGGTCGGTAAAGATGGTGCACTTAGTGCCATAAAGGTAATGTCTCCAGATTTTGAGAGCAAATACGACAGCTCCGAGTTCAAGGTCATGAGTGGTATAAATCTTTTCGTGGATTTTGAGCTGTCGAGAGGCGTAAGCAATGACTTTATCACGTTGCATTAACACACAACCTAGTCCCTGGCGTGAGGCATCGCAGTAAACTACGAAATCATCGGTGCTTTCGGGTAAGGACAAAATTGGTGCACTACAGAGTTTCTGTTTCAGAAGTTGGAAGGCGGACTCCTGCTTATCGGTCCAGTCAAATTTCTTGTCTTTCTGAGTCAGTGAGGTTAAAGGTAAGGCTATTTTGGAGAAATTCTCAATGAATCGTCGATAATATCCGGCGAGACCTAAGAATTGTCGTACCTCAGTTGGTGTGGTTGGTGCTTCCCAGCACTTAATGGCCTCGATCTTGGATGCATCAACACGTATCCCTTGACTGTCAACGACATGCCCTAGGAATTGTACTGTTTGCATCCAGAACTCGCACTTGGAGAACTTGGCGTATAACTCCTCGGGTCTGAGTAATTCCAGAATGGTTTTTAGATGTTGGCCATGTTCCGTTTCGCTGCGAGAGTATATCAAGATGTCGTCGATGAACACGATGACAAACTAATCTAAATAGGGTTTGCACACCCGATTCATAAGGTCCATGAATACTGTCGGTGCGTTGGTTTAGCCAAAAGGCATCACTTGAAATTCGTAATGCCCATAGCGGGTTCTGAAAGCTGTTTTTGGGATGTCGGAGTCTCGAACTCGTAGTTGATGATAACTCGACCGTAGGTTGATTTTCGAGTAGAAGCTCGAACCTTGAAGTTGGTCAAACAGGTCATCAATTCTTGGAAGTGGGTATCGGTTCTTGATGGTAAGTTTGTTCAGTTCGCGGTAGTCAATACACATTCTGAAGGATCCATCCTTCTTTTTAACGAATAGGACCGGATCTCCCCAGGGTGAAGAACTCAGTCGAATGAATCCCTTGTCCAGGAGCTCCTATAATTGGGTGGATAACTCTTGCAACTCGGATGGGGCTAATCTATACGGGGCTCGTGCCACGGGTGCAGCACCGGGCATAAGGTCAATTTGGAATTCGACTTGTCTAGGCGGGGGTAGGCCTGGCAAGTCTTCGGGAAAGACTTCCGGATAGTCTCGGACGATGGGCACATCCTCAAGTCGCTTTTCAGCCGACTTCTTTTCGGTTACATGAGCGAGGATTGCTAGGTACCCTTTCCTCAGGTACTTTTGAGTTTTCATAGAAGATATGATGTTCAAGTTTCGCCTACCAGTCTCCCCCTGTATGATCAAGGTTCCACCGGTAGTGAGAGGTATACGCACGATCTTCTCGAAACAAACGATTTCGACACAGTGTTTGGACAACCAGTCCATGCCAACGATGATATCGAAGCTTCCGATTTCCACGGGGATGAGGTCTATAGGGAACAGTTCATTGGCGAGGTTTAAAGTGCAATTTGGTATTACACTATTGGCCTCGATCAGTTTGCCGTTCGCTAATTCTACAGTATACTTAGCATCTAAGGCAAGGGGTGTGATGTTTAGTAGTGGACAGAATTTATCGGATATGAAACTTTTATCAGCACCGGTATCGAATAATACTGAAATGGTTAGATCATTTAGGAGGAACATACCAGTGACAACGTTGGGATCTTGACGAGCCTCTCCAGCATTGAGTACAAAAGCTCGACCGCGAGGGTTGTTGTTGTTATTGTTGTTCCTGTTGTTGTTATTTCGGTTGTTGTTGTTTTTCAGTTTTGGGCAAACATTTCGGAAATGCCCGGTGTTACAGCACTCGAAACAAGCCTTTGGTTCGTTAGGGTTGGTGTTTGGGTTGGGGGTTCTGCAATCTTTGGCTAGATGTCCCTGTCGTTTGCACTGGGTACAGGTACAAGGGCCATCATGGTGTCGCGTACACTTGGAACAGTAAGGTTTGTTCCCAACGTACCCTTTCCTGTCCCCCGACCCTGAACCAGAGGAGTAGGCCTTAACAGTATCGGCCTTTTTGTTTGGCTGTTGCTGATGTTGGTTGTGGTTGTTGCCGGACCATTTCCTTTTGTTGTCCCCAATGGCTTTCTCAGTGGTTGTCCCTCGGCGGACAATCTGGGCCATGAGTTCATGTGCCATGCGGACAACACTTTGGATGGTCCCGGGTCTTGAGGAGATGACGTTCCCTTGGATTGATTCTGGTAGCCCCCAAATGTATCTCTCGATACGTTTGTATTCGGGGTCCACCATGGATGGGCATAGGACAGATAGCTGGTGGAATCGGGTGGTGTAGGTGGTGATGTCATTTCCCTGAACAGTAAGTTTCCAGAACTCTTCTTCAAGTTGTTGCAGTTGCTCACGGGGACAGTACTCTTCCCTGAGCATTGTTTTGAAGTCTTCCCATGGAAGTTGGTATGCGGTATCAATACCCACAGTTTGGGCATAATAATTCCACCAGGTGAGAGCTCCGTCAGAAAGGGTGCACGCGGAGAATTTAACCTTGTCTTCCTCAGTGCAGTTGCAGATTCAGAAAACAGATTCTGTCTTTTCGATCCAACGTATCAGACCGATAGCTCCTTCGGATCCTTTGAAATACAGGGGTTTACAGTTCAAGAAGTCTTTGTAGGTACATGGTTTTGGAGTAGATGTGTTAGCAGGCACGCCTCCGCCGCCCGGATTTTGTTGGGCAGCAAGGACTTGAGCTACGCTCTGTGCAATGACTTGAGCGATTTCGGTGTCGGTGTAAGTATGTCGTCTTGGAGGCATGATGCTGAACAACAATGAAATGAAACATATAAGAGGTTTGCGCGAGGTTATGATATATCAGATGTGTATATATAATGAGATAATATACAACATCACAGAATGATAACCATATTTCATTAAATAGAAAAGTTGAATACAGAGTACGAGTTTCAAAAGACAACAATCACAAAAAAAAAAGATACCGGGAATGTTACATCCGGTCTGAATTCGAAAGTTCACAGAACTTGAACATAACATAATAAAGGATAATAAGTTGAGTACATCCTGCCTCAATAGGCTACAATAGGAAAAGTAGATCTAGTCCTGATGCAGGTTTACTCGTGACATTAGAGTAACGAGGTGATTTATAGCATCCGCAAGTCTGCTTGTTTGCCTGACACCTTCTTCAGCTAAGGTTAGTCTCTGCTCGAGTGCACGAGCATACTCCTCAGCTTCTCGTGAACGTTGTTCACATTCTTCCAACCTTGCTTGTAGGATATCAGTAGCGCTCCTGTCGTCTATAACCTGTTGATGAATCATTTCCAAAGCACGGTTCGCGCCTTCCTGTTCTTGAAGAAGTTGTGTTATGCGATCATCGGTTCGGTGCAACAGGTAGTTTTCTACTATATAATGATCTCGTTCTAGGATTTCGAGCCTTTCTTCGTGACGATGAAGTCGGGCTGCTAACACCGGTACCGTATGGTGCGTTGGTTCTTGTGTATACAGGGAGATGTCCATGGGGTCAGCAGGAATCTGTATTGCTTCCTCAGACCTCCAAGTGTTTAAAGTTGTGGGTAGCTAGTCCCACCTACGGGCGTATGCCGAACGGTGGGTATTAGTCGTAGTGTTAGCAATGGAGTTTGAGTAAGGGTTTGCTCGGGATGATCCGGCATTCCCTCGGCGTCTTCGTACTATCCGGGCTTCGCCGGTCATGTTGTAAAGAGGTTCGGGAGAGTTTGGTGTCGTAGGGATAGGTAAGGGGTGGTACCCCTGGTAGTGGACCGCGTTTGAGTTTCGTTGTTCAAGTCGGTTGATGATGCGTTAGAGGAGTCTGCCATTTCTGTGTCAAGGAGTTTAGTATATGAGAGGTTAAGGTTATATATAAAAAATATAATAACCTAGCACATAAGCACGTATAGGGTTGGTCCCGTTTCTATCCTTAGTCAAAGTCTTCTAATGCATTCCCATTCACTATAACCATTTCAGGTCTTGCATCAATTCTCCTTTAATTGTACATAGTTGATCAGGCTATGTTAAATTAAATTCAAATGATGCAATCGCTGAACCAATCATACTAAACAAGGAATACTAACCTAATGGTTATAGTCTAGGTCACTAATGCAATCCTAGTTCGCTATAACCTTTGGCTTTGATACTAATCTGTCGCACCCCCAGAACACGTGGCAGCGGAAGTAGGAGGTGTCATGGGGGCGCCGACCAAATCAAATATCACAACACAAAAATTAAAGCAAACGACCTCTATATGAGATGTTTGAAAAATAGTTACATTACAATAATTCAAATGTTTACAAAAGTTATAGGAGTTCGCATGACAAAAGTAGAATTACATAACTATGATTCTAAATTATAGTAAATGCAATCTAGTTCCTTGATATTTGAAAACGATGCGACTCGAGCTAAGCTATCCATACGCTTCCTATTGCGGTGGGTTACCTGAGAAATACATACTAAAAGGGTCAACATAAAGTTGGTGAGTTCATAGGTTTGTTAAGTAATCAGTTGCTAAAATGATCCACAAGATTTCACAAGTTTTGTATCATTCGTCAATGATAAGTAAAAGTATCGTTAGCCAACGACAAGTAAAAGTATTGCATACAGCAATATAAGTATACCATTTGCATGAGTCTCATAGTCAAGCTTAACGTTGTTTGCCTCCGGTAAGTGTACTAATCCGATACACTTCTAAATCACAAGTAATACTGCGCCCGTGGGTTGGCTAGTGCGACTAGCCGGGACGAGGTTTGTTAAACCCTGATGGTACCACCCAATAATACTCACGCACAAATTTTAATGACTATGATAAGTAGAGGACTTTAGTGGATTATTCAGGTCTCATGCAATCCGTACAAAAAGTTGTTTCCAGTACTTGTGATCATAAAGCAGTTTATAAAACAGTTGTATGTATTCTCACCCCAGTGAAAAATAGTAAAAAGGGGCTATGAAACTCACCAGAGTTGAGCAGGTAGCAAGCAATATCAAATATTAGCAAGTAGTGGGTGTTCTCGTTCCCGTGTGCAACCTCCTAACGCCCTAAACGTATGAGGTTGTATAAGTAGATGTCTCAAAAGACCATCTATAGCGATTGTATAAGTGGGGGTTAATGTCCACTTAAGCCAATCGGGTAGGTGGGGGTTTTATGTCCACCTAAAGCTCGTTCATCAACTAGTATGTCCAAATAAGCTGATTGTTTTGTTTGAGTTTTGGAAAACAGGTACGGCCCGTTGGTGTGGTTATGCAATAATAATTCAAAGTATTATTATTATGTTCATCGTATTGTATACTTCTCGAAGCATATGATTTTCATATATGATTTTACATCATAAAGGTTTGATCTTTGTAGGTGTTTATTGCTTTTATATATATGGTTATATATATGTCCGACGTGTTAAGGCTCGGAATTTAGAGTCTAAAATGTGGTTTTCTGAAAATTAATTAAGGGTCAAAAAGTCAACTTGATAAGTCAACTCGCGAAGTCAAAAAGTCAACTCGTGAAGTCAACCAGTAAGTCTTCAGTTCACAAGTCAAACTCAACTCGCAAGTCTTCAGTTCGCAAGTCAAACTCAACTTAAAACACAAAAGTTGTAAATCTTTTCAATACGCAAATTTTTAAAAAAAATGCATCTTCTAACTCTTCCTAGAACTCAAGTTATGGTCGATTTACTAAACTGACTTTTTGAGACAGATTATTGCATGTTCTTGAATAATGTATAAAATCGTATTTTATCAAAGATTTTGGACATATTTAAGTTAGATGAGCTTTATAAACATTAAAATCAGTAGTATTTAACTAAATAAGTGAGGGGTTCAAGTGGTCCTTACAAAGAAATGATGGAGATGAAGATGAAGAAGAGATGATGAAGGAGATGGTGTTCTTGAGCTTGTTCTTGATCTTCCTCTTAAATTGATGATGATGAAAGGTGATTTTGATGATGTTTAGGACTGGTTTTTCTCTGGATTTTGGAGAGAGTTTTAGAGAGTGGAAATGTTGAGAGAGAAGAGGTTGAGTGAAAAGTGAAAGTGTTTGCATGTAGGTTGTGTGAAAGAGTGAAAGAAAAGGGAAATGATGGGTTTTTAGTGGGGAAGTGGGATGGGCAGCCATGGAGGGGAGAGGGGGCCGGCCAAGGGGGGCCCCACTCAAGGGTATTTTGGTCATTTCTTGTTTTATCCGATTTGTGCTACGCGCGGTGTTCGTTTTCTCGTTCGGTTTGGTGTTAAACGTTTAATACGCGTTTTTAAGTATCGATTTTAAATTTCAATATTTTCTCTTGAAGTATTCATTCTAAATACTTGAATTTTTTTTTCAGAAATGATTCGTTAGTTTAGTGATATCGATTTGCGCGTTCGTCGTACGGATTCTAAATCGCGTGACATTTTATTTGGACATTTTTCGTTATCGTTTAAAGACACGATATATTAATTGATAGTTTTACACTAAATAATATATTTTAGATTCAAAAATGTATTTTGACCTTCGTTCGATTGTCGGGTGCGTTCTGCGCGTTTTCGTTGCGTTTGAGACGTTTTAATCGAAACGTCTAGGTTTTTCGGGTATTATTATATTAAAATAATAATATATTATAAATAAATTCTAAAAATAGGTTCAAGTTATTTATAAGGATGTTTTCACCAACGTCGTATATATACTGTGTCGGACTCCGTCCGGTTGTTTTGCACAATTTCACCAAATTGCGTAAGCGTAATTACAACTAATTACGTAGCGTAATATAAATCAATTACGGAGGTGTATATTCACATAAAATATACAAATAGTTACAAGTATTTACAAGTAATTATAAGTATTTAGCCTAAAACTAAACTAAACACACGTAATTAGGGTTTCTAGAGGGTTAATCAGAAACCCTAAATCGTCAGGTGTCACATTCTCCCCCTGTTAGGAGAATTTCGTCCCGAAATTAGCTTGCTGTTGTGGTCTGTGAGGTATCTAAGAATAGATGTGGATGTTTAAGTCGCATTTGGTCTTCCCGTTCCCAAGTGAATTCAGGACCGCGCCTAGAATTCCAACGGACTTTAACGATGGGAATACGACTCTGTTTCAAGCGTTTGACCTCACGGTCCATGATTTCAATAGGTTCCTTGACGAAATAGAGTTTGTCATCAATGTGGATTTCGTCGAGCGGGATTACAAGTGTCTCATCAGACAGACATTTCTTCAGATTAGAAATGTGGAACGTGTTGTGCACGCTACCTAGTTGTGGTGGTAGCTGCAGTCGATATGCCACTGGACCAATTCTTTCAAGAATCTCAAAGGGTCCGATATACCTGGGGTTTAGTTTTCCGCGTTTGCCAAAACGAATAACACATTTCCAAGGTTATACTTTTAAGAGTACTCGATCCCCAACCTGGAACTCGAGTGGTTTGCGTCTCACGTCAGCATAGCTTTTCTGACGATCACGTGCGGCTTTCAACCGGTTTTGAATAGTCACGATTTTCTCGGTTGTTTCATGGATGATCTCAGGACCAGTGAGTTGGCTTTCGCCGATTTCGGTCCAACAAATGGGTGATCGGCACTTTCTCCCATTGAGTGCCTCGAATGGTGCAACATCAATGCTGGTGTGGTAACTGTTGTTGTAGGAAAATTCACACAAGGGTAAGTGGTTTTCCCATGTGTTTCCGAAGTGAACTACGCAAGCTCGTAGCATGTCTTCTAAGGTTTGAATGGTTCGTTCACTCTGACCATCGGTTTGCGGATGATAAGCATTGGTCAAATCGAGGTGAGTATCAAGGGCTCGTTGAAGTGTTTGCCAGAATCGAGAGGTGAAGCGGCTATCTCTATCTGAGATGATTGAAATGGGAATACCATGTCGTGCCACAACCTCTTTGATGTAGATGCGATCCAGACGCTCCATCTTGTCATTTTCTTTGATAGCTAGGAAATGGGCAGATTTCGTGAGACGATCAACGATCACCCAAATGGTATCGCAACCGCTCGGTGTTTTCGGTAGTTTCGTGATGAAGTCCATGGTTATGTTTTCCCATTTCCATTGAGGTATCTCGGGTTGTTGTAGCAACCCGGAGGGTTTCTGGTATTCGGCCTTAACCTTGGCGCAGGTTAAACATTTGCTAACATAGGTGGCGATGTCAGCTTTCATGTTGGGCCACCAATACTGTTGTTTAATGTCGTGATACATCTTGTCGGAACCAGGATGTATAGAGTATCGAGATTTGTGAGCTTCATCCATCACCAAATTTCGTAGGTTTCCAAGGTTTGGTAATCAGGTTCGGTTGGAGAAGTATCGGGTTCCGTCGGGTTTGATTTCGAATTGTTTATCCATGCCTCGCAAGGCTTCGTTTTTTATGTTTTCATTTTTGAGCGCTTCGAGTTGAGCGGTGTGGATTTGAGTGGTGAGATCATTGTGAATGGTTAAACCAAGGGCTCGAACACGAAGGGGTTTTGAACGTTCCTTCCGGCTGAGGGCATCAACAATAACGTTTGCTTTGCCAGGATGGTATTTGATTTCGCAGTCATAATCGGTAAGCAACTCGACCCATCGACGTTGCCTCATGTTAAGATCTTCTGATCGAATATGTGTTGAAGACTTTTGTGGTCGGTAAAGATGGTGCACTTAGTGCCATAAAGGTAATGTCTCCAGATTTTGAGAGCAAATACGATAGCTCCGAGTTCAAGGTCATGAGTGGTATAAATCTTTTCGTGGATTTTGAGCTGCCGAGAGGCGTAAGCAATGACTTTATCACGTTGCATTAACACACAACCTAGTCCCTGGCGTAAGGCATCGCAGTAAACTACGAAATCATCGGTGCCTTCGGGTAAGGACAGAATTGGTGCACTACAGAGTTTCTGTTTCAGAAGTTGGAAGGCGGACTCCTGCTTATCGGTCCAGTCAAATTTCTTGTCTTTCTGAGTCAGTGAGGTTAAAGGTAAGGCTATTTTGGAGAAATTCTCAATGAATCGTCGATAATATCCGGCGAGACCTAAGAATTGTCGTACCTCAGTTGGTGTGGTTGGTGCTTCCCAGCACTTAATGGCCTCGATCTTGGATGCATCAACACGTATCCCTTGACTGTCAACGACATGCCCTAGGAATTGTACTGTTTGCATCCAGAACTCGCACTTGGAGAACTTGGCGTATAACTCCTCGTGTCTGAGTAATTCCAGAATGGTTTTTAGATGTTGGCCATGTTCCGTTTCGCTGCGAGATTATATCAAGATGTCGTCGATGAACACGATGACAAACTAATCTAAATAGGGTTTGCACACCCGATTCATAAGGTCCATGAATACAGTCGGTGTGTTGGTTAAGCCAAAAGGCATCACTTGAAATTCGTAATGCCCATAGCGGGTTCTGAAAGCTGTTTTTGGGATGTCGGAGTCTCGAACTCGTAGTTGATGATAACCCGACCGTAGGTTGATTTTCGAGTAGAAGCTCGAACCTTGAAGTTGGTCAAACAGGTCATCAATTCTTGGAAGTGGGTATCGATTCTTGATGGTAAGTTTGTTCAGTTCGCGGTAGTCAATACACATTCTGAAGGATCCATCCTTCTTTTTAACGAATAGGACCGGATCTCCCCAGGGTGTTGAACTCGGTCGAATGAATACCTTGTCCAGGAGCCAGGCATAGTGTTTTGTGTCGCTATATGCGACATCCGAAAGTATTGCGACATAGACATTTGTGTCGCTATGTGCGACATCCGTGATGTGGTGCGACATAGAGGCTTGTGTCGCTATATGCGACATAGAACATGATTTGGCGACATAAGAGCTTGTGTCGCAGGTGGCCTGGAGCCTCTGCGACATAACGGGCTGTTGGCCGGATTTTGGACCGAATACGTGTTTTCCGATTTCCGTTTGACTTGAAACTCTTACCTAACTCATATTTGGACATTTTAAGCTTAAATAAACAACATGTTAAAAACACTCGAAATCGAGGTGTTTCGAGATTTTGTCGCAAACTTACTACTTAACGCCGAAGAAATCCGAAAAGGTAGAAACGTAGATCGCGATGTGGTGAATCATTTTCTCCAAACGAGCAAAGTGATTTGAGTGAGTTTGGTGGTGCTTTTGGTGATTTTAAGATGGTGGTGTGGTGGAAGTGTTAGAGAGAAAAGAGAGAGAGAAAAGATAAAGAGAGATAAAGATGGAGAAGAAATGGGGTGGGGAGGTGGTGACCTCACCCCTTTTTTTGGTTGATTTTTCGGTGGGGTCCACGGGTGTGGGCTTCACCAATTTTTCATCCTCTATATTTGTGTTCTGTGCGGTGTTCGTTTCCCCAATCGTTTAATCGCTTAAATAATTTTTTTTAAATACGAATATTTATTCAATGTTTTTGTTGAAGTATTTCATCAAATACTTTTATTTGAGTTATAAAATATAACTTATTCTTGTTTTGATCGTTTGCGTGTTAATTATTTTTAATCGCGTAATCCTTGTTTGTACGATACGAATTTGAGTTGAAATATAATCTAAATAATATTTTGGATAAAATTGAGTTATTAAATAATATCATATTATTTAATAAAATTGTTCACCAACATCCGTATTAATTGAATCGAATTGCATTCGATTTGATACTTGTATGATTTAATCAAATCATATACTTGTATATATTCATCAATATATATTTCGATACATCAATTAGCCTAACACAGAACTAATTACATGTATTAACAATTGATTAGGCACTAATTACTAGTCCTAATTTGGCGGGTGTCACATTCTCCCCCTGTTAGGAGAATTTCGTCCCGAAATTTAGTTCGAAGTCGTGTTTGAAGTATTTTCAGTGAATAACTGAGGGTACTTGAGTCGCATTTGGTCTTCCCATTCCCAAGTGAATTCCGGCCCGCGCTGTGAATTCCACCTGACCTTGACGATGGGAATACGACTTTGTTTGAGTTGTTTGACCCCACGGTCCATGATTTCAGCGGGTTCTTCAACGAAGTGAAGCTTGTCATCGACGCGAATCTCATCGAGTGGAATAATGAGTGTCTCATCGGACAGTCATTTCTTCAAGTTAGAAATGAGAAAAGTAGGATGCACGCTATTGAGTTCCGACGGCAGCTGCAATCGATATGCCACTGGACCAATCCTCTCGAGGATCTCAAAAGGCCCAATGTATCTAGGGTTCAGTTTTCCCCGTTTACCAAATCGAATTACACATTTCCAAGGTGAAACTTTGAGTAGCACTCGATCCCCAACCTGGAACTCGAGTGGTTTGCATCTCACGTTAGCATAATTTTTCTGACGATCACGTGCGGCTTTGAGTTTGTTTTGGATCTCGAAGATCTTTTCAGTAGTTTCGTGAATGATCTCAGGACCAGTGAGTTGACTATCTCCCACTTCGGTCTAACAGATAGGTGAGCGACACTTATGACGGTACAGTGCCTCGAAAGGTGCAGCCTTAATGCTGGTGTGATAGCTGTTGTTGTACGAAAATTCGCACAACGGTAGATGTTTTTACCAGTTTACACCGAAGTCAACTACGCAAGCTCGTAGCATGTCTTTCAGTGTTTGAATCGTTCGTTCACTTTGGCCATCGGTTTGAGGGTGGTATGCGGTACTCATGTCAAGGCGGGTACCCAATGATTGCTGAAGCGATTGCCAAAAGTGAGATGTGAAGCGACTATCCCTATTTGAGATAATCGAGATTGGAACACCGTTTCGAGAAACAATTTCTTTGATATAGATTCGGGTAAGGCGTTCCATTTTATCGGTTTCCTTGATCGGAAGGAAATGGGCAGATTTTGTTAGACGATCGACGATCACCCAAATGGTATCGCAACCGCTCGTTGACTTTGGTAGTTTTGTTATGAAATCCATGGCGATTTGTTCCCATTTCCATTCAGGAATCTCGGGTTCTTGGAGTAAAACAGAAGGTTTCTGATACTCAGCTTTGACTTTTGAGCAAGTAAGACACTTGCTGACGTATGTGGCGATTTCAGCTTTCATATTCGGCCACCAATAAAATTCCTTGATGCCGTGATACATTTTGTTGGATCCAGGATGGATAGAATATTTCGACTTGTGAGCTTCATCCATCACCAAGTCTCGCAGGTTCCCAAAACTAGGCAACCAGATTCGGTTTGAGAAATACCTAATCCCGTTAGGTTTGATTTCGAATTGTTTATCCATGGCTCGCAAGGCTTCGTTTTTTATGTTATCGGGTTTCAGAGCTTCGAGTTGAGCAGTGAGGATCTGAATGTTTAGATCATTGAGAATGGTCATACAGAGGGCTCGGACTCGAAGTGGTTTCGTTCGTTCTTTTCGACTGAGGGCATCGGCAACAACATTTGCCTTACCCGGATGGTATTTGATCTCGCAATCGTAGTCGGTAAGCAACTCGACCCACCGACGTTGTCTCATGTTAAGATCCTTCTGATTGAATATGTGTTGGAGACTTTTGTGGTCGGTAAAGATTGTGCACTTAGTTCCATAAAGGTAGTGTCTCCAGATTTTGAGAGCAAAGACAACAACTCCAAGTTCGAGATCGTGAGTGGTGTAGTTCTTTTCATGAATTTTGAGCTGTCGTGAAGCGTAAGCAATGACTTTGTCTCGTTGCATCAGCACGCAACCGAGACCTTGATGAGAAGCATCGCAGTATACCACGAAGTCATCGGTGCCTTCGGGTAATGATAGAATAGGAGCACTGCAGAGCTTCTGTTTCAGGAGTTGGAATGCCGACTCTTGTTTATCAGTCCAGTCGAACTTTTTATCTTTCTGAGTCAGTGTCGTGAGTGGTTGGGCTATTTTCGAGAAATTTTCGATGAACCAACGATAATACCCCACCAATCCCAAGAATTGGTGTACCTCGGTTGGAGTGGTTGGCGATTGCCAGTCTTTGATAGCCTCGTTTTTTTATGGATCGACATGGATTCCTTGACTATCGATGACATGTCCAAGGAATTGAATGGTTTGCATCCAGAACTAACACTTAGAGAATTTGGCGTAAAGCTCCTCGTGCTTGAGTAGTTCTTGGATGGTTCTGAGGTGTTGCGCATGTTCCTGTTCGTTGCGTGAGTAGATGAGAATGTCATCAATGAAGACAATGACAAACTTGTCGAGATATGGCTTGCACACCCGGTTCATAAGATCCATGAATACGGCTGGTGCGTTGGTTAGACCGAATGGCATCACTTGAAATTCATAATGCCCATACCGGGTTCTGAAATCAGTTTTCGGAATATCGGAGTCGCGAACACGTAGTTGGTGATAACCCGACCGGAGATCGATCTTTGAATAAAAACTCGACCCTTGTAGTTGGTCAAACATGTCATCAATACGAGGAAGTGGATATCGATTCTTGACGGTCAACTTGTTCAACTCTCGGTAGTCGATACACATTCTGAATGAACCGTCTTTCTTTTTCACAAATAGGACCGGAGCTCCCCAAGGTGAATAACTCAGCCTAATGAATCCTCTTTCCAGGAGTTCCTGTAATTGGTTGGACAATTCCTGAAGTTCGGATGGGGCTAAGCGGTATGGTGCTCGGGCCAGAGGTGCGACACCTCGCATGAGGTAGATAGAGAACTCAACCTGTCTTGGTGGTGGTAGACCAGGTAGTTCTTCGGGAAAGACTTCTGGAAAGTCTCGAACGATGGGCACATCCTCAAGTCGCTTCTTCTCTGACTTTTTCTCCATGATATGCGCGAGGATTGCTAGATAACCCTTTCTCAGAAATTTTCGGGTTTTCAAACAGGATATGATGTTGAGTCTCGTCCCACCGGTCTCCCCCTGTATGACCAAGGTTCTACCGATGGCGAGAGGAATGCGAACGATTTTATCGTAACAAATGATTTCGGTGTGATGCTTGGACAACCAGTCCATACCAATGATGATGTCGAAACTTCCAATTTCAACATGCATAAGATCGATTGAAAAGGTTTCGTTGGCTAGGTTTAAAGTGCAATTAGGTATCACACTATCGGTTTCTATGAGTTTACCGTTCGCTAGTTCTACAGTGTACTTAACATTTAAAGCAACAGGGGTGATGTCAAGTAGTGGATAAAATTCATCAGAGATAAAGCTTCTATCGGAAGCAGTATCAAATATAACAGAAGCATATAAGTTGTTGAGGAGGAACATACCCGTGACCACATTCGGGTCCTGACGGGTGATGCGTCACCAGCGGTCGGTAAGGATTTTACCCTTGTCGTTGCACCGGCTACTGGCGACGGGCATCAGTGGGTGTTTTAAATTTGTAATTGCGGGGCCTAAGTTTTCCCTAACAATGCTAATCCTAAGGGTGAGCAAGTGGTAGGTATGACCTAGAGTCGTTCTTCAAACCGACTGAATTGAAACTAAGGCGTGGCAGATGAGGGCTTTCAAACTAGTGAAGGGTTTATAAAATAGCGGGGGAGTTTTGGTTTTTCTATTAACTAACTTAGGCAAGTAAATAAATAAAAGCGAAATAAAAGTAAAAGCTAAAGCAAATAAATAAAGATAGTGTTTGCCGAGACTTCGTTAATTAAGTTAAGGGATGATGTTTGGAGAAACTATTTTGAAATATATTAGTTAATTATCATTCTTGAATATTTGTATTTAAACACTAGATTCCCTACTAATTAAAATTCCATTAGCATGTCACACCGGGAGCTAGGTTAAGGTAACATTACAAAGTATTTAGAATAATAAGCAAAATCTTAATTATGGTTTAATAATACTTTCATATGAACGGGAACAAAATCTTAAGGTACTAGACATAACTGAATCATATAACGATTCCTCGTCATCCTAACAGATTCGTATATTTAAAAAGTTCATTTATGACTTTAAACTAACCCTTGCTTAAGACTACCCCATAAATCCCCTAATTATCCACATCGTTCCTCACTTAAAGTGGTTCCGCCGCTTCAAACCTTGGCCATGTCTTGTCCTACGATAATCCTCCATGTAGCCTTACGGTTCCATAGTTTCATACCTTTGAAAAATTATATTAACATAGATGACTGACTACCTTTCAATTGGACGTCGTTAAAAAGGTGTTGTAATCACGTTTATTAGTGGAAAGGTGATTAGATTAATTTGAAGTTTAAAAGTCTATTTAGAAAGGTTAATTAAACTAGGTTTCTCATTTTATATGTTAGTCCGTAATATAACTACCTTCGGTCGTTACTCGACTTCCATACATTTGTACTCCACCTTGAAGTGTTTCCAGTACTTTATCGAATAACAGTCGAATAGGGGCCATCATATTACTTCGTAATATTGTACCATTTCGTAATATGACTACCTTCGGTCGTTCCTCGACTTCCATACATTTGTACTCCACTTTGAAGTGTTTCAAGTACTATATCGAGTAACAGTCAAATATGGGCCATCATATTACTTTACGATAATTAAAACCGTTTATATTTTACCACTATGATGATCCTAAGGCAACAATCAAACAAGAACATGCAATAAGACGATCAAAGCAATTCTACTGATCTTTAATTATAAATCATCCCATAATTAATTAACTACATCGCAAGCAAACACAACAAGTATACTACTCTCTAATCATGGCAATAACTAAATCTAGCATAATCAATATAAACATAATTAATTAAGATATATAAGGATTAGAAAGCACCAGGATTAAATGCGGGAGAAAGTAGACTTGAATTAATTGACACAATTCCAAGCTTACACCGAAGATTTACAATGCGTTCCGTACTTTCCTTCTATTCTAAACAAGCTCCTAAACTAGCCTAAAACTAATTTTTAGTAAGAAAATAGAAAGAAAGTAGAAGCAATATCTTAAGAGAAGTATATTGTTCTAAGAATGGTGTGTAAGGTGTGAGAAAAGGTGTGTCTTTCAAATGAACCAAAGCCCTCCTATTTATAGGTGAAATCCGGCTCACGTTAGCATCTTGGGGAGCACATTAGAAAAAGGTGGAAAAGGTGGTGCACCAGGTACGTACAATCGCGTAAAGGTGTGGCACCGGGTACGTACAATCGCGTAAAGGTGTGGCATCGGGTACACGCAAGGACCAAAAAGCGGAATTGGGATGGGGGGCAGGTGGCCGGCACCGCCACCCTGCTGGCCGGCGGCGGCTGGTAGCCTGCCGCCCTGGTTCGCCGTCTTTTGCTCCGTTTCTTGATTCGTGCGTGTTTTCTTCGTTATGCGTCCGTTTGCATCGATTGTTTTTTTTGTTGGATTCGTTTTTCAAAAATAAAGACTTTGATGAAAAGAAATCCCAAAAATATGTCTCTGAACTTTAGATGTGTCGTACGAATCGTTTGAATCTTCCGGCGTGCGTAGAATCTTCATTCTTCATCCGTTTTTGCCGATTCTTCTTCTGTTGGATTTGTATTTTGAAAACGAACATTTTGGATAAGAGAAATCTTAGTGGTGGGCACTTTGTCTCTAAATATTGTTTTGATGCCTTGAATATTCAATTGTGCGTGGAATCTTCGTTTTTCATCCGTTTTGCTTGATTTTTATCGTGCAACCTTGTTTTGACCATCTCAGCATAATATCACTGATTTGAACCATATTTGAGTTCAATATGCCAAGAATCATTCCAGCATGAGAGAGATATCGGTAGTAAAAACGTGACTTTTTACGCGATATCAACGGGCATCCCCGGAGTTGAGTACGAACGCTCTTCCCCTTGCGTTGTTGTTGTTTTTGTTGCCCTTTTTCTTGTTTTTAGGACATTTATTTCTCAAGTGTCCCGCTTCCCCACACCCAAAGCAGGATTTGGGTTGTCCGGCATTTTTGTGAGAGGTATTGTTGTTGGATTTGGGGGCTCGGCAATCTCGGGTCAAGTGCCCGTACCTCCTGTAGTTGTTGCAGGGAGTACTGCATGGACCGTCGTGGTGGTAGTTGCACTTGGAACAGTATGGCCTGTCTCAAGTGTAGCTACGTTTGGGCTCAGAATTGGTAGTGTAAACTTGGATGGCATTGGATCTCTTGTTCTGGTTGTTGTGGTGTTCAGACGATTTGCGTTTGTTGTTGTTGGAGGAGGATGTGTTGGATGTCTCACGGCTGACAACCATGGCCATGAGTTTATGAGCTAATCGGATCGCACTTTCAACAGTGGTTGGTTTGGATGAGGCGACGCTCCCCTGGATATTCTCTGGGAGGCCGCATATATATCTCTTGATGCACTTCTCCTCCGGATTAACCAAACCCAGACATAACAAAGCGAATTGTTGGAATTTGGTGGTATATCCAGCAATGTCAGTTCCCTGCACTGTCAAGTGCCAGAATTCTTCCTCCAGACGGTGCAGTTCTTCTTCGGGACAGTATTTTTCCCTAAGCTTTTTCTTTAGTTCAGCCCAAGAAAGTTGGTTTGCTATCTCGATGCTAGAGATGGCAACAGGGCCGCGGGGGGGGGGGGGGTGGTGTACCGGGGACCTCAATTCCCATCCCCATCCCCGGATTCTAGTTCAAGTCCCCATCCCTATCCCCATCGGGGAAGATGATTTAAGCCCCATCTCCAACCCGAATGGGGATCGGGGATCTCCAACGGGGAATCGAGGATTTACTCATAATAAATGTGTCTTATAGTTTAGCCCATAATGATCGTATCTTATGTATTTGCCTAGTGTATTTGTCCATATTGTGTACATAATGAAGAATTAGGATGGGTATATCAGGTAAAATATGATTACTTAATGTTTAAGAAAATCATAATTTTTAATTTTTTATAATACATATATCACATGTTACATACAAAATAAGTATACATATATAATATACCAGGTATGGGTACGGGTCCCCGGTAAATTCCCAATCGGGTACGGGTTCGGGTACGGGTTCGGGTATGGGTATAGGGACCCACGTAGTATTCCCATCCCCGGCCCCATACCCGGTTTTTAGTTTCGAGGATTCCCCGCCCCCGTCCCCATCCCCGGTCAACTCGGGGATTCCTCGGTCAAATCGGGTTTGGGTATCGGGTTCCCTATCAGGTGTGGGTTTTTTTGCCATCTCTACTCGATGCCCACAGAGTTTGCGTTGGTGTTCCACCACGTAATTGCACCTTCCTGAAAGGTGTAGGAAGCAAACTTGACTTTGTTATCCTCAGTGCAGTTGCAGAGGTTGAAGACGGATTCCATACGTTCAATCCACCTGATTAGACCAATAGCACCTTCCGTGCCTTTGAAGTAGAGCGGTTTGCAGCTAAGAAAATCCTTGTAAGAGCAAGGTTTGATAACAAGGGTATTGACTGGGGTTTCTTCATTGATTTAAGAGTTTCGAGGTGAATCCCGAGCAGCCATAGCATCGTCCACTGCTCGAGATACGATAGCAGCAAGTTCGGCATCACTGTAACTTTTCTTCTTTGGCGGCATGATTTTTCAAGAGAGAAACAAAAGGTACATGAGAGGTGGTACCAGAATGATAAATACGATAGATGTATATATATAAAAGTGGTAATATACAACATCACATGGTAAAAATCACAATTTAGAAATAACGGGAGAAATTGTCAATTCATAATACGAAGTCGAATGATTACAGACAATTTCTAGTTAGGAGTTTCAAAAGTCACAGACTTAGAAGTTTTACAAAAGTGCCGGAAATTATTACATCCGGTCAAATTACATAGGTCCTATGAAAACATAATAAGGTACGGATTCAGCCTAAGCTAATACTGACGTAGATTGAGTTGTGGTAGTAGTGCGGTGAGATGGTCTACAGATTCTGCAAGTCTGCTAACCATTCGGAGGGCGTCCTCGGTTTCCCTTAGACGTGTCTCGCACTGATTCAGCCTTGATTGTAGGACGGAGATTTCATTTTGGTTGCCAATCACTTGGTTGTGGACAACCTCCATAGTTTCGATGGTTTCGCCCAGACGGTTGTCGAGGGTGTCCATGTTGCTAACGGTATTTTCGTGATCTTCGGAGACTTGATTGATACGTTCGAGCGATATGAGTCTCCATGTTTTGTTGGTTTCTTGGAGTTCGATATCCATAGTATTAAGTCATTGCTCGTGACGGTGTAGCCTAGTGGCTAAGTCCGACAAGGTGAAGTGTGTGGGTATGGGTCAGCTCGAGGCAACCTGGTGTTCCTCCTAGCCACCCTTGGGTTTCGCAATCCATACGGATGAGAGCGTGACAAATTGGATGGTGTGTTTGCCATTCTGAGACAAAGCGTTAGAAAGAATGAGACCTATATTCATATAATACATATATAATATAGCCTAAGATATTGAGCGAGAGCGAGGTCTATCTATGTATATATATATCACATAATAGCCTAAAGTGTCTAACACAGACATGTTTGAGTCCCAGTTCTCTCAAGGTCAGAGTCAACTAGTGTATCCTGTTGTAACACCCTCAATTTTCGGGTTGCGGAAGCGGTCGGGTCGGGTGTTACCAAATCAAATATCACAGCATAAGATATATAATGAACGACTCTAAATGAGACGTTTGAAAATAATTATACATTTTCCAAAGTAGAATGTTTACAATGTTGCGAGTTTAATAGAAGTTTCAATTACATAATTTGAAAATACAAAAGTAAATGCAGAGCGGTCTCCATTGATTGAAAATATGCGACTCGAGCTAGCTTATCTTGTAGCAATCATAATCCTGCTGGGCACCTGAGAACACATGCTAAAACGGGTCAGCTATAAAGCTGGTGAGTTCATAGGTTTGTTACTTAAAACATAGAGTATAAAACCTTTTGTGTTTTGAAAAGTAGTTCAGAATCTGCGATTCTGATATGTATTAAGTTGAAGTTATAATACCAATGTGTATACGATAATCGAGGTATCTAATACCTAAGCAATAGTGGTATGTACCAAAGTACATAATGATTGAGGCATTCCGAGCCTGGATACCTATCAAGTATTAAGTAAATCTGTAAGCACAAGGCACTACGTGCCTAAGTACTATCGAGTGAGCGTGTGACTATGTCATATCGAAGGTGTGGCAATCCATGCCTTGATACCTATCTGGTATGAGTAAATCAATTAATTGTGAGGTGAAACTTGCCTGAGTATATTCCGAGTAATTGTATGACCGTGTCATATGATATCGAGTGATGTACTGGTATGCCTACCTGGCACAACGTATAGTATCCAGTATCATGAATGTGTAGTCCCGCAGAACTATAATCGAGTACTTAGTCAAGTACTGAGTTAATGGCCTCGCGTGAAAACTCACCGACCCGTTAACTAATGTGTGTGGATCACGAGCACAAGCTCGCCCATCCATCGATTGTATCGCTTTACCGCGATATCGAACTTGTGCCCACTGCAATACCGTGGCATCGTTTTGTGCCCACTTTACCGTGGCATCGTTTTGTGCCTAATCAGGCATCGACCGCATTGCTCGCAAGCAACGTATGTAATTGAGCCGGCAGTACTACGACATGCCCGACTTGAGATAATTGAGCCGACCGTACTACGACGAGTCCGACTTGAGTATTCATGTTTGTATAATTGTATGTATACTAATATACATATGTAATAACGTAGGTAGCCCCAGGTGCTCAAGATGATGTACAAGTATGTAGATATATATAAATACCAAACAACAATCACAAGTTGTAATGTGTCATGCCACGCATGTAAATGATTTGTTGTGCCTAAATATGTATAAATAATACTTAGATTTAAGTAGTACGAAAAGCCTAGGTATGAATTCTCATCACCTAGTTGTGTTGTATTAGTGTCAGGAGTCTATACTAATGTATGATACTATTGTATACTCCTAGCCTTAAGCCTAGCAAGTATATTGGGGTCCTGATTTGTACGTGCAGTATTAGTTCCTAAAAGGGAAACTGACCCTGTAAAAGTATAGATGTTGTCCAGTGTAGGTAGAACTAACTAGTTCTAATGTATCCGATGATATCGTCCCGCGACAATATGGCCAATGGTTAGTGATAACTTAATCAAGTTATGTATTGGTAATTGTTTTCCAACAATCCAACAGTGTACGATTTTAACCTATCTAGGTCAGGTATCGATATTGTCCCAAAACAATGTGTTGGGTGTAATTCCTAAGTATTACGCATTTGTATTACATACAGTAATATAAGTAAGTGTGAATTATAAAGGAATATTAATATAATTCGAAAACAGTTATTGAGCATGTGTTTCACCCCGAAAACAGTAAAACAATTGAAAGAGTGGGGCTATGAAACTCACCCGTGAGTTGTTAGCGATCCTACGATACGCGCGTCGTCCGATAGTTAACCTCCTAGTGTCCTAAACACGTGAGGTCATATGAGTATGAGACAAATCAGTTTGTCTAAGCGAGTTGTGTAATTATTTATTTGTCGTTCAGGTTTGGAAACCGTGTACGGGGGTTCGGGGCAGCGCCCCTGGTAGCGGGGTCCAAGGGGTGGCAACCCCTGGCGGGGTCCAAGGGGTAGAGCCCCTGGCTGGGGTCGAGCTGCCAGGTCAGCATGGAAAAATTTTATTTCTACTATATTGCTTTAGTGAAAACGCTCCGAAATTTCATTTCGGAGTAATATTAGGCGGTAAAATTTGAATTCCGACACTTAGTGAAAAATGTGTATTTTCTGTTTTAGGCAACACTAGGCAAGTGTCGCTATAGGCGACACTTAAGATTGGCGTCACTTGGGAAGTGACGCTACAGGCGTCACTAAGGGGCGTCACTGGGTAAGTGACGCTACGGGCGTCACTCAAGGGCGACACTTACAGGGGTCACTAGGATGCGTCACTTACATGCGTCACTTAGGATGCGTCACTTAGGTAAGTGACGCTATACTGCAGGTCTGTGGGCGACACTTGCAACTGTTCGACGGGTTTTCACCCAAAAACGCAATCTAACCCATTTTTAGGCCGAATCTTGTTGTTATAAAGTTAATACATGATATATCAAGTGTTTTTAACAAGAAATCTTAAGAAAAAGTGAAGAAATCCTTATGATTTGAAGATCGAGGGTTTGAAGATGTTGATGATGAATCTTGAAGATGAAGGAGATGAAGATGATGATGGTAGATGTTTGTTGTTGCTCTTGTTGATGATGATTCCGAAAATACAAGTGATGATGATGTTGTTGTTGTTAGTTATTGTTTGTTGTTGTTGGTGGTGAAGAATTGAAAGAGAGAAAAGAGATGGAGATGTGTGGGTGTTTGGATGAAAAGGAAACAAGAATGGGGGGGGGGGGGGGTGTTTGGGCGGCTGACCAAAGGGAAAGGGGAGGGGGTTTTCCCCCACTTCATCTCCAATTCACAGTATAAAATACCCGTATATTCATACTCGATTATTAAACAGATTTAATATGTTAAATTTATAATTTTGTTCAAATTATTTCGTAAATATTTTAAATGAAAATATTTCACTTGAATTACAAGAATGTAATTTGGTCTCAATTCGTTTCGATTGTGATTATTAAATAATCCTTGTCTATTATATAAAAATATATAAAATTTTCGATCACTTGGTTGTAATTGCATACAAAAATACAATTATTTAAAGTTTAAATTTGGCGCGAAAATTTAACTTTTTGACCGGGTGTTACACCTGTTCAGTCATGACTCCTTTCAGATCTCACATCATATTCTTTTAATTGTACATAGTTGATCAGGCTATGTTAAATTAAACCAATACAATATAGTCGCTGAACCTAATCATACTTAATAAGGAATACTACCTAACAGTCATAGTCTAGGCCTACTAAATGCAACCTAGTTCACTATAACCTTAGGCTCTGATACCAATCTGTTGCACTCCCAAATTCGGGTTGCGGAAGCGAATCGGGTCGGGGCGCGACTAATCAATAATCACAAGCACAAAGATATAATGAACGACCACTATATGCGTCGTTTTACAATTTCATTGATTAAACAAAAGTTTACATCAAAATATAGTGTACATTAGCTCAGTTCTTGAATTGAGAGATTTACATTACATAATTAATCTATACAAAATATAATAATGTAATTAAATCTCTGATTGTTTGAATGCAGACTCGAGCTAATGATTCCTGATTGGGCAGCCAACCTACTGCTGTGTACCTGTGATACATACTAAAATTAGTCAGAGAGACGCTGGTGAGCTCACAGGTTTGTATGTCAACACATATTTGTATGAACCGCAAGATTTAATTGAATTTAAAATGCAATTAAGCAAAATAAAAGTTATACAGCCATGAGCACATAGTCTGAGCTTAACTTGAATGTGAGGCCCAATTAAGGAAACCCAACGGTGGTGCCTCCTACGAGTGCTTAATCTACACTCGTCTTCCCAAATGCTAATACGTCCGTTTGATCAGTTAGTGCGTGCTAACCCAGACGAGGATTGTCAATCCTATATGATATCATATAATAACATTCACGCTACAGATGTATTACCAAACTATGCTTGTGGAGAGCTTTAATTGATTAGTTGAAAACAACTCATGTAGTATTTGATTTGTATTGTACTTGCGTTCATATTGTAAAACAAAACGAGCAATGTAATCACACCCCTGATGAAAACCGTAAAATAGGGGCTATGAGACTCACCTGAGCCTTGAGTGTTTATCGAAATAAACTTGAATTGATTAGCTGTGAATTGATGTCCGAAGACTTGTAACCTGGGGGTGTCCAAGACACGCGATGGTTATAAACATGAGTAGCTATCTCGAAGGACTACCTTTGTAGTTGTTCGTCCAACTAGAATGTCCAAATTACTACGATTTGGTTGATTAAATTGTCCAAATTACTACGATTAGATTGTTTAAGTTGTCCATGTTACTACGACTTGGTTGATTTGATTATGTTTTGAAAACGTGTACGCCCCGTTGGTGAATTGTTTGTAATAATAATCTCATTACTATTATGATTTCGAAGTGTTCATGTTTTAAAACGTATTCCGATGTGCTTTAAAAGTCATATCGTATAAGTGTTTGAAGTTACACAAGTTTGACACTTAGTAAAAATCTATATTTCAAGGTTCTGATTTATGCGACACTGGGTGCGACATAAGGCTTTGTGTCGCTAGGTACGACATTGTAGTTCTAGTGCGACAAAATCTGTTGTGTCGCAGATCATGACTGCGACATAAGTCATTGTGTCGCTACGTGCGACATCCGCAATTTAATGCGACATAAGGTATTGTGTCGCTATGTGCAACGGGAATGAGTTCCGCGACATAGTGTTTTGTGTCGCTATATGCGACATCCGAAAGTATTGCGACATAGACATTTGTGTCGCTATGTGCGACATCCGTGATGTGGTGCGACATAGAGGCTTGTGTCGCTATATGCGACATAGAACATGATTTGGCGACATAAGAGCTTGTGTCGCAGGTGGCCTGGAGCTTCTGCGACATAACGGGATGTTGGCCGGATTTTGGGCCGAAAACGTGTTTTTCGGTTTCCGTTTGACTTGAAACTTTTACCCAACCCATATTTGAACATTTTAAGCTTAAATAAACAACATGTTAGAAACACTAGAAATCGAGGAGTTTCGAGATTTTGTCGGAAACTTACAACTTAACGCCGGAGAAATCCGAAAAGGTAGAAACGTAGATCGTGATGTAGTGAATCATTTTCTCCAAACGAGCAAAGTGATTTGAGTGGGTTTGGTGGTGCTTTTTGTGATTTTAAGATGGTGGTGTGGTGGAATTGTTAGAGAGAAAAGAGAAAGAGAGATAAAGATGGAGAAGAAATGGGGTGGGGAGGTGGTGACCTCACCCCTTTTTTTTGGCGGATTTTTCAGTGGGTCCACGGGTGTGGGCTTCATCAATTTTTCATCCTCTGTATTTGTGTTCTGTGCGGTGTTCGTTATCCCGACCGTTTAATCGCTTAAATAATAATAATAATAATTATTATTTTTTAAATACGAATATTTATTCAATGTTTTTGTTGAAGTATTTCATCAAATACTTTTACTTGAGTTATAAAATATAACTTATTCTTGTTTCGATCGTTTGCACGTTTATTATTTTTAATCGCGTAATCCTTGTTTGTACGATACGAATTTGAGTTGAAATATTATCTAAATAATATTTTGGATAAAATTGAGTTATTAAATAATGTCATATTATTCAATAAAATTGTTCACCAACGTCCGTATTAATTGAATCGAATTGCATTCGATTTGAAACTTGTACGATTTAATCAAATCGCATACTTGTATATATTCATCAATATATATTTCGATACATCAATTAGCCTAACACAGAACTAATTACATGTATTAACAATTAATTAGGTACTAATTACTAGTCTTAATTTGGCCGGTGTCACACACGTCTTTATCTAACGTCATTTTTCTTCAACCGAAAAAACTTGATAAAGATATGGTTTAGAAAGTTGGGATTTTGTTGGGTTTTTTAGTTGACTTTCCAAATTGGCTTGGTTTCTGTTAAAAAAACCCCATGTGATATGTGCACAAAGTAATCAAAATTTCACTTGTGTGCTTCTTAACAAAAAAGTGTTCAATTAAAAACAAAAAAGCTGGTAACGTAGTTTGATGGGTACTATATATACACTGGATTCGATTCGATTATTAGAATACCAAGCAAGCATGCCACTATTTAATTAAAAGTGTCACATGCATTCCCACTAACATTTTTATTAATTAATTAAATTCACTTAAAGGTTCAAAGGAGCAAGCCTATTTAAAAAGGGCAGAAAAAACAATTTTTTGACCAACCAAATTGTGATGTCTTACCTGTAGTTCCCTTTTTTCCCATAAGAACTATTTTGCAATTTTGAAAAATTTAAGAATCTGCCCTTAAAATTGTCCAAAAATTTATCTACAAAATTCCAAAAAAAATATTTATTCAAAAAAATGATAATACAAGATTCTGTACAACAAATAAAATGCAGTAAACAAAGTAAAATGCATAAAAATGCTTACAAAACGTAAAATGCAGTAGATAAAGCGTAAAATGCAGTAAATTCTCAGATTTAGTTAATAGATCTAAAATGCAGTAGATAAAGTGTAAAATGAAGTGGATTTTTCAGATCTGCGTGATATATCTAAATGCATTAAACAAAGTAAGTTGAATAAAAATGTTGAAAAAAACGTAAAATGCAGTAAACAAAATAAAATGCATAAATGCCTAAAAAATGTAAAATGCAGTAGAATAAACATAAAAAGTAGTGAGTTTTCAAGATCTACTTTTTGAAAAGTAGATCTAAAATGCAGTATTCGACATACAAAATACAATGACTTTTTCAGATCTACTTTTTTAGATCTAGATCTGAAAAGTAGATCTACATCTACGTATTCAGATCTAGATGATGAAGGTGATGGTGGAAAACGACGGTGAAGTTGAAGTTTTTGGTGGCGGTGAAAGAGTACTGTGGTGATGGAGTTTAAGGTGGGCGGTGAAAATATAACACCCCGCATTTCACAAACACTTATTATATTATAAACGGTGGAAGCGTGTCCCAGACTATAATTATCAAATTTACATACGCCAAAAGTAACAAGTTTCAAACATCACATTTCATTTATATATATATATATACATATATACATATATATATATATATATATATATATATACTTGTGTTCGGGTGTTATATTAACCATCCAAAACATGTCTTTAATTTTTCAAAAAGTCAGAGTAAGCGCGTGACAGTCAAACATCCCATTTTGTATCTACAACCCGATCCATAATCTAACCAAAACCTGCAAAATGTTAAACATGGTGGGATTAGCTCACAACTAAGTGAATGGAACTGTATCCAACAGTTCAATCCAGAGATAACAAATCATACAACAAATAAACATAACCCAACACAATCAAAGAGGATCGGCGGTTCTTGGTATGTCATCACAAGAACACTTTAAACCACTGATATGCCATCATAGTGATTTACCGATAGTTTGATGCTATCTTCACTGACTAGGGTTCATCCTTCAACTATATGTATCGGAAACCCCGCCAATAAAACAATAGCAACAAACCCAACCAGTGTTGACCTCTGAATAACTCACATAGTCAAATATACCCAGCGGCCAAGAATCACATATTGTACAATAATCATGCCAATACTGAATATAAATAACCAATCAACAATAACTATAAACCAGTAAACTAAACAGTCTATAACCAGTTACCAAAGTGTTCATCCGTTGTACCAAACTTGTTACAACAGAATTGAACAGAAGAATACAGTTACCACTCACCGATATTCCCGGTCTCTGAACTCAGTAGTCTTATATCACTGAGTTTCCTTCTGCTTATCTGAGAACACAAATAATAACAAATCAGCAACTCATCCCATATTCATTATTTTAACATATCTATTAAATTAGATAATCCCTAAAGTCTAGGCAAACAACAGTTCAATCGGATAAGAAATCAGAAAGTCCCGAACTAATGTCTAAAAACGGAAAAATGCCATTTTCGACCCCTAGATGACCCCAAAAGGCCAAAAACTACCTAGGCTCTTAGAATAGAGCTTGGATCATTAGGACGTTTCCGAGTGACCATGTGAATTTCAACCCAATCCGAGTTAATGAAATTGTCACTTATTTGTTACCCCGAAAACACTAGGGGTGGCAATTCGGGTTGGGTCGTGTTGGCAAAGCTCAACTAGCGGTAACGGAATTCTCAACTCGCTTCGCAAAGCTCAACTAGGGGTGGCAATTCGGCTCGCAGAGCTCAACTCGCCTCGCAATTCTCAACTCGCTTCGCAAAGCTCAACTAGGGGTGGCAATTCGGGTTAGGTCGTGTTGGCAGGTTCGGGTTGGCGGGTCAGAAATGGTCAACCCGAACCCAACCTGAATTTAAAATAGGGTTGGGTATTTCAACCCAACCCAAAACCCGACAACCCGAACCCAACCCGACCCAACCCGAATTGCTAATAATTCAACAAATTTTCACGTTATTTTCGAGTTTTAAGGTCGGTTTTGGGTCAGTTAAGTCACATTGATCAATCTTTTGAAAAAAATAGCTAATCATTTATAAGCATAAATAATTATAAAATTTCAAAATTAATAAAAATAAATATTATATCAATTTGAATTGATCATCAAAACATCATTAATTCACTAACTTATATCAAAACGTAAAGATATCAAAGAAAAAATTATAAATCAGTAACTCAAAAGGTCTAAATTATGTGTCATATTTAAATTAAAATAAATTTAGAATGATATTAATTGAATTTCGGGTTGTCGAGTTCAACCCAAAAATGCATTTGCTGACCCAGACCCGACCAAAAAAAATTCGAGTTGGCGGGTTTCGGGTTGACAGGTTAGCGCCTCAAAAATCCCGACCCTAACCTTATAATATTCGGGTTGGGTTCGTGTCGGGTTTCGGGTTCACGGGTTGGTTGCCAACCCTAAGCTCAACTTAGCTCGCGAAGCTCATCTCGTTTCGCAAGACGAACTCAGCTCGCAAGACGAACTGGGTTTTGCGAGTTTCGCTGCTGATACCGATTTTACACTCCAAATCTCACCAAAACTTCAAAAACTCGATTTCTAAAGTTTTTAATACCTCGACTAACATCAAGGAACATCAAATAACCTTAAATCAAGCCTCAATTTCTATTATCTCCTTAAATTATACTATTACATCTAAATACTTAAACTTAAACTCACTTGTTGGATGAAAATGAAGGTAAACAAGATGGAGATGATGAAGTTGCTGTTAGTTATTAGAATCACACAAAGGTTTGTTGTTTCAAAGTTATAGTTTCTTGATTTTGTGAGTTTTTGGTGAGATGAAAGCTATGTGAAAATATGAACAAATGAAATACAAGAAAATTTTAGAAGGAATTAGGTCGGTCTCACAACCGACTCCCTTTTTAATTAGTGTATATTTTATCCCCCTTCTAATCCTATTGTTTGGAACCCGAAAATACCCGTAAAATAAAATATTTTATTTTACCGTCAATCTTATAAATTTAAAACAAGTATCATTTTATTTTATTAGTCACAATAAATTCTGTGACTCTTTTACCTATTTATTTTCAGGTTAACCAAATAAAATTTATTTCCCATTATTTTAAATAACCATTTATTTCTAGGTCCAGAAATAGGATGTTACAGAAAATGAAGGTAAAGGCGGAGGTGCTGGTGTACGATAGCGATGATGGTGCACGGTAGCGGTGACAGTGGACGGTGATAGTGACGATGAAGGTGGTGGCGCAGCAGCGGCGGTGAAAAGTGGACCGTGAAGGTGGTGGTGATGGCGATGGTGGAAAAGGTAGCAAAGAAAAGGTAGAAGTGGAGAAGGTGGTGGCAGCTGAGAAAGGCGTGGGTGATGGCGACAGTGGTGGAAGGCGGTGGTGATGGCGACAGTGGTGGAAGGTGGTGGTGATGGTGGTAAAAGGCGAGTGGTGAGAGGATTTTTGTGTGAAGAGAGAGAGAGAGAGAGTGAGGAGATGAAAGTGAGCTGACCAAAACTTTGCCCTAAATTTACCCCTTCAAAATATATTTTATGTAAATTGCATTTGGGTCCCTTCATTCTAAAATATTTGCAAACACATCCCTCGAGTGACGTGGCTACATAAGGTGTAACACCCCATTTTCGTAGGTAAAAACGGAGGTTACATTAACGATATTCAATAAGAGCAAATCCATTTATTTCAGATATTTAATGAATAAGTCATAATACGCCTCCAAAATAAGTCAAACGGAATGTGCGTCACAAAATTCTAATATGAAAGTTTAAATAATAAAGAAACAATAATCCAAGAAATCTCGAGCTAACTTTTCCAGCTTCTTCACTTCTCTCGAGCTCCGTGCCTTGCGATTCTTGATCACCTGCCGCATAGAAAGAAATGCGGCTGAGTCAAAAGCCCAGTGCGCGGATAGAAATAAAAGCAAACGAATATGGTATTTTATAAAATGACTTATTCAATGGCGGAAGGGTTTATTCGTGGTGAACCAAGCAAAGACAAATATTTAACAATAGGATTTAAATGAACAAGAATTCAATGGGGTAAGTCAATCCGAGCTCAATACAATACAATACAATGGGTACATGGACTGCAGATCCAAGTGTACCAAACAATGGTGAATGAGGCGTTGGGCACTACACCTCAATCCACAACAATATAATAAAATACAATATAATAGCTATGGTTAACCAATGCGCCCCCTAAAATCCCTTATCACACCACAATGAGGAGACGCCGTAAATATCCACCGTTACGGAAGTGTCACGCCACCGGTGCAACGATGACATGCCTATGGTACCTCCATAGGAAGTTAATAGCTCACATACCCATAATAGAATAAATAACGCTAAACAAATATTGGATCAATCCACATAAAGTACTAACAACGAAGGCAATAATGTTATAAGTTTAACAATTATAGGCCAATATCAATTACAATGAAAGTCAATAGAATAATAGGAGATCAATAACGTATGGAGTCCAATAATTATTATTATCAAACGATAACGGGTATGTATCTTATGATTAAGTAACGATAAACAAAAGAACGTAGAATCCTAACAAATTATTATACGAACTCAATAAGTTTTAATAACAAAGATAGAGATCCGTATAATAATTAATGTGAAAAAGGTTAAGGAGTCCGTACCTTAAACCATGATCAAATGCTTAGTTGACATCACGTTATTTGTTCTTGGAACAATAATCGAACCCAATTAATATAAAACGACCGCCAGCTGGTACCTCTTGAACAATTTTAAGGTTGTGATTTAATAACCGGGTGCCTATTATATAGTTGTCAAATTGCCGAGGAAAATGGATTACGTGAAAGAATGTTACAAGGAATCTACTCATCATATTTCACAATATATATTATTTTAAAGTAATTAGTACTAGATAGAAGACCCGCGGTAATGCGGACGATTCTAAAGTATTTTGGTTATTTATATTTTAAAATATATATATTTATCTAGGATAGTTAGCATTTATAGTTGTATGTTATTTAAGTTAGTATATATTTGCTAAAAAATTTAGTTTTTTTTTGTATCATGCCATTGATAAAATCAACCTAATTATTACGATTTCGTAAAATCAACTATTAACGCTTTCTACGAATATGCAAAATTGGATATGCAATCAAATATATACACATATACATATATAAATATGAGAACGTATTCATCATAAATAATTACACGTTTACAACGGGCATGCCCGAGGGGATATTTTTAGAGAACATCCCAAACACTTACAAATACTACTATTATACTACTACTAGACTTAAAATGGTCATTTGTACATCCAAAACTAACAAAACTAAAATGCCCATATCTATTATCAAAATTTAAACTAAAATGATCATTTATACAACCATGATCATAGTACTTCCTAGAAAGTACTTCCTAGAAAGAAAAAAACGTCTTCAGGTCTTCAAGCTCTTCCATCTTCATGTCTTCAAGTCCACAATCACCACCCCAATCCCAAACAGACTTGCACTCAGTCTTCAATACATGTGATCCAACCATTTTCAACATCAAGCCCATATCTATCAATAACATCAAATTTCTGCCCAATTGCATTGACTATTAAACCCAAAACAAGGTCAATAGAACAAGGCTCTGTCTACACACTCAAACCCATATGACCAAATGAAATAACACATCCCACACATTTTTGAATTGCTAAACTCCTTACCAATTCATTACCAAACCGTGAATCAAGAAACATGCAATTGGACTTTTTAAATTGACTCAAAAAGTCAACTTTATCCATCTACAAGTATTCTTATCCCAATAGGCTCACTTATATGCCAACCACTAATCAAGCCCATTTCCAAACATATACCCATCAATCCTGATATCACTTTCATCAACTTTTGACCCACTGTAAACCCATTTACTTATTCTAGAATTACCATTAACCCAATTCAGAAAACAATAGGGACTTCCACAACAACTTCTATTATGTACAATCATTGCAAACCAGGAAGTGTTTTATATTGCAACCCAAACATCCATATATCAGCAGCCATTTTAGACTGCTGACTCGACAGAATTTTCAATCCAAGCAATCTCAATCTTATAATTTCAGTAATCACATGGCATAGAAGACCCGAACTTCTTTCTTTACCTTGATATAATCTAGTATTTCATTCCTGCCATATCGAATAGATAACGACAACAAACACTAACCTTCTAATTATACTCCAAATGCTTTTAGTACATGGTTTAGCAGCAAGTAGTTCCACAACTTCTAACCAAGTTATATTACCACTATCAATAAGATCAATCACATCATCCATTTTAGCTCTACGTTTGAACCTTTTCCATACATCATTTGCATAAACACAGTTGATAAATAGATGATTATGTGAATCTTGTACCTACTTACAAAAAAAAAAAAAAAAAACTTGGTTATATTGCAATTCCCATCTTTCCATCCTATCTTGTGTTCTAAGTCTGCCCAAAATAGCTACCCGGAGCATAAAAGCATGTCTAGGTATATTCTGTGAAAACCAAATCAATTTATGCCATGCAACTTCATTCCTAGCTTCACTCATATCAGCCCATGTCATGCTAACAGAAAAGTTAGTAAGTCTCAAATAGTCTTTTTATACTAACTATATAGCATTATGAAGAACATCCAAGTCCATTACCAATGATGCCATATACTTGATAATAAAGTGGCTTGACAAAATTGGAAATGACTTCGGAGAGCTTTGTATGAATCAACATAAATAAAGTTTGCAATGTTTTATGTATCATTTATGTCAGTTTACAATTAATATTCATTTTGAAGCATATTAACTATTAGTTCATCAAAAAACTTTATTATCAATCATTAATGAAAGTTTATCAGTAACATTATATTATTGGTTTTGATTCTTTATGATGAACCACACTACCAAGTGACTGTAAAGTTTTTAAATCAACAAAAGATCGCCAACTTCTTCATGGTGAAACTTCATATCTGCATAATTAGCCTCAAGCTTAAGCAACTCAGATTCATGCAATCTAGCAAATTAAAACTAAACATCTAATACTTTCAAAAATGATAGCAACAATAAACGGAGTCTTGAGATCCAAGTTTGGCTTACTTTTCATCTTGAAAATTTGTAGCTCAACTTACTGATTTACAAATAGTAGTAACTTAGATTCATGCAAATCTACCAAATCAACACTTCAAACAATAGTTCCTAAATCATATTTTGCAATACATCCATGAGTTATATTCAAAATATAAGTTTATTACTACTACAAAATTCATCATCTCAAAGTCAATACAATCTTATAATATATACAGTAGCTAATTTTAATATCTCAGTACACATAATATTCATCATATGTAATATTAACAGTAATCATCTTCAATTCATTATCTAAGCAACATCACAATCATATTTTAATAAAAGACTTGAAAACAAAATCTAGAAAGATTTGATGTTTGTATTTCTTACCAATTTGAACTTCATAGACTTTTGAGTGATGATTCATCGACTTTTGATCAATGTTGATATATTTTCTTCAGTTCTTTTCATCTTTCATGATGCAATCGAATCTTCAAAGATAGATTTTGGTTCAATCGATTCCTTAATCGACCTTATGTTTGGTGTTTGTCGAACGAATTTGATTTTGAAACCCTAATTTTGCTGAAATTGAGGATTTTGAGTGATACTTCATCTCCTTATAATTTATCAGGATGAATCTGATGATGTTTATTTGACGAATTTGTTGTTTCATGCACTCAATTTTGCAAAATAAAACCCCTAAATTCTTGTTTGTGTTATGTAAAGAGCGTAATATTCATCCGATATCTATTTTCTTTTTCTTTTCTTCTTTTGAATGGACGAAACTACCCCTCCACCTTTTTTTCTAGCTGATGAAATTGATGGCTCAGATTGACTTCTCCCTTCCCCCTATTTTGTCACTTCCCCCTTAATCACTACCCTCTATATATATATATATATATATATATATATATATATATATATGTATGTATATATATATATATGTATGTATGAAGATGCAATACAAATAAAGTAAATCATACAGGGTGGTTATATAGCACTATGTATATGAAGGGTGATATACTTATACTACTATAACATAATAATAATAATAATAATAATAATAATAATAATAATAATAATAATATAAAATTACAAAAATCAATCATCCTTATGATTTGCCTCAAATTTAGCTCAAATTTCATTTTTTTTTTGTTATAGTTAGAAAGGTGCTAGCTTTAATTCTTTTGAGCATGATAATGTTTCAAAAGTTCAATCTTATCCATTTTCTTGTTACAACTACTAAAAGTTGAAGTTTTATTGCTTGCTAATTAAATAACATGCTTACTCTTAATGTAAAATTGTATGCTGTGATTGGTAGCTAAGACATTATTGGTTTAATTATGAAGATCATTTTGTTTGTAAGCTTGTTATGTAGACAAGTATTCCATTCTTCTCGGCAAAATAGTAATGAATATAATCAAATATTCTTAAAAGACTGGTTGTAGAAAATTTTGATAGGGTAGAACTGTAGAAGTTTATTTAATGACAACTTTTCTAAAAGGTTTAGTGATGAATGAAATCCGCTGAATATTGGTTTGAGGTAGAAGTAAAAGCACAATGAGGCATTAGTTTATGTGTCTTAATACACTCAGACATATGAATTGCAGAATAATGTGTGTTTTTTTAGGTTTGGTAAAAAGCATTTATGGTGGACAACACAAGTCATCATGAAGAAAAAGAAACAAGAATGAATTTGAATGCATCAAGTACACTTTTTGAATTTAATTTGCAAAAATAGGGATTAGTGCTCCTAGGCCTGTAAGCGAACTGAACGTTCGGTAAATTATTCGTGAACTTTTAGACGGGAAGTTCGTTTATGTTCGTTCGTTTCGTTATATAAACGAATATGGACAAATTTTTATGTTCGTTTAATTATACGAACGAACATGAACACATGCCTTGTTCGTTCATTTACGTTCGTGAACGTTCGATAACATGTTCATGAACGTTCGGTTGAATGTTCGTTTATTAACTAATAGTTTAATCAAATTAATACATATTTGTATTATTTTTTTTTGATTTGATTAAGCTAAATATCAAATAGAATATTATTAATAGTTTGATATTTACATCTAATAATATTGAACATCTAGATATTTGTACCTTACATTTTCCTCCTCTACAAACACACCTCCACTCAATCCAGATGTACTTTTCTTTCCAACGATCGGACCAAGCAAAGGATTTTATCCTCATATTGTGATCATTTTGTAATGTTAAATAGGCATCGCAAAGTTTAAGTTATATAGTATATATGTTCGTTTATGTTTGTTGAGGTTCGTTTAAGATATTAATGAAGAAATGCATTAAATTATGTGTTTGTTCGTGTACGTTCGTTTGTGTTCGTGAACAAACAAATTCTCTTAATGAACGAACATGAACAACAAAATCTGTTCGCTTATCCGTTCGTGTTCGTTCGTTTGTTCGTCAAAAACTTAATGAAGGAACACGAACAGACTCCGTTCGTGTTTGTTCGGTTCGTTTACAGGCTAAGAGGCCCTAACTTTGCAGTTTTAGGGCTCCTTGGTTTATATCAAAGATAACCGGTTCTTGTCTTACTACCCTTGTTTACCTCATTTGATGAATGTCAGTTTAATCAAGTTCGGAAGTGAAAGTTGCAATATGGTACACGAGCAAAGATCATATTATAATGGTTAATTTCCAATTTCTTAGTTCCTAGAATTACCAAAAATGATTTAAAATAAAAAGTCAACTTGCTAATTATGGGTCTTGTATGTATGTATCCAAATTTGACACTAGCAAAACTATTTAACTATTTGCAGAATATTTTGGCCTAATATTGTTTTTGTTTATGATCTATTAAACCACAGATAAAAAAAACGTAGCATAGGGTATATTAAACAGCCATAATGGTGAACATGTTCAATAACTCTCCAGTAATATCTCGTAGGTCGCCTAACTAACTGCAAAGTATTCTTCGTGCACATCGATTAAAATTATGGTCATGGCATGGCGCATAGCTATTTGGAGCAAAGAAAAGCATTGGGTTGTTGGTCATCATCGACAATATTGACTCGCTGGACGATTAAATGTAGGTGCGCTTTAGTTTCGGGTATAAATTTGTACAACATAAAAGTTGATGAGCACACCACATTATTACTTAATACATATGAGACTACACCATACATGTATGATTGTAGTATGCATTTCAGTTTTGGTGGTGTAAAAAACCAAAAATCACCTCTTTAAGAATTAAGACTTTAAGTTTTACATATTACTTTCAAGTAAAATTACTAGATCATAACCCGCGACTTCGCGGGCTATCACATGAATTTAATACAATTTAATATTACATCCGTCTCAAAATTATAGTCCATCTTTCCTTTTTGGGACGTCCCAAAATAATTGTCCACTTCCAATTTCAACCAATAAGAAGAGAGTTTAGTGGGTGCAGATTCTATTTGAGTGGTTGAAAACTGTTGTGGTCCCACTTTTATTAAACTGTGTATTTTTTGTTGGTGAACAATAATTTTGGGACGGAGGGAGTAATATATTTATATTTATATTATATTATAGTGCATAGATCTTAAGATGACATATTTTGAGGTTGATATTGTCAAAATGTTTTGAATTGAGGGAGAGATGTAAATGTGCAAATAATTGTTTGTTTACATTTTAATAAACGATTGTTTATTCATATTACACATGGATATATACAGTAAAATAGGGAACGGTAAAAGTGTTGATGATAGCCCGATAGGTGGTGTCAAATAATGAGAATATGATAATGTATGATATTACATGTACAAATGGATTATACATGTTTTAGATACGATATAGATGAAAAATAATTGAGTGACCGTTTCATCTTGCGGTTCTCTGATCCGTGTATACTTGCTACTATGTTGGCAAGGTTGTTGTACCATTTTTAGATTTGTATATACTCAATATAAAGCTGTAAAGGAAGCTGGAGAATGATTTTGAAATTTTATTCTATATAGACTGAATACTTATTGAATTATATTGGAGTTGATCTTGTAAATAAAAAGAGTTTCCTATAACTAACTTCTATACAGATTAATTTGGCCTTCTATGATCTAGAAAAGATTTACTTTTTGAAAAATCTTGATCTATCTTGAATCAATTCAAAGCACATCCGATGTTAGTATAGGAGTGTTACAAGCCCCGAATTACATTTTAACACATTCAATATATAAATCAATGGGAGTGTTTATAAAATCATAAAGCACTAAGAAAGAACGTACATTGGGATGGAACCTTAAGCAATCTATGAAGGCTACTATAGAAAATCACACTAAATTGCAAACTTTTCAACAAAACTTAATTAGCATCAACTTGAAAGTAGTTAAAGATAAAATCTCAAACAACGTAAATTACAGTTATCAATATAGCTCAATGTAGACCCGTATAGCAACAAATTAGAATTATCATTGATAGCTCAATGTAGCCCGTATAGCAGCAGATTAAGAAGAATTTAAGAAAGATTCAATGAGTACTTGTTTCATTCAACTTTTTTACAATAAGCCATACTTCTAAAAGTTAACATTTGACTCGAGTACCTTAGGTTTGGTGGAACATTTGCACCTAATTCACCTGCAGAAATTAGCACTACCAACAAATGAATTGAATATAGTATAACATCAATGTCGTTCAAACATAACTATAGATACATAATCAAAGCCAATGTTTACTTTTCATGCAGATCCCGGCCTAATTCATTTTATTCGAATTGTGATTGAAATATTTTAACTCTTGCGATTTCGTTAGTAGAAATATTAATAGTTTATGTAATTTCTTTTAAATGGGAAGTTTGGCCACCCAAGGAGTTTAAGCTTGTGGGGGATCTCACAATAAAATCATTGCACAAAAAGTATTTCAGATCAAACCCAATCTACTTGACCCTTGCCAAAGATTTACCCATTTTGACCCAATCTTTCCATTTCCCCTCTCTTTTGTTATGGGAACCGATAGATACAAGAAATTTGATTGATACAATAAAATTGTGCATTACTGACTTGTACTGTATGCATTAATTATGTATAATTTTGTTGTATGTATTAAAATTTTTGTTGTATTTATCAACACCCCTTTGTTATATTTACAATTTCTTTTGCCTCTACGTTAAAAAGTCAGCTTAAAAGTGACTGATTTTGGTTGTCAAATTTTTTCAATATATGATGTTAGCTATCAAATAGTGTTTCATGTTGAAGGTGAAACTCGTGGTACACCTGTTAGACTTTGAATAACAATTGTCGAAAATGATTGACATGTATAATATGATATCGTGAAATTATATCAAAGTCAATTATTAAAAAAAAAATTATAGAATTCAAATGGGCAAAAAGGTAAAGGAGTATTGTATCATCTCACTGTAGTAGTGATATCGCGTAAAAATTCATGTTTTTACTACCGATATCTCTCTCATTCTAGAACGATTCTTGGCATTTTAAACTCAAAAACAATACAAATCAATGATATTATGCCAAGATGGTCAAAACAAGGTTGCACGATAAAAATCAAGCAAAACGGATGAAAAACGAAGATTTCACGCACGTTTGAAGATTCAAGGCATCAAAACGAGATTTTAAGACAAAAGTGCCCATCATCAATATCCATCTCATTCAAGATGTTCATTTTCAAATTACGAATCCAACAGAAGAAGAATCAACAAAAACGGACAAAGAATGAAGATTCTACGCCCGCCGGAAGATTCAAATGATTCGTACGAGACATCCAAAGATGAGAGACATATTTTTGGGATACCTTTACATCAAAGTCTTCGTTTTTGAATTACGAATCCAACGCAAAAAGAATCAACACAAACGGACGCATAACGAAGAAGATATGCGCGATTTAAGCAACGCAGCGAAAGAAAGCGAACCGGGGCGGCAGCACGGCGTACTAGGCCGGCCACCAGGCCCCCGCCGCCGGCCACCAGGCCCCCGCCGCCGGCCACCAGGCCCCCGCTGCCGGACAACCTCCCCCCATCTCGTTTCCTCTTTTTGGTACTTGCGCGTACTTGGTGCACCACCTTTCCATGCTTTTTCGTACCCGGTGCGCCACCTTTCCATGCTTTTTCGTACCCGGTGCACCACCTTTCACTCTTTTTCTAATGTGAGCCTTCACATTTCACCTATAAATAGCAGCCCTAAGGCTTCATTTTCACACACACCTTCCACACCTTTCATATCTTTCTTATTTCTTTCTAGTTTTTATTTTCTTTTTCTCTCTACTTTCTCTCTAAGCTAATTTAATTAATTTAGTGAGAGATAAGTAGGAGATTAATTATGTAGTAGTTAGTAGTAGCTATCTTAGCAATGTAACGCTTTGGAATATTCGGAAGTAATATAAGCATCGTTTTGCTCGCAATAATTACGGGTAATATCTATCCTTTCTTTTATTAATTATTTGTAATGTTCTTGTTAACATTAGAAATGTCTATTGCCATGATATGCGATTAGTTGCTTATATGTTTGCCATGATTTAGATAGTTATAATGGGATGATATTAAATATTGTAAAGTAATATGACGACCCCTATTCGACTGTTCCCGGATATAGTGCTGGAAACGCTTTATGCGGAGTACAAACGTATGGAAGTCTGGGACGACCGAAGGTAGTTATATTACGGATCAATATTATAAATGTGCTAAATGAATTTATGTTTATAGTTTAATTATAATATTATGAACGAATGATGGCATGTTTGGCCAACCGCTTATGACCAGACTGCCCCAACTTATTCCGGTAGGGTAAAACCTGTTTATGCGACTATTTATTCAATAGACCATGCCATGATACGGACGTCTCTGACGACCGAGATTGGGGAATAGGATTCGAGGGTAGTCGTTGGCCGATGTGTTCAGTACATTTGGGAGAACTTCCGGTGTATTGTAATTGTTTGTGTTTACTATCCATGTGACATATCTGATTGCGGACAACTCTACGTTAGTTAGTTGATAGGATTGTAAAAACAACTCATTCCAACATAGTTTAAATTTATAAAAAGAAACTTATATGAATGGGAATTATTACACTTTGTTATTGTTTAAATATATGACACTAGACCTAATTTATGGAGCACCCTTTCTAGTTATCCACGTAACTACAACTTAGATATTAGGGATTCATGAACCTTAATTATGGTGAGTAGTTATCTGTACCCATGACGTGCAATAAGTAAGACACAGTGAAACCATTCGTTGTACATATTAGATTTACATTTCTGCAATGCTTTTTATTTAATTAGTTTAGAATGCCACTTTCACTGTCAATTACTCCTGACCGCACGTTAGACGTAAGAGGTCGTGGAATTACTCTGTAAAATACACTGTTTATTACTGAAAGGTATGGTCTGCATATGAAACACGTTTTGACAAACTGCGAATAATCCAGGGATGTATAACTGTTTGAAAAGGAGAGGTCTAGGTCATAAATCAAAGTAATTAGAGCTTAAGAAAAGTATTAACAAGGTCTAGAAAGGAAAGTCTTAGTGACTTAGATACATGAACCCCCTAGATCTTACATATTTGGTTCTTTAAACATAGCAAGTTAATAATTAGATACACATTTAGAAGAACGCGAGATAAGCTTAGGTGTTAAGAACGGTCGGACCTATGAGACAATACGTTGTTTTATTCATGTACCTCGGTTTTTCACCAAGATAGGTTGCTTATCTTTCAACTAGGTAAGTATTGGGAGTTTAGCATACTGCTTCGATCAGAATCACGATAACCTAGTTCCCAGTGACATGCCAACGGGAATTTAATTGGTAGGGTTCTAGTGTTTACACCAAAGTCTGTTAATCTATTAATCTGAAAGTGTCCCCATCATAAACACCATCCCGGTATTATACTATCCCAAGTCATGGTGAACCACGTCTTCCCTATCCTTAGTTGTTCCATACATGCTAGCTAGCTTATTTTTAGTTTCATTGTTAGTAGTTTAAATTAGATAAAAACAAAACAAAACCAACTATCTGAACCCCATCTTGAAGACTGAATTATTCAAATGAGCTCCGTTTCAAATTCAACCGTCTGAAGACGACCCTGATCATCCTTACCACGTACTAGTATCAGATACTTGTACCTAGTACCAGTAGGTAGTTTGGAGGTTTAGGCCCCGAGCAAAATAAATTTTAAAAAACCTTGATCGCCCCCTCAGTCGTTACAACACCAACGACACTGACGGTTGAGAGCGCATCAAGTAGCCATGTGTCCTATAGTGTGGTGAGACCAGATAACATGTCAGCAAATAAATCAAGAATTAATTCATCTCTATCTAGTAACGTTCAAATTTTAAGCATTAAGGAAGTCAAAGAAACACGCACAATGACTACACTAACTTACATATACAAAATATGAATTTGAAAAATTCAAAATATAGCATGAACTCCCTTTAATGTCCAAAATTCTTATAGGAAAAATAATCCAAAAGCTCCTCTGCTATATTTTCTAAGTTACCAGCAAACTCTACATGAAAACCCTCCATCATTATGACTATAAACATATTATAGCTTCATGCCATGTTGTGCATAGATGTAGAAAAATGGGTAGGCCGGCAGCGCAGCCGGGTTGCTTAAGAGTGAAATATGGTTTTTGTCGTAATGTATAACTTTTTACGCGTAGGTCGGTTTGGGTCAACCCAAAAACATTGTCCAACACATTGTAGATGACAAAAGTTAATTACCGTGTCAATTACGATTAAATGTTAAATTATCTTAGTAAATTTACCATACCTTTATAAAATGATCAAGGATGTGTTAGGCATTAAAAAAACAATTTTTGGATCCATTACTGTCAAATATTTTTATTTTTACCTTTTGACCCATTAAAAAGAAATTACGGGTAAAAAATATTTGAATTCATATATACTCAATACATAATTAATCTCATGTTTACCTGTATTCATCCTCAAGATCATGGAACTCATAGATGTTTGAGGCGCACGAAGAAAGTACTCTACCGATCCATATCAGTAGCTAACCACCATTTCTTTGAACATCTTGACCCTTTATCTAGTAGTTCATAAGATCTCTGCAATCCATTATTTAAGTCAAGAATTCAAGATCATTAGATAATCAGTGGCAAACATACTTTTAAACATATTGCATAGCACATAATATATTTATAAAAATATACTGATATAAACTGAACGAACAAAGTAACATAATTGGGTCCAAAGCTCCTGACTTCAATGTCAAAGATTTCCCAATTTATTGCATGACAAAACACATATTCGAAAGAGCAATTTTTTTTTGGTGTTTTCGGTTAGTTTATATCACATCAAATTTACTGAACAAAGTAGCATAATTGGAGGTTGTCATGTGTTTATATGCAGAGGTGACTTGTGAATGAGTTTACTAGAAGTACTATCTCAAACGGGTCAAGCAAAGGTTTCAATAAAAATGAAAGATGTCAAAAAGGTTGAAATTTGACAGAAGTGTATGGTTAGTACAAACAACTTCGTACTTCATTTGATTATGATTTCAGTTTATTAATTTTAGCGATTTAGTTTTGTAAATCATACCTAAGGCAATAACTTATTTCTGTAACATTTAGTGAAAAAATGGATTTACACATGGGTCGATTTGGGTTATGTTATCTCTACAGGGTGAAGTGTAAAGTCATACAAAAAAAATGCACCTTCTTTTACGACATGTAATCTCTTAATCTTTATTCGAACATCGTAAACATACTCGTTTGACGCATTATCCAACCCACCCGACCCACCCACTTTGCCACCTAACTATACATGTATGTAGCTATCATTAGGGACTATTGTATTATCTCTTGTTTGTGATTGTTAAAAGGTTATTTCAGACATTTAGCAGTTGAAAAAATCTACACGCATCTGAAATTCAGATCACAAAATCAAATAATACATGAAAGCATAACGATCACGTACCAATAGATCTTGACATTGCAAGAACACCAAAAACACGATGCCCCTTCCATTGTATGACCCCCGCCTCCTGCTGCTTCAATTCTTGCATATTCCTCTTCCCGGTTTGGCTAATTCATAGTAAAACAACATATTCATCATTATAAGATTATAATTCACAAACTGGATCTTACACTTAGTTCCAAAAAAAGTAAGAAAATGGTTTTATTAACTTTTGTTTATAGTCAATCCTAATGGCGATTCTAAGTATACATGTATGTATGTATGTATGTATGTATAAGTAGAAGTGTTACATATAATGGTGAAACATAAGTAGAAGTGTTTTATCTTACTTAATGATCTACAGAGTTATCTTTATGAGGAGTGCATAGTAATGTATTATACAGTAGGTTCTCAGTGCCCTAAGATCCCAATCTCATATCGAATTTCAATCGCAGTATTGTTAACACAACCTCAATTGATTCAGTTGGAACCTCCCTTTATGTCATTTCTTTCCTTGCAAGCATTAGTAGTTTAAAGGATATATATTGCATGAGAGGAACTAACCTAAGTACACAAGACTTAGTTCAGATAAATATAGACAACATTGCATATGAATTATTATATTATGCATTTAAAAGGGACATCACATTACCCTAGAGAACTGAAGAATGACCAGCTGAAAATGGAAGGGCCAATGAGGGCAACGGCAGCAGATAGAATAATGACAACCTTGGGGTGACTATGCTAATCAACTTGAGGACTAGTGAGAAATACACCTAAAAATAATCAAATCAATGAAATTGAAATTAGGTATGAATCAAAATCTTCAAAAATCAAAACCGAATAGAAACCAATATTCAGTTGAATTTGAAATTGAATCAATTACCTTCCATGAAGAAACTGATTAGAATTTTCCTCCGATCTAATTTTCCTCCGATCTTAATTATTTATTGATATTCATTCTGAAATTGTGAAAATGCATGGAAGATTGAAAAGAAGAATGATGAATTATTTTGCTTTGAGTCGTGGTAATTTTTTTAGATCAATTGTAGGAAAGGGATGGCACTGGATCAATTGTAGCGATTGGATTTTGTGGTTTTTGGTTGAGCCGTGGTATTTTTTTTTAAACAAAAGGAAAGGGATGGGAACTGGATCAAAAGGGCATAGTTGGAAAAAATTAGGTAAAAAAATTAAGATTAATTAATCACCTTGCTAATGACAATCAAGGGTTATGATTAAGTTGACTAAGCCAATGAATAGGGGAGATTATTTCTTGAGGGTTGACTTAGGAGAAGATTAGGTAATAAGCCTTCTCTTTTAATAGATAAGTACACAAGACTTAGTTCAGATGAATATAGACAACATTGCATATGAATTATTATATTGTGCATTTAAAAGGGACATCACATTACCCTAGAGAACTGAAGAATGACCAGCTGAAAATGGAAGGGCCAATGAGGGCAACGGCAACCGATAGAATAATGACAACCTTGGGGTGACTATGCTAATCAACTTGAGGACTAGTGAGAAATACACCTAAAAATAATTAAATCAATGAAATTGAAATTAGGTATGAATCAAAATCTTCAAAAATCAACACCGAATAGAAACCAATATTCAGTTGAATTTGAAATTGAATCAATTACCTTCCGTGAAGAAACTGATTAGAATTTTCCTCCGATCTAATTTTCCTCCGATCTTAATTATTTATTGAAATTCATTCTGAAATTGTGAAAATGCATGGAAGATTGAAAAGAAGAATGACTAATTATTTTGCTTTGAGCCGTGGTAATTTTTTTAGATCAATTGTAGGAAAGGGATGGGCACTGGATCAGTTGTAGCGATTGGATTTTGTGGTTTTTGGTTGAGCCGTGGTATTTTTTTTTAAAACAAAAGGAAAGGGATGAGAACTGGATCAAAAGGGCATAGTTGAAAAAAATTAGGTAAAAAAATTAAGATTAATTAATCACCTTGCTAATGACAATCAAGAATTATGATTAAGTTGACTAAGTCAATGAAGAGGGGAGATTATTTCTTGAGGGTTGATTTAGGAGAAGATTAGGTAATAAGCCTTCTCTTTTAATAGATAAGAGAGATAAGAGAGAAGAGAAGAGAGATTTGTTCTTACAGGACTGCAATTGTAAGTTATGCAAAAGTTCAGGGGGTTGGTGGAAATTTTGTAGACTTCCTTACACAAAGGGGTTTTAGTTAGGGTTCTACATTGAATTCCTGAGTCATAATTCCGATCTGTTGATCTAATCATGAGACATTTCTTCGTAAGTTTCATCTTCTCTCGCACTTCGTTTATTCTTGTTCGTTTATCCACCGAATTATACTTACACTTAGCTATATCGTTTATGTTTTATTTGTTTTATTTTAATTTTGCAGCGAAAAGTTTCATCATCTGAGAAGAATTCAATCTTCCGTTTAGTAGCATTAGCTGCTGCCGGATCAGGAATTGCATATCAACTTGATACCAAAATTTCAGGTCACTTGCAAAAATTACGATCCTTGTTAGTATCCAATAATTTATTACAGTATGTTTGGAATTATCTCATGTCAAGTCTACTTAATCAGTAATTCGTTAATTACTTTTGATCTAGTTAAGCGATTGTAAAGGTTTTATGAAATAGTGTGTGAATTTTTAGATACCTGCCCAGTATGTTATAGGATTAGATATTTCATATAGGTTTTGTGATGTAGCTAGTCGATTTAGCATTTGAAATTGGTATAGGTTTCAATATTTGATAATGTTGATATGTTAAGTTACTAGTAAAGGTACGTGTATTCCAATGTGAATTCCCATATAGTAAAAATATTCGTAAAAACAAAAATGTGGTTATAGAAGGAAAATGAGATTTGGTTTCAGTGACTACCTATATGTAGAGTAGTTGAGTTCTTTTTTACAATTGCCTCCTTGTCTGAAAATTATATATCGTCACTTGAATACTTCCGTTTTCTAGCCATGTTAGTCTTATATGGCTATATTAGGATAAATAACTTAAGCTATTAAGATATTTAAGATATTAAACAATTCCATTCAGTAGTAAAAAATCAAAGGACTTACAGTATTAAATTTCTCAAAAGTTATAGAAAACTACAATGATGGATCAATTTTTTTGGTAGTACTTGTCAAACAAAATATATAATAGTTCATTTTGACTCATTCCCGAAAATCCAGAGAAGTCCTAATGTTTGAGGTTATGTGGTCTAATGTTTGTAATACTTCTGATTTTATTAAAAGGACTTTCAAGATCGGTTATGACCGGTTCACCTTTTCTTTCAATTTTGGTGATTTTTTGCTTATTTGACCAAAGTTCGAAGTCTATGGTTGTAGCTTAGTGCCTATTAAGTACATTGCCAATCACCCTTTAGTACAAGTATTAAATTTAAATATCTTTTATCTTATAACTGTTTTTCTTGTTCTTTTATCAAACTCTTTTCAACATCTGATATTATTACGGACTTATTATAGATAGGTCGGTGAGAGTTTCCATTCCATTATCTTCACCATGGGCTATGCCAGATATTATTCCCAACTCTCTGTTTCCTTCCTTAGCTCCTTCAGGATATGGTATGATATTAAATTGCTTTTTTGTTTGTTTATAAAATTTTCATGTCATCATACGACCATTTTAATCATTTGTATGGTGTTCTTGTAGGAAACCCTTCTCTATCTTTCTCTAGTGTTAGTGCTGCGTCTGCGGCTAATATAAACAATGCTAGTGCATTCCCGAAACCCTGCTGTGGATGTTTGGGCCGGGATGCGATTGCCAACGCAGCTGCTAAAGTTGGCCCTGCTGTTGTCAATCTTTCAGTTCCAAAAGGTTTGTTTGAAAAATATTTAAATGGCAACATGAGAACTTTGTTAGCCATGTTAGAGAAATGATAGTTGTTTAAACTTCATAGGTTTCCATGGGATGACTGTTGGAAAGAGCATTGGGTCTGGAACCATAATAGATGGAGATGGTACCATATTGACATGTGCTCATGTGGTGGTTGATTTTCAAGGCTTCACATCTACATCCAAAGGAAAGGTACGCTAGTAGTGTACTTGTTATCTTTCTGCATGAAATAACTGTGATGATGGTAATTCTATATCTATTACTATAATTAGAAAACACGAATTGGTGTTCTATAAGAGTAAACGACATTCAGAACCATATTCTTTACATCTTGTGTTGAAACTCGTTAACCTTTAAGAATCCACAGCAATAAGGAGCTAATGGTAGCAGGGTGGTAAGCTATAGAGCGTGTTTGGGTGTGCATTTTGGATGTGATATTCAATACTAATAAAAGTGGACTGTAGTAAATCATGTTTGGTTGTGCTTCTGCCTTCTGAAGTTTGGATAATGAGATAATCAGCTGTTTGAGTGTCTGATTATTAAAAAAATTAACTGCGTTTTGTTATTTTTTATTTTTTTACATAATTGACTTTATTGATAAAAATAAAATGGAAGTAGAAGTCTGTGACATTAGATTATATGAAGGGGTAAGTAGGATAATATGCTCTAAGAAGGGATAATCATATTTGTTGCAGCTCATTTGTGTGTGTGTTTGTTTCTTGAAGTTAGTCAGTTTTGTTGCAGCTCATGTAAAGTTGATAATCAAAAACTGATTATATGACTTCTAAATACTCATACTAAGAAGTTGAATATGTTCATCCAGGCAATAAGATTTGATTGCTCCATCTTTAATTTGGAAATAATTTGATATATGGCTATTTTGGCTGCAAAGACCCTCACCTCTGTGGTTTGCAGGTAGTACCCTCTTGTATGTGTTAGGCTGCAAAGAGGACACTCCCAAGTCTTATATTTTCCTCCATTTTTCATGCTTTTATATTTTCCTCACTTCTTACCTTGTGCTAGGTTTTTGAAACTTATGTGCTACTACTAATTGTGGATCACTAACGAGGTGTATCATCCTCACGCTATTAATGTCTGTTGCAGGTTGATGTGACGTTACAGGATGGGCGTACTTTTGAGGGTACAGTGGTGAATGCTGATCTGCATTCTGATATTGCTATTGTTAAAATAAATTCTAAAACTCCACTCCCTACTGCAAAGCTCGGATCTTCAAGTTCACTGCGTCCCGGGGATTGGGTAGTAGCCATGGGCTGCCCCCTTTCCCTACAAAACACGATTACAGCTGGTATAGTAAGGTAAGGTAATAAGAATTTAAGTATGATTCAATTGGTGTTCATTGAGTACTTGCTCCATGCCTAAGCGTACTATAACCTATGTTAACTGTCCTCCTTTGTTATCGGTATACAATAGAGGTGTTAATTTCAACCCGTCAACTTATACATGGATTCGTCTTGGTTGTGTTTTATTTGATACGGACAAAACAAACAAGTTATCTAATTGGGAACATGTCAAACAGGTGGGCAGTTACCTAATGTCTATTGTTAATGCATACAACCTCATAAATCACCTTTTTTTTCCCCTTACAATTTTGATAATAATTGTAAATATACTTATGCATTAGTTACTTATCGAAAGTTATTTAAAGATGAACAAAAAGATGTTTATGGGTAAACCTGTGCAGATCTCTCCCTTCCGATAAAAAATTAATAATACAATTGACACGTTTTTCCAAATGTTGTTTATCTATTTTGTAGTTGTGTTGATCGTAAGAGCAGTGATCTGGGTCTTGGAGGAATGAGAAGAGAGTATTTGCAGACTGATTGCGCTATCAATGCGGTACTGTGATTTTTGATCTTTATCTTGTCTGTGTGAATTTGTAATTTTTTGCAACAAGGCAATTAACAGTTGGTGAGTTTGTTTTTCTCTCTGCTTACTAATATAAATCTTTTATGACTTTATTGGTATATAGGGTAATTCTGGTGGACCCCTTGTTAATATTGATGGAGAAATAATAGGTGTTAATATCATGAAAGTGCTGGCAGCTGATGGATTGAGCTTTTCTGTACCAATTGACTCGGTTTCCAAAATTATAGAGCATTTTAAAACGAAGGGGTAAACATTTTGCTAAAAGTACATAACTTTCATCAGATAGTGGTTTCTCAATTTGATTCTTGGAACTTTATGCAGGAGAGTTGTGCGACCTTGGCTTGGTCTGAAAATGCTTGATTTGAATGATATGATTGTTGCTCAGCTCAAGGAAAGAGACGTGTTGTTCCCTGATGTTAGCGTAGGCGTTCTTGTGCCTATGGTATGTTCTTGCGCCTATTTCTGGTTTGGGTCAAGTTGACTCAAAAGTAATTGACTTTATGAAGCATAGAAGTGGTTCAACTCAAGTTTTCTGAACTCATTTGTAACCAGGTAAGCCCAGGATCCCCTGCTGAAAGAGCTGGTTTCCATCCGGGAGATGTCGTCGTTGAGTTTGAGGGAAAGCCCGTTGGAAGCATAAAAGAGGTATGATCCAGCTTTACGAAGAGAAGCAAATTATGCATTGTTGTTAGTTAAATTTGGAAGGTATTAATTCTTATTTATTTTGACAGGTAATTGAAATTATGGGTGATAAAGTAGGAAATCCAATAAAAGTTGTGGTAAAAAGAGCCGACGACAAATCTGTTACATTGACTGTGATACCAGAGGAAGCGAATCCAGATATGTAGATGTTTATAGTGCACATGCTTACGTGGACCACGCAAGTCAGCATGAAGAGAAAGAAACAACAAAATGAAGCTGAATGCTAAATTTCAAGTTGCTAAAAGTAGGAATTGTTGGCCATAACTTTGCAGTTTTAGTGCTACTTTAGTTTATATATAAAAGAGCTCCTAGTGCTTGTCATACTACTCATGTTAAACCTCATTTAGTTACTAATATATATAATTATTACCAAAATCAAGTTTAGATGTAAAAGTTGCAATTGCTGTTCAGGAGCAAAGGTAAAGGGTAGATTGCTCATTTATAGTTCATAAGAATACAAAAAATAATGTTTCAAACAAACATCTAGCTCCTAAAAATTATGGGTCTTGTGAGAGGCCTTTTCATCAGTGGGAGGAGGGGTAAAGTGGACAATCCCTTATTCCAGCTTTAGAGGGTCTTGACTCTTGTGTGTATGATATTCAGATTTGATACTAGTAAAAATGTGTCTAGGCATTTTTACCTGATATTGTTGATGATCTATCATTAAACCACAAAATTTTTAAAACAAATATTAACCTTGTTGCCTTTTCAATATATATTACAGAACTAATCATTAGTTTATTTTTATTATATAAAACCCACAAACAAAAATATGACAGATTAGCTATATGGGATCCACGTTGACATATAAAACGGTGTTAAAATTAATATCCTTGGATTTTTTTTGCAAATAAAATTGCAAAAATTTAGTAACTTTTCATTCTATTAAGCATTAGCTAAACTCGGTATATTTGCAAGACCTATTGAAAAATTAGCAATTTAGGAAAGGAATCTGATACAACAATTTTAAAAATTGTATATTGTAATAGTTATGTTATCTGAATTTGATGTGACTTTTATATCAAATTATTACTTTAAATTATGGTACAACAATTTGCTATACAATTTTAACAAGTTTATTATACATGCCAACTTTGTAAAATATATTAATCTTGTTAAATTACTTTAACCATTATCTTGTAAGATTGATAAATCAATAAGGATTTTGCTAAATAAAGCCCTTAGGGCTCTTTTTAAGCCTTCAAAATATGCTTTTAAGAGTTGTACAAAATAAATAACTAACTCTCTCCATGTTCATGAATTTAGGTGGACTCTCAATTTTAATTTATAATACAAGTAATATATGCATGCTATGAAAGCCCTTAGGGTAAATCACATTTTATAAGATTGGTAATATGACAATGGCCTATCCTTGCTGGACGACGAAATTTTTGTTATGGTAAATTACAATATGAGTAGTGCATATAACGTATCAGCTATTTTACAAACTTATAAGAGCTAACTGTCACATTTGATTGCACTTTGTAAAATAGAATTAAAAAAGGGTAAAACCAAACCCCTCTCTTGACTCTCATTGATTAGTATCACAGTCAATATGATTACATGAGAAAGATAAATCGTGTAACTCGTGGATAAATAAACATGAGAATAGGAACTTTGCATGTCCCCATTACCAAGTTACTATTGCGGAGAATAGTTATCTATTACTAATATATAATGCATTTCAAAGTTTTTTTTAAGATAGATTTTACTATTTTGTCCTCAACATTACTATTGAAATTTAAAAAATCTACATGGAATTACTAATATGCCCTTACATATAATTAAATCTAATTAATACTATAATTATTAAAAATTAAAGTAACTAACATATGACATTAAATACTAATTAATTAATTAATTCTTTTATATGTCTACTACTAAAATATTATAAGCAATTTAGGTACTTTTTTAATGGAAATTACTACTTTACCCTAGAAGTTAATATGAGCCTTTGAAAAACATACTTGAAATTACTAATATATTCATACATATGTCAAATTTTTATTTTTACTAAAACATGACATAACTTTTAAACCGTAAAGAGGTACGCGACGTGTCAATTATGTACTGAAAGGTAAAAACGAGTTGAACATGATAGCAAACAGCCGAAGGCGGTTTGTACACCATTTGGAGTCAAATTCGACCATTAAATCCTTCAAAATGAACTTTTTCTTAATTTTACACCCTTTTTAGTGTTTTAAAAAATTAGAAATGAACTATTTGATGTCTTTTTGTATATCATATTATAAATTTACTGGTTTACTTACATTTCATATTTTGTTTTGATATCATCAACTTTTATATTCTAGACTTTCAATTTTTTTAAAAATTATTTGGGATTACCGTTTCACGAGCATATTGTTTTGTATTAAAATACTAAAGAAAAAACAAAAATAAAATTACCAGCCAACGACTCTTCACGGCCAACATGACACCCGGCTATTAGAGACTCGCAACCCGACTATCGAGTTCACAATGACATTTTACGTGTGTGTGTGTGTATGTATATATATATAGATATGTTGTTACACATTTTTAAAAGGGGTAAAAAGGGTATTTTGTTCATTTTAGAAACACTATATTTTAGTGCATCGTCATATAAATTTTAATTGTTTTGTATCGAATACATGTGAAGCTAATAGTTGTTTACCCGCTGCATTACGCGGGCATTTTGCTAGTAGTCAATTATATAATAATTGTATTGATTATAGTTATTAACTACAATAAAAAGACTACATAAAGTAAAAACACGTTACAATTAGTTAGAGATTAGAATGATTAAACTTCGGTGTATAACCAAGTTAGTGATAAGTAATTTTAAGAAAAGTGGACAAGTTATATATATATATATATATATATACTAGTAGGATACCCACACAATGTTGTGGGGCGTACATCTACTTTAGCGTTATTCATGTGCGTAGTATCATACTTTTTCAAATAAATTTTGTAAATCAATAATCCACTTATTGATCATTGTTTTTATTATTTTCGAAGATCCACAGCGTAAATCACATTTTATATGTGTGCTATGTATTAAAATTAATATTGTAATAAAATCGATATATTCTACTAAGAAATAACAACGAAAATTCTATGTCCATGATTTTGATTGTAGTCCATTTGACATCATTTACATTTCTACTTAATTTGAATTTTTATTTTGACTTATAAGAGCTTAATTTGTAAGAAGTGTGTATTCACAGTTATTTTTTTTTTATTTAGTAATAATTTGCAGATTTATAAAGTTGTAAGGATTGAAGGATAGACTCAATAATATATATGGAGAAGATGTGATTTATAAGGGTTAATGATGTATTATTCATTTAATTGCAAATTTAGGAGATATTTTTAACACCCCCAAATTTACTGTTTGGCGTAAGCATAATTTGGGTGTTACTAATCAATAATCAAAGCACACAGATATATAGCAAACGACTCTATATATGACGTTTTAACAAAATATATTAATATTAAAATGTTTACAACAGTTGAACCCGTACATAGCTCGTGTTCGATTTAATGAGAGATTTCAATACATAAAGACTTGTACAAAATATATTAATGCAAGAAAATCTCTATTGTCTGCATGCTGATTCGAGCTATAGTAATCCTGAGGGCAGTCCAGATCTACTGCTGAGTACCTGTGATACATGCTAAAATGGGCCAGCTAACGCTGGTGAGCTCACAGGTTTGAGTATCAAATAATATCGTATGAACCGCAAGATTAAGTACTGATTTGCATCCAGCAAATAAAGTTAAAGATAATGTATACAACCATGAGCACATAGTCTTAGCTTAACTCGAGGGGTCAGGATCACAATCAGTGCCTGAGCGAGGTGCCTCCACGAGTGCCTAATCAACACTCGTTTGAACAAATATTAGTACGTCCGTTTACCCAGTTAGTGCTTGCTAACCCGGACGAGGAGGGTCAATCCTATATGATATCATATACTAATATTCACGCTACAACGTATTACCAAACTATGCTGACGGAGGACTTTGAAATGATTAGTTGTGTAAAACTAATGTAGTATATGAAAATGTTTGTACTTGCGTTCACATGTTAAAATAAGCAATGAATAACACCCCTGAGTAAAAACAGTAAAAGAGGGGCCATGAGACTCACCTAAGTCTTGATGCGTTTAATCAATTAACGTGAGTTGATTAGCCGATTAGTGATTGCACTCGTAACCTGAGGGTGTCCATGACACGCGATGGTTATTAATTGATTAGGTATCTTAAAAGACTACCTTTATAGTTGCTCGTCCAACTAGAATGTCCAAATGACTACGATTTGGTTAATTAACTTGAGTTTTGAAAATGTGTACGCCCCGTTGGTGATTGTTTGTAATAATAATCTCAACTATTATTATTATGATTTCGAAGTGTTATACTTAAAAGGTATGTTCCAACGTGTTTTAGGAGTCGTATCGTATTCGTGTTTGATGTTATACAAGTTTGACACTTGGTGTGAAATGTATTTACAAACTCTAAGTGACGGGGGTCCGGGGGCAGCGCCCCTGGTAAGCGGGGTTCCAGGGGTGGCAACCCCTGGCGGGGTCCAAGGGGCTGGCCCATGGTTGGGGTCGAGATGCTTTGGTGAAAAACGCATCTGAACTTGAATGTAGGTGAAATCAAGTGATAAAATTTTAGGTCTCGACACTTAGTAAAATCTGTGTTTTCTTGGTTCTGCTTCATGCGACACTACGTGCGACATAAGGCTTGTGTCGCTAGGTGCGACATAGTCTATTGTGTCGCAGATCATGTCTACGACATAAGTCTTTGTGTCGCTAAGTGCGACATCCGCAATTTAATGCGACATAAGGTGTTGTGTTGCTATGTGCGATGGGAATGAGTTCTGCGACATAATCACTTGTGTCGCTATATGCGACATAAGTAAGGGTTTTGCGACATAAGCGCTTGTGTGGAAGGTGGCCTGGAGCCTCTGCGACACAACGAGCTGTTGGCCGGAATATGAGCCAAAAACATGTTTTCCAGCGACCATTTGATCCGATTCTTTTACCCAACCCATATTTGGACATTTTAAGCTTAAATAACCCATAAAAAAAGTGAAAATGAGTAAAATCGGAGAGTTTCGAGTTTTGCCGAAAACTTACGAACTTAACGCCGGAGAAATCCGGAAAGATGGAAATGTAGATCGTGTTGAGGCGAACGTTTTATTCTAAATGAGTCTTAAATTTTGATGACGTTTGGCGGTAGAAATCGATAGTTTTTGGTGATGGTGGTGTGGAGGTGGTTTAGAGAAAAAGAGAGAAAAGGAGGGGAAGAGAGAGAGAGAGAAGAAGATGGAAATGAGGAAAAAGGAGGGAAGGGAGGGGGTTTTAGTGAAGCCTCCTCCTTTTTCGCCCCTGCGTTTGCGCTCCGTGCGGTATTCGTTTTTCGATCGTTTAAACGTTTAATTATTTATTTTACACCTTTAATATACGTTTCAAAAGAAAATATTTATCCACTATTTTTCTCGAAGTATTTCACCGAATATTTAATAATCGGGTTTAGAATATAATCTTTGATTTTTTTGCGCGTTTAATATTTTAGTCGCGTAGTCATTGTTTTGTACGATACGAATTGTGTACGAAATATTATATAAATAATATTTTGGATAAAATAGAGTCATTTAATAAAAATTGTTCACCAACGTCCGCATTTATTTGATTCGAATTACATCCGATTTGGATTGCGTACGATTTAATCAAATCGCATAATCGTATATTGTCGCACCCCCAAATTCGGGTTGCGGAAGCGAATCAGGTCGGGGCGCGACTAATCAATATACACAATACATAAGATATAATGAACGACCACTAAATGCGTCGTTTTACATTGTATTGATAAAAAACAAAGTTTACATCAAAATACTGTTTACATTAGCTCAGTTACTTGAAATTGAGAGATTTACATTACATAATTAATCCATACAAAATATAATAATGCAATTATATCTCTGATTTGTTTGAATGCAGACTCGAGCTAATGATTCCTGTTTGGGCAGCCAACCTACTGCTGAGTACCTGTGATACATGCTAAAAGGGGTCAGCGAAACGCTGGTGAGCTCACAAGTTTGTATGTCAACACATATTTGTATGAACCGCAAGATTTAATTGAATTTAAAATGCAATTAAGCAAAATAAAAGTTATACAGCCATGAGCACATAGTCTGAGCTTAACTTGAGCGTTAGGTCCAATTAAGGAAACCTAACTGAGTTGCCTCCTACGAGTGCCTAATCTACACTCGTCTTCCCAAATGCTAATACGTCCGTTTGACCAGTTAGTGCGTGCTAACCCGGACGAGGATTGTCAATCCTATATGATATCATATACTAACATTCACGCTACAGATGTATTATCAAACTATGTTATGGAGGGCTTTGAAATGATTAGTGAAAACAACTCATGTAGTATTTGATTTGTATTGTACTTGCGTTCATATTGTAAAATAAAACGAGCAATGTAATCACACCCCAGATGAAAACCGTAAAATATGGGCTATGAGACTCACCTGAGCCTTGAGTGTTTAACTTAATAAACTTGAATTGATTAGCGGTGAATTGATGTCCGAAGACTTGTAACCTGAGGGTGTCCAAGACACGCGATGGTTATAACATGAGTAGGCATCTCGAAAGACTGCCCTTGTAGTTGTTCGTCCAACTTAGATTGTCCAAATTACTACGATTGGTTGATTGAATTGTCCAAGTTACTACGACTTGGTTGATTTGATTGTGTTTTGAAAAACGTGTACGGCCCGTTGGTGATTTGTTTGTAATAATAATCTCACATTATTATTTTGATTTTCGAAAGGTGTTATACTTAAAGTATTTGTAAACTTTAAGTGACGGGGGTCCGGGGCAGCGCCCCTGGTTAGCGGGGTCCCAGGGGTGGAAACCCCTGGTGGGGTCCAAGGGGCTGGCCCCTGGTTGGGGTTTGAATTCGGGTAAAATAGGGTGTCAGATTTGAGCCTCAATACTTAGTGAAATATGGATTTTAAACTTTCTGTTTTTAGCGACACTTGATGCGTCACTTCCAAAATTTAGACGACACTTAGGAAGTGTCGCATAAAATGACGGTTTCAGAATTATTAGCGTCATTTGGAGAAGTGACGCATAAGGGGGGGCGACACTTAGGGAGTGTCGGGTTCGAGTGTCGGTTTCTGATCATAGGCGACACTTAGGAAGTGTCGCTAGAAGTGTCGGATAAAGGTGTTAGGCGTCACTAGGCAAGTGACGGTTGAAGTGTCGGGAAAAAGGGGTTTTATGCGACACTTGGGCAAGTGACGCAAATTTAGGGTTTTATGCGTCACTTAATGCGGCACTTAAGTGATGCATGAAGTGACGCTATACTGGACTGGCCTATGCGACACTTATGCCTGTTCGACGGATTTTGAGCCAAAAACGAGTTTTCCGGTTTCTGTTTGGTCCGATTCTTTTTCCCAACCCTTAGATGGACATTATAAGGTATTACAAACAACAAACAAGTGAAAATGAGTAAAATCAGAGAGTTTGAGGATTTGTCGGAAACTTACAACTTCGCGCGAGAGGAATCTGGAAAGATAGAAACGTAGATCGTTGCGAGGTGGTTCTTCTCTTCCAAATGGGCGATGAAAACCGAGGTCGTTTGGTGGTGTAATTTGGAGGATTATGGTGATGGTGGTGTGGTTAAATTTTGAGAGAAATGAGAGAATGAGAGAAAAAGAGAAGTGAGAAATGAGGAAGGAAAGGAAAGGAAAGAGGAGGGAAAGAAGGGGAAAGGAGGGGGGGCCGGCTGGTGGGGTTCACCGGGTGTGGGTTTCACCAGTTTTTTGTTCTCCTCCGTACGCGCTCTGTGCAACGTTCGTTTTCTCGTTCGTTTAAACTTTTAAATAATTATTTTACGTGTTCAGACACGAGTTTTAAAATACGAGTATTTCTTTAATATTTTTGAGGAAGTATTTTACCAAATACTTAGTAATTTGGTTATAAAATATAACTTAACTTTGTTTTGGTTGTTTGCGCGTTTGTTATTTTAACCGCGAAATCCTTGTTCGTACGATACGAATTTGATTTGAAATATTACATAAATAATATTTCGAATACATCCGGGTTCTTAAATAATGTTATATTATTTAATAAAAATCGTTCACCAACGTCCGTATTAATTGAATCGAATTGCATTCGATTTGAAACTTGTACGATTTAATCAAATCGCATACTTGTATATATTCGACAATATATATATTGATACATTAATTAGCCTAACACAGAACTAATTACATGTATTACACTTGATTAGGCACTAATTACTAGTCCTAATTTGACGGGTGTCACATATATATTCATCAATATATATTTCAATACATTAATTAGCCTAAATCCGAACTAATTACATGTATTAACAAAGGATTAGGCACAAATCTCTAGTCCTAATTTGGCGGGTGTTACATATTCTACATAAATACTTGCAATTAATATGTTTATAATGAAAAGGGTATTCTTGGTATTTCCGATCTCCCCTTTACTAAGGTTTAAGCCTAATAGGTGAAATGCATTATAAGGGTTATATATATATATATATATATATATATATATATATAGGGTAAGGTTCCAATGCGAACACTTCAAAAATAAGAACGGTAAGAACACTTCATAAATGTATAATTAGCCAACAAAATCATTAGATTCACACTCATACATCTCAAATATGTGTAGAAAAATTGATTAGAATATATGCGAACTTTCAAAAATGCACAAAAATCGAAAAAACGATTGATGCACAATTATAGAGATAATCGTGCATCAATCGTTTTTTTCGATTTTTGTACATTTTTAGAAGTATACATTTGTTTTTCTTTGCATATTCAAATGATTGTGAATTTAATGATTTTTGTTGGGTAGTTGTGCATTTATGAGGTGTTCTCACCGTTCTTATTTTTGAAGTGTTCTCATTTGATCCAAACTCTATATATATAGGGTAAGGTTCCAATGAGAACACTTCAAAATAAGAACGGTAAGAACACTTCATAAATACACAATTAGCGAACAAAATCATTAGATTCACAATCATACATCTATGTGCATTTATGAAGTGTCTCACCGTTCTTATTTTTGAAGTGTTCTCATTTGATCCAAACTCTATATATAAAAATTATCAAATAGTATAAATATTACTCCCTCCGTCTCAAAATAATTTATCCACCGACAAAAAACACGCAGTTTAATAAAAGCATAATCATTGCTGCTTTCTCTTTCTTACTTTTTACAGAATGACAGTTTTACCCTTAAACAATAATTACTACTTTTTTAAAGTTTGTAATAATAATTAAAAGTAAGGGTAATATGGTAATCATGATCAAAACATCCTTTCTATTTTTGAAAGTGGACAATTAATTTGGGACATCCAGAAAAGAAAACATGGACTAGATTTTTGAGACGGAGGAAATAGTAAATATTATTACTTTTATTCGTCTCACTAAAAGTAAATTGTTCACCTTATTACGTTGGAATCTCTCAAATATAATGTCCAGTGTCTTAAAATGAAAAGTGTATGTGTAGTTAAAAAAGAGGGTAAATTGCATTTTTTTGTCGGTTGTCCATTTTCACCGACTTTGTCCTCAAACTTTTTTTTGCAATTTGCATCCCTGAATTTGTCCAATTTCGTAATTTTTGTCCTTTTGACTAACATCAATTAAATTTCTTTGTTAGTTCTGACAAAATTATCAAAATACCCTCATCTTCTTTAAACAAACTCTATATAAATTTCATCCCTGATTTGTTGCAGATCCTACAATCCCAATCCATCCCACCAATTTCAGTAATTACTCTAACCTACAATTTAGTCATTCTAAAATAAAATTTGAAATGTAAAGATGGTGAAGGTAAACCATTTTAAAATCCAATCAGATTGTTTAAACCATTCTAAGAGATTTAATTCCCCAAAATCAAGATATGCCAATAAATTACTCCGTATAAATAGACCACCTGCTAGTAAACCATTATATATGACTATTTTTCACATTCACACTTACATATACATACGTACACATCTACAGCTTGAGTCGATTTAACACAAACAACAAACGCGTGCCGATCGTCACTTCCAACACCACCATCAACCTTTTCAACTACGGTTGTCACTTCAAGCCATCCGATCGGAGAGACATATCTGGCCGGCTGTGGAGGAGAAAGAATCCGGCAGGGACGCAAATTCAGAGATGCAAATTGCGGAAAAAAAAGTTTGAGGACAAAATCAGTGAAAATGGACAACCACAGGGGAAAAAAATGCAATTTACCCTAAAAAAATTACAATATAATAATAATAAAATTAATCAATTAATTTAATAACTTAGAGGGTGTTTGGGATTGCTTATTTTACTTGCTTATTGCTTACTTTTACAAATAGATAAACTGAAATAAATATTTTTCAGAAAATTATTTATGTGCTTATTTCTTAAGGAATAAACATTTATATATATACATAGGGTAAGGTTTCAATGAGAACACTTCAAAAATAAGAACGATAAGAACACTTCATAAATGCACAATTAGCGAACAAAATCATTAGATTCACACTCATACATCTCAAATATGTGTAGAAAAATTGATTAGAATAGATTTGAACTTTCAAAAATACACAAAAATCGAAAAAACGATTGATGCACAATTATAGAGATAATCGTGCATCAATCATTTTTTCGATTTTTGTGCATTTTTAGAATTTGTTTTTCTTTGCATATTTGATATGTATGACTGTGAATCTAATGATTTTTGTAGGTTAGTTATGCATTTATGAGGTGTTCTCACCGTTCTTATTTTTTAAGTGTTCTCATTTGATCCAAACTCTCTCTCTCTCTCTCTATATATATATATATATAGTGGCATGATTCAGAAGAAACACCCAATTTGAGAGGGAAGGGGGGAAGTATTGATCTAACCATTCATCCCATCTAATCAAATTAAGGTGCAATATATTATTGTGGTATGCAGTTCATGAAAATTTAGTAATAACATAGAAGTACCAATGAGAATACGCCACATGTACAAAGAAACCCATTTACCTCTAAAACAAATTATCTCACAAATGACAAATCAAAAAATTATGAAAATTGCATCATAAAATTCAGTATATTCTCCTCTTCGATTTAAGATCACTCAAGACATATTTTTGACAACTTTATTTTTTCCGTTTTTTGATGGGTTTTTCAAATTAGTATGCATCATAGTGCATGCTAATAATACTGAATTAACATCACAGTGCAGACTAATAATACTTATTCTCATGAGTGTTAACAAAACATCAATATACATCACTTCGATATAACATGTATCAAAGTACATACTATTAATATTAAAAAAAATGAATGTTAACTTGTATCAATATACACCGCTACGATGTAAACCTAGGTTAACACGCATATAAGTGCATACTATTAGTAATCACCAGCATGAATTTTAATATACATTAATAGAATGTAAACATAAGTTAATATGCATCCATTTGCATACTATTAGTACACATTAAAACTAATGTTAACATATATTTAGCATACGTAACTCCGATGTAAAACTAATTTAACACGCATCGTAGTGCATATTATTATAAGTCAACAAAAAGTTTAAAATACATAAATATACATCACTACAGTTAATATAAATCACATTGCATACTATTAGTACACATTAAAATGAACTATAACAAAATATTAATATACACCACTAGGATGTAAGAATAAATTTGCATGCATCACAATGCATACTATTAGTACACAATGACATGAATATGCATTGATGTAAGAAAAAAATTGCATGCATCACAATTCATACTATTATCCCACCAAAAATGAAGAAAAACAAATCTCGTCGAAAATATGCATTGATAGATCTTAAATCGAAGAGGAGAAAACGCTGAGTTTTATGGTGTAATTTTCATAATTTTCCGACTTATCGTTTGTGAGATAATTTGTTTTAGGGGTAAATGGGTAAATGAATTTTATTATTATAGAGGTGATCATATGTGTGCACCCCCACACCAATTATTATAGACTTTATGAGATTAGTGGTGATGATTTACTTCCCCTTCCCTCATTTTTTGCACTTCCTCTATATCACTAACCTATATATATATATAAGTATGAAGAGACATACTTATTTTGAAGCGTAAAAACGCTTACAAATATTCAAATCCAAACACCCCTTACAATAGAATTAAAATTAAAATTTAAAAACAATAAAAAGTATGAAATGAGAAAACAAAAACATCCACTCCGTATATTGCTTCCAAGCAAACTAATAAGTTCCAAATACGATTCTTCTGCAACTTCAACCGCCGCCGTTAATCTCCCTCAATTTCTCCCATAACCCTAATCATGGACCACCAGACCTCATCTTCATCTTCATCTTCTCCACTCCCTAACCTCCTCCACCTCTCCTTCAACCAAGACTCCGCCTGTTTCGCCGCCGGAACCAACCACGGCTTCCGTATCTACAACTCCGATCCTTTCAGCGAGATTTTCCGGCACGAATTCGACACTCCCGGCGGTGTCGCCGTCGTGCAGATGCTTTTCCGGTGTAACATCCTCGCCTTAGTCGGCGGTGGACCGGAACCTCAGTATCCGTTGAATAAAGTCATGATTTGGGACAATCATCAGAGCCGGTGTATCGGCGAGTTATCGTTTCGGTCGGAAGTTAAGTCGGTTCGGCTTCGGCGGGATCGAATTGTCGTAATCTTAGCTCAGAAAATATATGTATATAATTTTGCGGATTTGAAGCTGTTACAACAGATTGATACGGTTATAAACCCTAAGGGATTGTGTGAGGTGTCTCATGTTAGTGGAATGATGGTGTTGGTGACTTTAGGGTTGAGGAAAGGACAAATCAGGGTAGAGAATTACGGTTCAAAAAAGTCGAAGTTTATCATGGCGCATGATTCGAGAGTTGTGTGTGTTGCGCTTACGAATGATGGTAGGTTGATTGCTACTGCTAGTAGTAAGGGAACATTGATTCGGATATTCAATACGAGCGATGGTTCGTTGCTTCAAGAGGTATCGTTTTGTTAGTTAATTGAGCTGATTATTGAATCTTAGTGTCACAAATCACAATACTTTAGTTATTGCGAATTGCTATTCCCTAATAGTTAGTAGGATAATGATTTACAATTAGTTGAGTTGCCTGACATTAATCAATGGTTGAGTTTGATTTATATAAGTTTTAATAATCATTTTGAAAACACACATCAAAACACCCTCCAAGTAGGCTAGTTACATGAATATGCGTACGTTGATCTTTTTAGAAGTTATAAGCATTCACGTATTTATTAGGAAACTTAGGTAATTAAGAAACTTTAATGTTTGAATTTGACAACGGTAAGCACTTAGTTAACATGTTCAGGGGCAATCGACAGGAATGCATGTCTAAAGATGGTAGTAAAGTGAAACAAAACAGGGACTAAATTGACCCATGTGATTATTCACATTCTCGTTTTGCTTATGTGTAAACTACTTCCTTGGAGTCAATCGCTTTCTTTCTTGCTCTTAAAAAGTCGTTATGCATACTGAGTGCAGGTTAGAAGAGGTGCAGATAGAGCAGACATCTGCAGCCTTGCTTTCTCTACCACCGCCGAAAGGCTAGCAGTTTCAAGTAACAGGGGAACCATTCATGTTTTTAACTTAAAGGTTGATTCCGGATCAGTGCAAACTACATCAGACCAAAAAAGTTGGACCCCACCTGTTGTTTCACATCTATCATTCATTAAAGGTACTCTATTACTGGGATCTTTAGGCTTTAGCTCTAAATTTTCTTTGTAGATTAAATGTCGTTAAAATAAAAGATAGATGATTTCCAAGTGCTGTTATATATAAGGGGTGTTTGAATGTATGTTTCGAAAATGGTTTCTGATTCTGGATAATCAATCAAATGAGGTAGTTATAATTTAATAAAACAGGCCATAGGAGACATAATGTTTGAATACGCTTTTGCTGTTTGGAGTGGTGATAATTAGACAACCAATTAGGGTTTGTTATCAGTAGTTAAAAGTTAAGTTATTCTAAAGCAGAATCTATATAAACACTAAAAGCTGATTATTGTGAATACAAGTCTCAGCAATCAGGTAATCTTTTCAAAGCTCAAATTCAAACACCCCCGTATAGTGTGACCCATTTTTAGCAGATATTCTATGGTGAAATTATTGGCAATAACCACCAGCTGTCTCTTTTTCTTCAGGTGTACTACCAAAATATTTCAGTTCAGAATGGTCAGTGGCTCGTGTTCATTTGAACGAGGGTTTGCGGTATGTTGTTGGTTTTGGTCACCAGAAGAACACAGTTGTGATTCTTGGAATGGATGGGAGGTACTAATAAATTTCAGTATTTTACCCTTTTATGTCTATAAAATTGTGTTATTGAAATAGAACGGACATATGCATTCAGTGTTAATAGATTGTATACTGTTGCTAGCAAAACTTCATTGATAATCTATTTAGCAAGTGACACAAGCTTAATATTGTGTTTTTGCAGCTTCTATCGATACCAGTTTGACCCACAAGCTGGCGGTGAGATGACAATGGTGGAATGTCACAATTTCTTGAAGCCAGATGAAACATTGTCTTGACAAACAATAAGGTGGCCAAAAACACTTCCTAGTTTATTCTTTTACCTTTGTTTTAATGTCATTACTCTCCAGATGCGTGTATCTAGTAAATTTGTGATTAACCAATAAACGAGGGTAGCTTGCATGTCAATTTGTAAATATGTATATATAACTTCAAAAAGGCAATTTCCTTGTTAAAATTTATATGGAAAGACAATTTTGACCCGTTTACTTAATAATGGGTTCGTTTTTACCTAACACATCAAATGGGTAAACTAGACAGATATAGTAAAAAATGAAATGGGTCGAACGACAAGAAAGTGACCTGAATGTTCACAAGGATCAAGAAAAAGGGGACAAAGAGTTGTTGGCGGGAACCCGTCCTCACCTGTTTGGACCCTTCAACCTCACTTGGTGTGACTTCCTGAATAACCGAGCTATCTGGCCATCTACATTTACCAACTTTGGTAATCTTGTCTTCCTTGCCTTCATGTCATAACCTAGGCTCAAGATGTTTGTATACACGTCAGGACGATTGAAACTTAATATCTCTCGTATTTAAATAATTGTATCTAAAAATATACTGTATTTATCCTCTGATGTATATGTACTTTCATCTAAGTGTATTTCTAGATATCACTTTTTTGAAAAAATAATTTCAAGATGCGATTTGCAATTGACTATTTCACATTTTATTAATATGCGTTAGGGACTCTTAGATCTTAATTATTAACTACATGTTCGTACAGTTTTATTATTAACGCTGTATACCAAATAATAACAAAAAAGAACTAGCTAAAGTCTAAGTGGGTAAATGGGTCAACATTGCATATAAATAAGGAAAATGCTTAGAATAACCTCTATCGTTAGTAAAACCCTATAAAAAGTATATCATTGTTTTAATAAATTGATTAAGATTTAGAAGGTTATAAATTAATCGTTAAAGAACTCGATTCAAAACTGGCTGTTTAGATCCAAGCCTTCTACCTGTGGACGCTCACTGAGTCGCGTTTGCATAATAATTTATGAGGGAGGGAGTAAAAGAAGGATATTGATACGTTTCTCCTGATTTGTCTCATGTTCACAATCTTGTCTATTTATCTAAAGTCTAAACACAAAATCATAGATTCTCATTAAAAAAAAAGGAACCCAAAGTTGTGTTAAAGTTGGCACCATGGCTCAGCCACCCCCACAAAACTCATACCCACCATCTCAACCATACCCTAACCAACCGCCACCACCAAATGGCTCATACCCAAACCAATACCCGGAGCAACCATATCCCCCACAACCAGGTGGCAACGAGTACCCACCCGTCGAAAAGGAGAAAAAGAAAGATAAAGACAAGGATCACAAGGACAAAGACCATAAGGACAAAAATAAAAAGGATAAAAAAGATAAGAAAAAGAAAAAGAAGAAGAAGAAAGGCATTGGTGGAGCGTTGCTCGATATTGGAGCTGGAGCTGCCTTGCTTGGAGTAGCACTAGGAGAGGAATTTGAGGGAGGGGGTGGCAGTTCCAGTTCGGATTAGTATGGCGGAACGCTACAGTTTTAGTCGTGCTTTCGATGTATATTTTTAGATAATTTACGGTTAATCCCCTAGTTGTAAATTGTGATAGAAACAGAAACATGTAAAGGACCATTCATGTTGTCATCGGTATCACATTACAAAAGTTTCATTCGAGACATTGTATAGTGCCACAAAATACTTTCAATGATAATTTTGTTCAAAAACACGAAACTTTTTTCGATGTACACAACTATTCAACCATTTTTATGTATCCTTTAACAAACAAAAAAAAAACAAAAAAAAAGGAAAAAGGAAAAAGGAAAAAGGAAAAAAAATCCTAATTAGGAAATGATATAAAATCGTAGAGGGTTGAGTTATAGCATTTTTAGAAAGAAAATCTGAAAAAATATATTTCTGCTACGGATGAATACTTCAACTTTGTTTTACTTGATAAAATCCCTTTGATACAAATCACAATATTAGTTTAAACAATTAAAATGGAAGACATAACCTCGCCATAAGGGCTATGGTTATCATTGTTCAAATAATAATCTTATATTTCTTCGAAATAATTGGATTTTATCACGCAGAAGAATGACTTTTTTTTTGTATATACAAAGTGAAGGATTTAATTTAGTTCAGTACTCCCTCCAACCAATAACCATCCAATTTTTATGTCCACCAACAAAATTTGTTTATTTTCAAATACACGATAAGTGTCAATTTTGTTCATATATTAAAAACAAGTTTGACCGGTAATTTTCATAAAAAAATATTGACACTAATAAAATGAGGGTAAATTGAGGAGTTAATGATTTTAAATAGTTACTCTTTTTACATGTAGATAATCTTTTTGAAGGGAATATTATAAATTATTGGAATAATAGTTACCCGTTACTCATAAAGGGTCTTACGATCGGTACTAACTAAAGGAAAAGAGTCTTCTTTCTAAGAGTAGGCGAGACCTAAAGCTTTCTGTTTTCATAATGAATTGTAAATAACATTTTAACCGCTTGATTTACCTTAATTAGCTTTATAAAGTTTTCAACTATTTAGCCGATACAAAAATGACAAGGGACCAATGGTATCTCTCGTATGATTAACATTTTCTAAATAGTAGGTTTTCCCATCTTAGTTCTAGTCTATTTATTACCTCAATGGTTTCACCAAGAAAAAGTAACTACTTTAGCATATATGTTAGTCATCGACAATAAGTTCAAATATATTAAATAAAAAGAAAATCCAAATTTTATATTAAGGAAATAGACAATCAATCATTAAAGTTAATTTTGTTGATACGTGTTATATTTAACCTGTTAAAATATATAGGTCAATGGTTATCGGTCTGTTGTTGCTTAAAGAAAAGGTCATTGGTCTGTCAAATTTTATTCTTTCACTCGTTTAAATACAAGAGCATTATTTGTTATTATCATACTACATTGGCTCAAGTTTTGTTTTTTCTTCGTTTTATATACAAGGGTAACCAACGTTTTTGCCTCTTTGGTTGAATTATTACATGACAATTTGCTAGATATAGATGCAAAAAAAAAGAAAAGAAAACAATATATAGTCATTGCCCCTATGAAGTTTTTCTAGTTAATAGTTTATACAAACTAATCGTGAACGAAATACAACATGAACAACCATCCAAAACTGACAAATATAACACTAAAATATAATCCAAACCGAAAATAAGAGGGAGCCATAACATGAGGCATCATGACAAAACAAAAGAAGTACGTTGATTTCTCTTCCCCTTTTTTTGGTCTATACTCTCCCTTCTCAACTACACATCTTGCCTAAACTCCATTTTTTTTTCTCAATTGCAACAACACCCTGAATTCATCGTATTGATATGGACTTTGCTCGTTTTTGGTTACTCCACTTGTATGCTTAAAATTATGTTTATAGAGGATGGTAAGGCACATAGCCCATCATATTAGTCACATTACTAACAACTTCATTGCACTTTGTCAAAAGGCTTAACATTTGTTGTGATATATCCACTTTGGTTGTTGTGGGTGGAGGACCAATATTCGGTCTTTGTAAGTTATGAACAAAGTTCCCCGGGGGTGGTCGAAGGGGCGGTGCTGGTGTTGGTTTTGCCATTTCACTTCCAAAATTTAGAGACCGTGGTGGTGGCAGTGGTAGTGGAGCTATTGGTGGTTGTAGAGGTCTAGTAGTAAATTGAGCAGTTGAACTAGTAACCAAACTAGAATTAGGAAGTGGAAGAAGAGGCAATGGATTAGAAGAAGACTGAAGAACAGCCTTTTGAAAATTCTTACTATTAATATCCATTGTTGCATGAGAAGAAGTAGAAGAAAATGAAGATGCACCATTTTTGTTGTTCTCCATGTTATTCTTCATTTGACTTTCTTCACCACCCAACATGAATTTTACACGACCCCTACCGCCATTACCTGCTGACTCTTCACCACCCGATTTCTTCAAAATTGACTTCAGCTGTACAGGTGAAGCTGGAACAATAACCGGTAGCCTGTCCTCCATGGCTGCCTGATTGTCTTCTTTCGGGATTTTTACAGCTGGTTCAGGCTCAGTAGACCCCGCAATCCCAACGTCCTTAAGGCTGCACTTTACATCTGTATTTCCAAACAAGCTGCTGCTGCCGACCACAAACCTATATGCTGCCTGAGCACTGCCCTTGTTACTGTAAACCACCCGACAAGTGCACGTTTTCCAAAATATTCGAGTAGCTGAATGATCCATTGGTCCAAAACGCGCAAACCTTGCCTTCAGTTCATTATTGGACGGTAGAGATCCTCCTTGTGGGAACTTTATCACTAGCATAGTAGGTTGCCGTTCTGGCGCTCGCTGTTCTGTTTTCCTGACGAGCTCAGGTCCCAATTTCTTCATTGTCGTAGCGACTGGCTGTTTAACGTCTCGTGCAGGAGGTCCATCAGTTCTCTTAATTAGCTTCTTCTCCTGGGTTAAATTCTTAATATCACCAACTTTTTTCTTCTTTTTTGCAGCCATTTCTTCCTGGCGATCAGATGGACCCCGCTTACGCCCACCTTTAGTTGGATCATCGAGTCTCCCTGAAGAACTGGCTTGTGGTTTTACAGGTTTCATTACTGACCCATTCTCAGAAGGTTTGCCAGATTGGGTATCATTTCCCTCATCACCTGCCGGTGGGGATAAGTTTAAACTTTTCTGAAACACAAGTGACCTGAATTTTAAGAAAACACGCCTTGTTTTGACGACCTTCCCTCTCTTGATAGGTTGCAAAGGATCACGCGCGAGTGAATACAAATCCCCGAGTACCCGTGGAAGCTTAGTTTCGTAACCGCTTACTCCAGTCATCTCTATTGTCTCAGAAGTATGTGAAGAGGACGGAGAGATGGACTTATTATCAGTTCCATGCGGATCTTCAATTGAAGGGTTTGTCGTAGGAGCAGATTGAACGGGTTTTTTAGCTGAAACTTTTTCTTTATCCACAGAAGGAACCCCAGATGTACCATCGGAAACCAACTGCTCTTTCTTTCTCTTCTTTTTCTTCTCGGGCAATACAGGTTTCCCAGACCCCACCTCTACAATGGGACGTTTAGAGACCTTCACTTTTTTTGGTCCGTTATTCGCTCTTTTTTCAGAACCAATGGTTTTGTGGGGTCCAGAATTAGGGATGTCATTTTGGGAAGAAGCCTTTTTGTCATCTAAAGACTTTTCATCTACCAAGTCAGTACTAGTCTTTCTGACCTCATTTTGTGACAAAATCTTCTTGTCATCATCATCAACCTTGTTCTTAATAATCTGTAAATCGGGGTCTCCAAATTCCAGGACAACCGGTGTGTTTTCAATACTTGCACCTGTTCCAGTTGAATCTTTTAAAGCTAAATCATCTGTTGAGGATACTCTCTTTTGCAACACATAGTCACCAGTAGCAACTGCCCCACCATCTTCAACATGACCAAGCTTGGGAGAAAGTTTTGCTTTGCCTTTCTCCTTTTGGCGCATTACTTCTTTAGATTCATCTCTCCGTTTAAAGAGATACTTATCTTTCTTAGCATGGTCTTTGGGCTTATTAGACTTTGCAGAACTCTTTCCTTTGCCGGAAGTGTCAGCAAATACCTGCCGCCCACTCAATGGAGCTGCAAAACAACATCATCAGCTATGGATGGCGAATAAATTAAACCAGGGGGTGTTTTGTATTGATAGTTAGGTCAGACATGATGATCCTTGAAATCCTAAGGGGGTGTTTTGTATAGAGATGATTATTCATTAAAATGGAAATGATTTCATTTCCCTGTTTGGTAAAGCTTAAGAAATATATAAATATATAAATATATATATATATATATATAGGGTAGTTATCAAGAGGGAAGTGCCTTTTTTGGGGGAAGGGGGGAAGCGTTAGTATTCATCAAGAAGCATATTACAATTATCAATCAAAACTCAGCAAAAAATTATTTTTACCACTAAATAAAAATCAAAATCGATGCTATAAAGAATATTTTAACAAATGAATTTCATTTTTAAGTCATAACATTAGTTGATGAATATTTATGTAATAAATTGTTGATATTCACTGTGATGAATATTAACTAATATGCATCACGCTGCATATTAAAACTTCACATTATTTGAAAATTATTTTTATTGTTAATATTCATCACAATGCATATTAAGTAATATTTACCGCGATGAATATTAACGGATTTGGGTCTAATATTCATAAATTGATGTTATAACTTGCAGAAAAACTTTATCAAGGAAGCTTAACATTCATAGCATCGATTCTGATTAACATTTACTAAATTTCAGTTTGCTTTTTTCGAGATTTGTATGGGTGAAGGTAATATGCTTCTTGATGAACACTAACGCTTCCCCCCTTCCCTCAAAAAATGCATTTCCCTCTGGATCATTCCACTATCTATCTATCTATCTATATATATATATATGTATATAATGAAGAAACCAAAGAGATGAAAATGGGTTGAAGAAACCAAAGGAATGTCAACTCTACCCTTGAAAATACAAGCATCATATTCCTTTATTATTTACCAAGGGTCAGTTATAAACAAGGTAAATGACACAAAATAAATTACACACAATAACTGAACTCAAAGTATTTTTTTCCAGCATGATGATCAGAAGCAATAAAAAAAAATAGGCAGAAAGCCCATACAAACAAAAGCATTGTCTCTTCTAATCTATAATTTTGTCTGAGAGAATATATGAAAGGGAAAAACATGAAATATACACTCCCATCTGTGTTCTGTATCCAAATTTGCGATCAGTATTACATTTGATAATAGCCACTTAAGTTAGTACTTACGTGTAACTCTGTAGATAATATTGAACTTACAGAAAAAGCCCACCAATGATTCACATAGACAAATACTGCATACAATACAGGCACAACCAATGGCATCAAACTTCATATGATGCATCAAACTTATCTGTCATATTGCATAAAAGGTTATCTCGCATTCTATTTTTCAAATCTCAGGAAGCCTATATATACAATAAATGTAATAATGTCACCAAACTTTGTTCACAACTTAGAGGAACCAAATGTCGATCGGATGTTAAGCATTCTGAGAATGTGTAAATAAATTGTTACAAATGTTGTAAAGCCATTGGGCTACATGCCTTACCATCGACTTAAAACAAAAATCAATCATCCATATCATGCCACTGAAAAAATTCTAATTTTCCTACAGAGGTGTAAAATTTAGAGCAGGCATTTTGTCAATCATCCTGAATATACGGCAGCCAGAAGCCAACTGTACGTCCGAATAAGCACTTTGTTGTGAGACAACTTATCTTTCACAAGCAACAAAATATGATACACACAATAACTCGAGAAACTATAAACCCAACAACAAACATCATTTAATTGGTATACCCATGTCCGTCTGTGCTTTTCAGATAGAAAGAGCATATAATATTTTATAAAATGGTAGTGGACTATCAGCCATTTGCAATGAAGTAATGATAAATCAAGTACAAGAGAAAGAAAAACACAATTAAACAACTATGTAATACATATATCAAACTATCAATACCTTTAGATGGAGTTTTTCGAGCCGGTTCCGGAACAGATCCAGGTGACGGATGAACAGCATCGTAACCAAATGCCTGTGCATACGTCTCATCAAATTCTTCATACACTGCCCTTCTGTAAGAAATGACATTAGCCTTGTGCTTTATAAAGTCAATACTGTCATGCTCAGCGCCTGTAGGTTCCAAAGCCAGCTGCCTCACAAAATCAAGAGCTGAATTGGGCTGAAAATTGTCCCTAGCTTTCCCAATCGCATCAGTTGAGTACACAGCCCCAGGCTCATAATCGGCCACATCAACAGCATAGTACCCGTCCACATCTGTCTGCCTAAAATTCTGCTTACTCCTACACATACAGGACAACCCTAGCGCACTCCTCCTACTCACCTCATCCACCGCTTCTTCCACAGCCTTTGCAAAAGTTTTTGAGTTAGTCTGGCGAGACTTTTCTGTAAAATTAACATCAAACGGTATAAGCTCCGAAGGATCAAACCACCCATAGCTACTATCTCCAAAAAACGCAACCAACAGAAGACCATCCCTCTTTGATCTACGCACTGAAGGAGTTGCAAACTCTTCACTAAATATATGACCAGGCCACCATGGATGAGATTTCACTTTCCCCCATACCATATCCCCTACTTCAAATCCATGACCAGGCGACACCTCATTCGGCGACCTCGGTGATCCATCCTCAACAACCACACTTCCATTTCCAGCAAACTCATCAAACATCGAAATCATCGAATCATACACAGTCACAGACCCCGTTTCTTTCGATTTCATTTCAGTTTTCCTTTGCCCTTTCTTTACACTATCATTTTTCCTATTTCTAACCACCTCTAACTTTTTCAAACCCTCAGGTTTCCTAATATTTACATCACTAGCATTTCCTTCAACCAAAACACTGCCGCCATCGATATCAGGACCACCTACAGTTTCGCCATCCGGCAAAGCTGTAGAGTTATCTGAAGGGCTAATTGAATGTAGAGATTCAAAATCTGGTTTAGCTTCCGAGCTACTTCCATCAACAACAGGTTCTGATTGTGAGTTAGGGTTTGTTCTATCCGATTCTAAATCAAAATCGCTGTCCATAATCACGCGGACAATAAACGAGCCCTAGAAAACTGATTTTTTTAGATGATGTAAATAGAAATGAGGTCGAATTCATAGAAACATACCTTGAACACCGATTGTACGTATGAGTGTGTGTATGTAAATATCGAAACCCTAAAGAGGGATTATGATTAGTTTCGGCTACTGAAGGCGGTATTACGTGAATACGGATAATAGTATTTATTGTATTTTTATTTTTATTTTCCATGAAGTTACATTTTGGTCCTTGAACTTTATGCTCAATTCCGGCTATGTTCAAAGTTTTTTCTTTCTTTCTTTTTTAAAAAGGAATTATATTATATAATTGTGATTAGCATAAATCATGTGATTAGTTATTGATTTTTCTATAAAAAGGTATAACCTTTGCCTATAATACAGTTTTTTGTTCATTACAATTCTTGTCATGCATTTCATCATATCATCATAATAAAACGAATCTCGGAGTTTTTTTTTTAAAAAAAAAAATTATATATTCGAGGGGTTTATATTTAATGTACTATAAGGTTTCGTTTGATTTGTAGAATAAAAACAATCTTGGAGTTTGTTTTAATATTAAGGGTTTAGAATTTAATTTACTTTAAAATTTCGTTTAATTTGTAGAATTATTTCATAGGATTTGAAATATGAATGAACTAAAATACGTCATGCACTTATAATGGGAACAAACGAAATGTAATTCATATTAAATAATAATACTAATACTAACTAATGTAAGTAATTAAAGTTAACAATCAGAATAATACTAAATCAAATAAAAACAAACCATTAAGAAACAAACATGTCTCATGTATAATATAACATATCTATATTTATACTATTATATAATAAATTCAACACTCTCTCTCCTCAAAAAAATTTGAGAATAAGTAAAGTATGTCTCACTTTCTAAGTCTTTTTTGATTGGTTAAATATCAAAGTAGACACTTATAATGAGACATCCCAAAATAGTAATGTGAACATTTTAAATGAGACGGGCGGAGTACAATATGTTTTTATTTTAAACATTCATTCGCACCTCCACCCATCGTCACCACTTTCAACGCTTTATTGCGCGGGTATAATGCTAGTTATTATTTATATATATATATAAGTAAAACTAATGAACATACAAGAATTGCTTGTTACGAAAACTATTAGTTTCTATTTTGGGTTATTCCGTATAAGAATTTTGACTCTGGCAAGTGATATGGTTATATTATATACAGTACATACATTTACAAGAGCAGTGACCAGGATCATCTTCTAAGAAACATGTCAGTATCAAAATTGAAGTCTCAATGGCCCAAACCGTTGAAGTTGAATTGGAAGTTTGGAACCGCCTTACGTGAAAATCATAGTTGTTGTTCCACCTATAGCTAGCATCCTATGGTTGAGATGTAGCGGCACTCCTGGTCGCAGTAACAGTGGTTGATATAAACAAATTAGTTATGGCTCAAGTGTTGCGTGTTTGCTTTGTTCCACCAGAGTCCAACTTCTTGTGAATCCACATCAGGTAAAATGAAACCTTCAACAAAAGAACAATAAGTATTACATTATGATGGTACAGTTGATGGTACAGTCATTCCACATAAGAAAGATTGAAGAGTAATATAACAACCTATGTAGGTGAATGAAATCTCCAAAAAAATAAAAAATAAATAAAAAAATTCAACCATATTAAAAGACTACATGAAATTCAATCTGGCTTATATAAAGAAGTAACACAGGCAATAATGCTAAACAATTAAAAATGAAAATCTCTAATAGTTATATGCAAGGGTTTAGGTTTACCCCAAGATCAAGATATCTAATATAGTACTAGTAGTTCATTATCATAGATAGAGGTTTACCTGCAAAAACGAGCATGTTTATATCAAGTATGCCATATTGTCATGTTCTCCCAATTCAGGTATATTTTCAAATCAACTCATGATTTATTTTGTGCGTAACACATAATATTAAGTTCTTACTAGTATTTACACTAGTGAATGGCCTTCTGAACTACACATGCAGGATGGATGAATAGAAAATTTATCTGCTTTTATATAGGCATAAAATAATCTAATGACATAACAAAATATAACATTGGGATGCAAACACTAAAGTGACCCAAAGATGAAGGAACTTTTACTTACCCGATATACATTCCGGCATAATAAAACCTCATGGTCACCAATAGTCTTTACATGAGCAGGTACCATCTCGAATATGGTGGAACCGCTTAGCATCACGTATAACAATATCCTTATTTATTATACTAGAAACAAGCTTCATATACTCATGGCAGTCTCCACATATTTTTAGATTCTTGAATATTCTAATCGCTTTATTCGACTTGTTCTCGATAAGAGAAAATGCAAGAGCCAATCTTTCACTATGATGGGAAAGAATTTTGAGTTTTTCTCTATCGGAAACATTGTGAAGCACATACTCTGTATTTGGAATATAACCTACTGAAAAAAGAATTTGCTCCAATTCTTCCAACTTTTGATGGATTTCATGTATTCTTTGGTGAGAAGTATCTTGAGACAAGAACACGTGAGTTTGAGCATCAACCTCAACCCAACTGCATCCCGGTTCTTTTTTAATTCCCTGGCTTGACATTGATGCCCTGACTCGAGCCACATCATCCCACATCCCTTTAGCTGCATAAATGTTAGATAGCATTACATAATTAGAATCTACGTCAGGCTCGATCTGAAAAAGTTTTTCAGCAACCTTTTGGCCAAGTTCCACATTTCCATGAACTTTACAAGCTCCGAGAAGAGTCTCCCAAATCAAACTATTGGGAGTTACCTTCATTTGATCGATAAAGTTTTGAACTTCACTAAATTTTCCTGCCCTACCAAGAATATCAACCATACAAGCATAATGCTCGATGCTCGGAGGAATCCTAAAAAGTTCAGTCATGGAGTAAAAATGTTTATTCCCCATTTCTATCAAACCTAAATGGCTGCATGCTGAGAGTATGCCAATGAATGTGACTCCATCAGGCAAGACACCTTTAGTTAGCATACTCTCAAAAGCCTCGAGAGCTTTCTCTCCATGACCATGTTGCGAGTACTGATTAATGATTGTGTTCCACAAGACTGTATCATGTGATTCAATTGAATGAAATATCGTTTCAGCATCATCAATACATCCACACTTGCCATACATATCTACAAGTGCACTTGCAACAAATGGATCATCAGCATGTCCATCTTTAATCGCAAAAGAATGCAGCTGTCTTCCGCTCGTTGGGCTCGTAATCCCAGAGCAACCTCCTAAACAGGCGGCAAGAGTGAACTCATTGGGTTTAACGCCATCTTTGTGCATTTGATTAAAGTAGAAATTTGATTTCTCCCCTTGATCAGTCTGTGTGAAGCCAGAAATAATTGCCGTCCAAGTGAAAAGATCTATTTCTCTCAACTTATTAAAAATCTTTTCTGCATCTTCCATGCATTTGGATTTGACATACATGTCAATTAGAGCTGTTCCCACATAACAATCACTATCAAGATTGTCTTTGATAACTTGAGCATGCACTTGCTTCCCGACCTCACTATTTGACGAGCTTGTACAAGAACGTAAAGTACTAATAAAAGTATACATGTTAGGTTTGAAACCATTTACTAGCATCTCGTGAAAGATTCTTGGTCCATCACAGCTTTCACTGTCATGGTATCCTGATAAAAGTCCGTTCCATGAAACTAAATCCCGGTGACTCATTGTATTAAAGATTTTGAGACCGTCATCAATAAATTCATTCTTCATGTACATTGTGAGTAATGCATTATTGACTAAGGTTTCATTTGCAAAACCATATTTGTGAACACAAGCATGTAGACACTGAGAATAACGTAGGTCGTCTAGATCTTTGGCCGCGCTGAGAATGCTCGTAAGGGTAAACTGGTTTGGTCTCAGTCCTAAAGATATCATCATGTAAAATAGCTCGGCTGCCTTCTCTTCTCTTCTTTGCTGTTCAAGACAACAAATCATGGCACTCCACGTCACAACATCGGGAGATTTAATCCTCCAAAACACTTTTAATGCGTCATCTGCACACCCACATTTAGAGTACATGTCAACAAGGCTACAACTCACATATTCCTCATCTTCACAACCACTCAATATTGCCAAAGCGTGCACAATCTGACCCACTTTTATGTTTTTAGAAATAGCGCAGCCTTTGATAATAGTGCACAATGTATACTTGTTAAACTTCATTTCAGTTTCTTTCATTTTACAAAATAATCGCAACACCCTTTGATTATCACCCGCAAGAGCAAACCCATTAAGCAAAGAATTCCAAGAAACCGCATTCTGTTCAGGCAAGAAAAGGCACACCTTTTCTGCATACTCTAACTCACCGCATTTCGCATAAAGGTCAACAAGTGCCGAACCAACATGCCCATCAGAAAAGAACCCAAACTTAACAACCTCACCGTGTAACTGCTTACCAAACTCTACATTTAAACACACACAACACGCTTTTAAAATCGTAGCTAGAGTAAACTCATTTGGTCTAATCCCTTCTTCATACATCTCACAAAACAAATTAATTCCTTCAATGCCACATCCTTCACCAACAAACCCACTAATAAGAGCTGTCCAAGACACAACATCTCTCTGAGGCATTTCATCTAACACCTGGCGTGCGATATTCAAACACCCACATTTCGCATAAAAATTTATCAGCGACACCCATAAATGAGAATCTAACTCGATGCCGCTTTCCATAATCTGTTTATGAATAGCTTTACCTTCATTGATAGATCGATTTTCAGCACAATCTCGCAGTTTTCCTGAATACAATCTTAGCTTCTCTTTATCCCATTTCTTAGGAACCCTTTTCCTTTTAACGGATGAACTTGATGCAACTTCAGGTCGGTTAAACTGTAAAGAAGTGAGGTATGAAGCAATAAATGGCTTCTTTTTATATAATTGATGGCAGTTGCTAATGAATTGGGTGTTGGGGTAAGTGCTAAAGACTAAATTTTTAAAAGGAATTTGTGGGCGACGATGCATTTCTGAATGTGGGGATTGAGTGCGTAATTCCATCCAATTCAATTAAAAATGTTTACATACAAGAATGAAATACACACACTATGATGGTCTTGTGTGTGAAGCTTGCTGCTCCGATGACGCAATTTTAGGGTGCTGGCCGCGCCAATTTTTCTTCCAACTCATTTTCAATTTTTAGTCCCCTATGTTCCATGTTATAGCATCCAGGGAACAAAATTTAGGGGTGGTAACAGGGGTGTTGATTAATTGGTTTAAACCGAAAAATCGCTCAATCCAAATAAGTTTTGCTTAATTGGTTTTGGGTTATTTGAATTTGGTTCAGTTAATTAGTTTTAACCAATATTATATTTGGTTTTTGGTTCGGATTTGAATTATAAAATTTCAATTTGGGGCCAACCCGAAAACCCGATATAATAGTAGTATATTTTTTATATATATGACGGATTTAAAAATCCATCATACACTTCTTATCTCATAAAATTTGGGTATTGCGTATTTTTTTATTCAAAAACCGAACAAACCGAATCGAATAACTCCACTAAACTGAAACCGACCGTTTGAATACCCCTAGATGTTAAGTGTTAATGTGGTATTTTCAATCTATAAATTTTGATATCCACAAATATATTTGAAAATTTAGATATTTGAATTCTCGGATTCGAATTGAAAATACTCTTTCCGTCTTAAATTAAGTGTCCTGATTTGACTTTTTGAGTCTTTCTTTTTCAACCTTGACCTTAAATATTTTTGTTTGTGTTGTATAATACTTGATACAATATATATGAATGGATTGAGTTTTGAATGTATTTTCATTGCTCTAATTTTCATAAAGTAATATATAATACAAACAAAAATATTTAAGGTCAAAGTTGAAAAAGAAAGACTTTTAAATCTGATACAGGACACTTAATTTGTGACGGATGGAGTATTATTTTTTTTGATATTTCAAATATCCAATATTTTAATACTTTTTTCTTTTTGTATTTTAATAGTAAACTTCAAAGATTTTAAGATGATACATCACTAAAAATGCATAAACAATATGTTCAAATATGTCATTACTTGAATAATTATGTGCTATTCGGTTGTTTGTTTGGTTTTGGAATACCAATTTCAATTCAAAGTTCTTATTATAATGTTTTTCGGATATTCAAATATTCAAACAATTCTGCTATTCAAAATTCATCATCCGAAATTTTGGATATTTGACATTGATTATCAGGAAGGGTATTTAACTTTTCTAAAAGCTTAAACTAGTACGATTGTTTGGTATATAAAGAATTCAAACTAGTACGATTGTTTGGTATATATGAGATTCAAATATTCAAAAAATTCTGATATTTGAAAATTGAAATATAGATTTCGGATAGCAATTCAACATCCGAAATTTTCGATATTTGACATTGAACCTCATGAAGGGTATGTAACTTTTCTAAAAGTTAAAACTAGTATGATTGTCTGATACATGAGCACAAGGTTAGGGGTATCTTTGCCACAATGGGTGGAGGCATTTTTGCTATAATAAGCACAAGGTCAAGGGTTCTAGCTCTGGTACCCTCATAACCACAACTACTAAGTAAGTCAGATATGCACCCCACATTATGGTATTGGCAATCGATTGTAGACTGGTTTGGGTTGTCGGTTATCAAGCTTTTGACACAATAAAGAATTGTTTGGTATATAAAGAATCCAAGAGGTGTTATTAAAATAAGATGAGAAATAAGCTAGACGAAGTATCGAAAGGAATTTGAGTTTGTCAAAAGCCTAATTACTATTACTAAATTACTAATTATTGTATAACTTATTATAGCAATTTTGTTTTAATTTTCATTGATAAAAATTAAGCTTGAGCTATCATCAGCTAACTTTGCCTACCATACTCACGAAATACTTTTAGTTACTACGTAGTATATCACATCACACTAACATCCATCTATAAAAATAAACACATAAAGTACGATTGTTACATACATGAATGATTAAAAACAATATGGGAAGCACTTAAGTTTCTATATATGCATCATTTAGAGATTGAGTAGTTTTATCAAAAGAGATGAAGCGATGGATTAGTAATCTTCCTAATTATAATTGATGGGCACAAGGCAAAGTGGAAATTTCTTACGGACAACCAAAGAACCCTCCTCTTCCATGTTCAAATCGTCATTCGCCGCCTTGTTAGGAAGTTCCCAATCAAACGAATAAAGAAGATTCGCTATCACAAACTGTATAGTTGCAGGAGCCATGTTTATTGCTGGACACGATCTTCTCCCCCCTCCAAACGGAGTCATCTCAAACTCAACATCAAAATTCTCAAACCTTTCAGGATAGAATTCATTGGCATTGTTTCCCCAAATGTTGGGATCTCTTCCTATACCCCATACGTTTATTAAAGCGCTTGTATTTGGTAAGACATCGTAACCACCAACTTGGCAATGACTTAAGCTTTCATGTGGGAGCAACAATGGGGCAGGTGGGTGCATTCTTAATGTCTCTTTCACCACCATCTTCAAGTATGTCATTTTTGTAATGTCGAGTTCTTGTAATTCTTGTTTTCTTGGTGTCTGGTTTCGGATTTCACTTTGCAACTTCTGCATTACTCTGGTGTTTCTAGCGATCTCGGACATCGTCCATACCATCGTGGTGACAGTTGTATCAACTCCCCCGGTAAGTACGTCCTGAAAGCTTATTTACATTAGTACTCCGTAGTTAGTTACAAGGAAAATCAATAACCGCGAGTGGTTAATGACCTTTAGAGTAATGGTCAACCATCAATTTGTCATAAAAAGTTATTAACACATACAAGTAATGCACTTTTTGGTTATGAAATGAAAGTGGACTACTTACCATTATAAGTGCTTTCATGTCATCTTTAGTCAACCGGTAGCCAGAAGTGCTCTCTTGTTTGGAAGATAACTCAATTATAGCATCAACAAAGTCTTTGTCATCATCACTTAATTCTTCAATGTTTTGATTGTAATGGTCATCAAGAATCGTCTGGATGTAGGCATCAAGAATGGCAAAACATTTTTCCAACTTACCATCGAATCCACTAAATCGGTCAATAAATGGCCCTAACCATGGAAAAAAATCACCAAGCGATCCACCAAACATTTCTTGAGTTTCATCAATCATCACTTCCCATGACGGACCATTAATCGGTTGTTGTCTGTAGTTATTTCCAAATGCCACCTTGCAGATCACTGCTTTTGTTGTTGCTAAAAACAACTCGTTTAAGTTCACCACAATATTTGATGTACGTGATGATAAAAATTGAATCATGCTTTTGGTTTCTGTCACCAAGACATGGTTAAACAATCTAGCTCTCTTGGGACCTAAGAACTCGCAGACCAATATCTTTCGCATGTCCCTCCTATGATTGCTCTGAGGAGAAAATGCGATGTCGACATAATTGTACGTTAGCCGCTTTGTGGCCTTGGAAATTGGACGAGAACAAAATACGTGATCTTGAGTTTTGAAGATTTGTTTGGCCATGGCAGGTGAAGAAATGATTATAAAAGGTTTCGAACCCATATGGAATAGCATAATGGGACCATATTTTTTGGAAAGTTGCCAAAGGGCTTGATGGCGAGGTTTGGTTAGTATTTGATACAAGTTTCCGATTATAGGAAGTTTTGGAGGGTTAGGAAGAAGCTTATAAGGACCAGGCGCCCTGATCGACCTTTTCGTCGATCTTAAAGCATACAGAAAGATGCACAAGGTGAAGCTTGTTATAAGAAGCCATGTAGAAAAGATCTCCATATATTAAGTTTTACCATGTGTGCTTTTTGTATATATGTTATATTAGTACACAAGTTCATTTAATTTATAGTAAAGGAGGCTTGAAAAGTTGAAGTACTTAGGTTGCTTTGGAGAGAAGAACATTGAAAAGAGCCAACGTCAATGATTTTGTAACTTTTTTAATTATTACTATTTGTTTTTTAGAAAAGTAAATAAACAACTCATACACTCACCATGAATATACATATTTCTACTAATTTATACGTGTCTATCTTTAGACTTGAATCCATAACCTCATGATTGAAGCGTCATCTTCATACCATTAGATCAATGGCATTGCAGTATTAATTTTAGCTTTAATTGGATGAATGTAATACCTTGAAAATTATCAAAGGGCCGAGGTTGAATGATATTCATGTTTGGTAGGCTAACTCCTTAATTATCTTTACGAGTATTATTAAATATACGTATTAGTAGGAAGTAGCCAAGTAGGATGATAGTGTCATAATGGTCACAATACGTTGAATGTAATTCTTAAAATTTAAATATGATTTTCAAATGTTACTAAGAAAGGAAAGGCTCCCCAATCAACGAGTTGCATTTAGATATGAGATGTCAACTCTTAATATTCATATTCAAATATGAGTTGCACTAACTTTTTAATCTACCCATCTAATTAATTAATTAGTATTATCATGATTTTTCTATTTAAATAAGAATGATTTCTTGCACATAGCCACCTCAATGCATCACCAATTATAAGATCAGCAATTATAAGTTTGCTTCTTAAACCATACATAACACATTAAGTTTGTAATGTAGTTATGTCAAAACGTTTAATATTCTTAAGTTATTATACAGTACTTAAACATGGAAATACAACTATTTGCATGTATCAACATAAATTGGTAAACATGCATCAAATGTACTAGTAAATCACCCACGCAATGCAGCAGTAACAAATTAAAAAAACGTAGTAGTGGGCAATGTTGATAACTGACAATAATATTAATAAAAGAGACAGTAATAGTCATCGGTAGTGGTTATTAGCAATATTGAATTACATCGATGACCAACAGTGACGTTTATCATGTATAATTCACATAATTTGTTCAATATCTTGCACGATTTGATGTCTCAATTGTTTGTTTTTTATTTTGTTTGAATCATAATAGTAGAATTCGTTTTGACAATAACTCAATTTAATAAAGTCAAATGTTTGATATGAAAGAAGAAAGTGAAAAAATTAATGTATGATATTATGTTAATTGTTAACATTTCCATATTTATTTAGTCAATTAGTAAGTGCTAGTGGTAATTGATTTATTTGTGTATATATTGATTGATAAAATAAAAATAAAATAAAATAAAATAAAAGATAGTTAATTAATTATAAGGGCATAATAAATATTTCTCATCTTGAAAATTATAAGCAAAACTTTTATAAGGGAGTATAGATACATGGTATCCTATTATTTGTTTTTCACTTATGAAATGAAGTGATTAGTAATCTTCCTAATCATAATTGATGGGCACAAGGCAAAGTGGAAATTTCTTACGGACGACCAAAGAACCCTCCTCTTCCATGTTCAAATCGTCGTTCGCCGCCTTGTTAGGAAGTTTCCAGTCAAACTGGTAAAGAAGATTCGCTATCACGAGCTCTATAGTTACAGGAGCCGTGTACATTGCCGGACACGATCTTCTTCCCCCTCCAAACGGGGCCATTTCAAACTCGACGTCAAAATTCTCAAACCTTTCTGGATAGAACTCGTTGGCGTTGTTTCCCCAAATGTTGGGATCTCTTCCTATACCCCATACGTTAACTAAAGCGCTCATATTTTGCAAGACATCGTAACCGCCAAGTTGACAATTACTTAAGCATTCATGTGGGATCAACAATGGGGCAGGTGGGTGAAGTCTTAATGTCTCTTTTATCACCATCTTCAAGTATGCCATTTTTGTGACATCGACTTCTTGTACTTCTTGTTTTCTTCCCGTGAGGTTTCGGATCTCACTTTGTAACTTTTGCATTACTCTGGTGTTTCTAGCAATCTCAGACATTGCCCATACCAGCGTTGTGACAGTTGTATCAACTCCTCCGGTAAGAACGTTCTGAAAACTTCTTTACATCAGGTATGCGTACTTCCATTTAACATGGATGAAAAACTTTGATTAAATCTGTATTTTATATAACCAACTTTTGCTGGAAAAGTTGATTAAAGTTGTAAAATAAAAGTATCCAACTTTGAAAACTTTTACTACTAAGGTAATGTCAAAATGTTAACTTGTTACTAAGGTAATGTCAAAACGTTAGAATTAGCAACTTCTATAAAATTAAATTAAGTTCTTAATACTAAGATTATGAAGATAGACTATTTAATTACCATTATAAGTGCCTTCATGTCTTCTTTAGTCAACCGATAGCCAGAAGCATTCTCTTTGGAGGATAACTCAATTATAGCATGAACAAAATCTTTATCATCTTCACTTAATTCTTCAATGGACTGCTTGTGATGGTCATCAAGAATCGTCTCGATATAGGCATCAAGATTAGAAAAGCATTTGTCTAGCTTGCCATCAAATCCACTAATTCGGTCAATAAATGGACCTAACCATGGGAAAAAATCACCAAGCGATCCACCCAACATTTCTTGAGCTTCATCAACAATCTCTTCCCATGACGGACCAATAGCCGGTTGTTGTCTATAATTCTTACCAAATGCCACCTTGCATATCACTGCTTTTATTGTAGCTAAAAACAAATCGTTTAGGTTCATTGCAATGTTTGATGGAACCAATGATAAAAAATGAATCATGCTCTTGATCTCTGTTATTAAGACATAGTTTAACAATCTAGCTCTCTTGGGACCTAGGAATTCGGAGACCAATATCTTGCGCATCTCCTTGGTGTGTTTACTTTGAGGTGCGAAGGCGATGTCAACATAATTGTATGTTAGTCGCTTTGTCGCCTTGGAAATTGGACGAGAACAAAACACGTGATCCTGTGTTTTGAATATTTGTTTGGCCATGGCAGGTGAAGACACGATTATAAAAGGTTTTGAACCGATATGGAATAGCATAATGGGACCATATTTTTTGGAAAGTTGCCAAAGGGCTTGATGGCGAGGTTTGGTTAGTATTTGATGCAAGTTTCCAATTACGGGAAGTTTTGGAGGGCTAGGAGGAAGCTTATAAGGACCAGCCATGATCGATCTTTTTGTCGATATTAATATATATAGAAATATGAACAACATGAAGCTTGTAAGAAGCCATGAAGAGAAGATAGTGAAGATCTCCATATGATTATGTGGTACTTTTCTATGTTAGCATGTATATTTATAATGGAGACTTTAGGAGTGAATACTTACCTAGTACCACTTGTATGTATTGATTAGATGAAAGATAGTTTCTATTGTTTGATGGAAGATAGGCAAATGATGTGGTTTGCAGAAAAGATTCCTCAGAATCTTGATCTTGATTTAGTATTTATGGTTTGTTTCTAATATCTAGATCAGATATTTAAACTTATTTGATCAACTCCCATTTATATATACACATATAATCGATTATCGATCAGCACATTAAAGCACCAAGAAGTGTGCCATACTCATTGTTTATTTATGATACATAAATACGATGAATCGTTTGAAGATCTCGAAAAACTAATGTTTCTCCTTGCATCAAAAAAGTTAGTTTCTCTAGACCCAACATTTTACCATCACATTACACTCTTCATTATCCTGAGTGAAAATCCACTTATGTGAATCCAAATTATCAGACCTAAATAGTTAAAATTGTAGAATCAAATGTTAGCGTTACTGGCGACATCACTATGAATTATGAGCTTCTATCTTTTCTGTCGTAAGGGCATTTAATACACACTCGCTAACTTCTGTAAATTCCAAATATCGGACCCAAAACAGTAAATATATTTAGGAATGTTACCATCACACCACACTATTTGTAACGTACAAGGAGTACAATTTATCACTACAGTATCATTTGTTACGGGCATAAGACAGCAAAAAAAAATTAAATAAAAAAAAAAAAAAATCCACACACCAATATGGATTGAGGAGTATAAGTTTCGATCTTTTTTTCATAGAGAAGAACACCAAAACCATGTACAACAGAATAATGACACACAACTTAACCATGGCTATATACCATCATCATTAGTCTAAAACAAGAATCACAGAAACCATATAATCATCAAGTTCAAAATCCCAAACAAAAAATAAAAAAATAGACCCGCCATTTAGCTATGTTCTTTGTGACAAAAACAAAATTCTAAATACCTTATGCCAAGTCAAACAATGGTCAAGAGACAAGGAAAGATAATTTTATAGGAAAATGAATTTCGAAGGGATTTTGAATATGAAAATCACTATGTATCTAGTTGTTTAAGTTATGATTTTTCGGTAGGAGGTGGTGTCCCGGCTAGCCATCCCCACACTCCACCTGAACTCTGTTTCTGTTTTGCATAAGCTTCTTCAGAAGCAGCCTTTTGTCTTTGAAGGATTTCAAGTTCTTTCTGTAGCGTGTCCATCGTTTGTAGCTTTTGTCGTAGTTCTGCAACATCCACCTGTTTAAGCGTAATTATTAGTTACCAACTCAAAATGAAATTATGTAGTTCAATAATGAACATGATTGTCTATCACTTGAAGCGTAACAAATGGAGTGTCTGGATTTCAGGTACAAGACAAAAAGGGGAGGAACTCTTTTTATACGGATGAGGCACATCACTAAATAATAAGTTACCTCTAGTTTAAAACATCTTGACTGCTCCGCCGCAAGCTGACCACGTACAGACTGGAGTTCCTGCGGAATTGTAAAATTTGCAAAAGAAGCTGAATTTTAGCAAACAGTATATATTTTTATTTTAGTCTGCACATCTAGTAGCGATGCACACAAGAAGCTAAATGAAAGATCTACAGTCCTAGACTATTACAATGAACAAATCATAATATGAAATTTCAGCAGGAGAGTTAATTCAACAAGTACATGGCATGCTCCGAAATACATCTTGGATATATTTAACTATATATGCAACAAAAACACAGACAGCTGAACCACTAAAACACTATACAGTTATTATACAGAGAGAGACACAATTTCTGTAGAACTTTGAATCGTCTACTTCCAAATGGGTTGATTTGGGTTATGTTTGATATCTAACAAGTAAAAAATGGCTCTAAAGGAAGAGGTCAAAGTGATGAATAATATTCACACACTAATTTGTTTATAATAAATGACAATTCAAAATAATTAGTTTTTTCAGGTCGGCCCACCTGACCCATTTTGCACTGTTTAAATATCTGTACTCAGTTGACATACAAATATGTTACCAAACACTGGAAGTACATTACCTTGTATAAGTCCGTGTTCTTAGATTCAGCTTCTATCAACTCTTGCTTTAGCTGAAGTGATTGTGACTTTTCGTTGCTGAGCGCTGATTCTAGTTCTTCCTTTTCTGCCTTAAGGGCAGCTAATGCACGCTCACTAACTTCATTAACTTTGTTTGTCTGCATTAGTGTAGACATATTGACACAACACAGTCTTTATACAACATAGACGTGCTTAATGTATTGCATCTGGAAAGAGTTTAAAGGATATACGCTCTATCATGAATTGTCCAAGCTGTAGCATAGAGCTTTTCAAATTTCATATTTATAAAAAGGTGGCAATTGCGGCCAATTTATTTCTGAATGGGTTGATTCAGGTTATGCGTCAAACGGGTCAAAAGTGATCCAAACTGTGTTCATAAAGCATGAAATCTTAAAATCATTTTATCAAAAATAAAAAAAGGCTACCACCACGATAATATATTTTTAATAATCATATTTGACACACTTAACTGGTCATAACCAATTTTTTCAGATTTTTGGACAGAAAGCGTTTCAGGTCAATCCAACCCTTGCTACACAACCCACCTGACCCGTCCCGCCGTCCGTAACAACCCGTTATGCAACCTAGCCAACCCGGACGTCTTGCCACCTTTACATACATGGACTGTGCATATTAGATGATACGCAACTGAACTATTGAAGTTACATACGGCTACCTGTGGCTCATTGTTGTCCATACTAATTTCCCTTATTTTTGTTTCTTGAGAAGCTTCATACTCTAACTCAACATCTCTAGTGCCATTTGTTGCATTCTGCGCACCAGAACCACTATCAAGGGCAGGCGTTGCAGACCTAGTTGCTTGCAAGGTCGATTTGTGGCTGGGTTTCAGTAAGTTGACCTAATCAACATCAAAACCAAATTAGGGAACCCTTTGAAGCATTGCATGTGTGTGAAGGTGGGCTTGTCGGTACCTCATTGTTGTATCGTCCATTATACCCTCCAAAAGACACTAGAATGTCTTCACTGTTGTAGGAGCTCAAGACCAAACTCAGTCCCTGAAAACATGGAGAATTGGTGTCAGATTAGGACCATAAAACCTTGTAAAGAACTTTTTTCTTGCATAACAAATACCTCACTAGCAAGAGGAACACGCCCTTCAACAGTCGTTACAACTGACCAAGATAAAGTAGACATATTCAGGACGACGGTTTCTGAAACTCCTGAAAGAAAAGAAAAAAACAGCAATTAATACAGAGATACCACAACAGGGGGGCACAGGGTTAGGTATCAGGTCGAAACGAGTTGGGTTGACAGGACTTTCATCCCAATTGACATCTTTGACCAGGTAATGATTGTACAATGGACTAAAACTTCTTGTTAAATACATACCACTCTTGTTATCTCCACCACCAACAATGAACCAACTCTCTCCAACGGTCACACCAGCATGGCCAGCTCGTGGACTTGGTATCTCTCCTTGTTGACTTGGTCTTGACCATTCCATCTAAGAAAGCATGCATTCATATAATCAGTGCAAGTTGAACACAGGGCAAAAACATCAAATATATATCATCATAATGTTATCTTACAGTTTTTAAATCAAGGACATGAAGATCATTAAAACATGTTGCATGTGTGCCACCACCAAATATAAGAAGATAACGCTCTGCGTGTACTGCAGCAGCATGGTCAGATCGTGGAGAAGGTGACACACCTCTGTATAAATAGGAAAATAAAAAAAACACCTAAATTACAAATTCTCGTTATAATTTATAAATGATAAATGATTGCAGTAAAGATCTTACAGTGTGTCAATTTCATCCCAGGTCATGGTTTCTAAGTCTAAAATATGAAGGTCATTCAAGAGGGTTCTGTTTCCGTCTTGTCCACCAAATATGACTAAGGTACTCCCTACAAGTGTAACTGATTGACCTCCACGTGAAACCTGCAATAGCAAGACAAAAACACAATGTAATTCTACAGAACATGTACAGTACAGCTAAAGTGCTTGTATATACACCACACAATTAGCATCAGATTATTATCTGTCAGCGTTGATTATGTTACAATGTATTCTAGGTTTCATCTAAAAGATTTGAGGTGATAAACTTTTAAAATTGGTATGTACATATATCCGTAAGATGTATCACTTGTAGTATGCGTTATTTTGTTAAGAGAATATATGTGATCTAGATAAATTCTATGACTCCGTGTAATTGATACATTTTGTCACTTATCCTTCATCTATAAATCAATCTATTTGATTTGCATGCACATTTAAATGGATTGCGACCTATTCTATTGCCAATTAAGTAGTGTATATAGTGACAAGAGATTAAGAATGTATACCGGCGGTTTTCCATAGGTCTTCATAGTTGACCAAGTGTATGTTTGCAGATCAAATGCCTTAACTGTTAAGATTATACATAAAAGAACATTATAAGTGTAATTCACACGAAAGAGAAACAGTGAATAGAGTTCTAATGATTTTCAAGGGGCCACTGGCCATCAACAATAAGTGTCACCTATCATGCAACTAACTTTTTGTATGACTAACAATCAGTAGTTGTGGGAAGATATACGGGTTGAGTAATATGTCAAAATATGTTTGGGTTGAAACGTGCAGTGTTGGGTTCCGGCAAACACTTGTCTGTTTCCAAAATTGCCACATCTAATAGATAGCTAACAACAATAATGAAAACAGGGAACAAATTCAAACATACCATTGACAACTTCAGAAGGATCCTTTGAATGTCCAGCAATTGATATAAGCTTATTCCCTTCCCATGGTATCTACAATTCAAAATGTTATAACCATTCGTTGCATACAACAAATTGGTCAAAAATCATGTGTCAAAATGACGTTATGGATATAAATAACAAGTTTCATAAGAGAATCTCAAATCAATTTGATGAGCAATAATCTATATTCCGATACTGACCAAAGAATGCCCAGCACAAGAAGTTGCTGTTAAAGGAGCCTCAGGATTTGCTTTGACTTCAACCTTTGACCACATCCAGTTTCGTAAATCAAGTGTCTGCAACAGAACAACAGGAACTGAGAGTGCACTCACAACATTATCATGCCCTTAAGTAAACCTTACTAAGCTAAACCATTAGCAGTCATATAAAGGTTGGTTTTAGGACAAATTTAAAAAAGACAAATAATTGCATTAACACCAGGTAGATATATAAACAGAGATGCAATAATTGGCTAGTCACATAGTCAATGTATAAGTTCGACAACTTGTCCCTTGATATAGACAACATATAGGAATCTTATGGACCAAACCTAATGCTAATATCTTGACCATATAGTCACATACCTGAAGATCATTTAGGTAACGTCCATTATGGTTTCCACCAAATATATACATTTTATCGTCAATAACAGCTGCTGCATGCTGCCGATTCGAAAACTAAGTTCAGAAAAAGGATAAAAGAACCACTAAACTTTAATGGAACCAGAAAAAAATTGATACCTCATATCGGGGCTTTGGACGTGGACCAGAAACCACAGGTGCAACCCATTGGTCATACACACCGACAGAACCAAGCCCGTCTATTACTACATCTTTATCCTGTGTTTCTACAGAATTTCCATTCTCAGTGGGAATGGTTTTCATTTCAGGCACAATGACTTCATTCTTAGTGGGTAATTCTGTCTTTTGATTATGCTACAACAGATGCAAATTCCAATTTAGACCAAAGTTTAGTGAATATGTAATTAAAAGTAATATAAGCACAATTTTACAATAAGCAAGGCTTATAAGGAGCATTACATTTATCTCAACATCTACCACAGGGTCTGAAATAAAGTTGGATACCCTTGAATACCATCCTGGATCTTCTTCCTGCTCATGGGATAAATGGAAGACAATTAAATCAAGGTTTTAGAAACATGCTATTCCATATTAAGATGAACACCGAGTTAAAAATACCTCCAATATTTTTACAAAGAGGCGCATCGCTTCAATGGAAGCCATGTTTCCAAGACCATTCCAACTACAATAGAAAAACAGTATAAAATTACTACACTTTAGGTTGACCAACAAAATAACTAACATATCTTCATAAATAACTTATGATTCTACAAAAGCCATCAACCTCGAAAATATACTCACTACCCTGCTCAGCAGACTGGCTACTCTATTTACCACTATTATACGAGAATCAACTGGAACTTGATAATCTGCGGATTTATTATATTCTTAATATAATGTTATTATCAGTTTACTCTTGTTTTCTATACGTTACCCTTTTTAAAATGTTTTAGTTACTCTTATCACCAACTAAGTTTAATAACATATTATGTCCTCTCAGAATAAAATTAATCACTTTAATGTTAAAATGTTATAGCGAACTTCATTCATGGCCTTTAGGGTAATTTTCTCATTAATAGGGAAATTGTCAACCAAAATTTGAATCGGTTTACTTCTTGGATATCAGCATAGATATTGATCAGACATATGTTCTTTTATCTAAGGGGTAAGTACATAAAAATGTAATTAACTATGACCTGACATTCATAGTGTGTATTCAACTATTCGGGGTTCCATTGTGTGTAACAAACTATTAATTTCTTTCCATTGTATGCAATTTGGTGACGTGTCAACGTGTAAGGATGACACGTGACACCTTATATAGATGACACGTGGAAAAAATGCCGGAAATTACATACAATGGAAAGAAATAAATAGTTTGTTACATACAATGGAAACCCGAATAGTTGAATACATACTATGAATGTCAAGTGATAGTTAATTGCATTTTTATGTCTTTACCCCTTTATCTAATCTTGCTCAAAGTCGCATGCTTATGCTTGAAAGCGGAAAGAGCTGCTTTAAATGTGTAATCTAATATTCTAATCAATCTTGAATAGCATACAATTGGAAATAAGCAAGTAATGCATGCGCTGAATTATATTTGCTTAAGGCATAAAAGATCAGGTTATATATGAAGCTAAAATAAACAAACCTTGTCCATTTGCCTTGTTCAACTGGACTCCAGCCTCTTGGTTTGGGTACGCTACAAGGTCCAACAGTTGCCTGATTTCAAACAAAAAAACCATTTATCAAGCTAACATTCTGCAAGCAAAACTTCATTAACGAAGGGTTGGTAACTTTCAAGTAATCAGCAGCATATCTCAAAGGTTATGTGGGTATTCAGAATTTATGGGATAGTCAGAAGACAAAGCATACGCATATTCATACATGTGGACATGTGGACATGTGACAAACACGTAATAGGTATGTATGTGTGTACATAGATCAGAAAATAGAAAAAACGAAATATATTTGCACACTGGAGTAATCTATCATACAACCATAGTTGTTAGGCTCTTACAAGTCACAAGTAGATTCTTAAAAGTCAAGACAGATCACCGTATAAAAGAGGTGACTTGTTGGACCTTGACTCTAACAGTCATTAACCTACTCTTCCAAGTCTTTTTGACTCGTAACTCTTACGAATCACAGATTTAGGAACATTGTAAGTGTAATCTCAAATAATAAAAGAAGAAAATAGAAAAACAAATAACTAGAATTTGTTTTGAATAAACCAGCTGTGTTTATTGTTAGTTGGCAATGACACCGTCAACCTACAATTTGAAATTCTCTTACATTCTACATTGACGAAACCGATCCTCTCAAATATCACATTTTCCATAATCGTCACTAATTTAGGGAATCCTCCTTAATAGACGAAATATTTCTATTATATCAATGCCAATAATGTTACCCTCACCCTGTTCTACTTTTCTTGAGTACACAAATCTTAAGATATAGTCACACTGTCACCCACTCATGTACCCATGCCTCATCTTAATTCTTCAGTCTTAACTTTATAAATGCACATAATAATACAGAAAATTCTTATTAGTTTTATTTCAAAAACTTAAATTATATATTTAATCAATTAATCCATGTACTTACTATTTTTATATATTGTAAACTTAGTACCATTAACTTTACAGAATTAGTGTCTATAAGATATGTTATTGCTACATATTGGTGTCTACTTTTATGTGTGTGTGTGTGTGTGTGTTATGACTCTTACGAGTCAAGTCACGAGACAATTCACAAGTTAGTTTTATGATTTCCAGTTGCAAGTCAACAAATATGCATACAACAAGTAACCAAAAGCTAGTGAAGGGGTGAAAACATCAATGCAGCAGACATTCCTGTCTGATTAATGTGTTGTAATAATATGATAAACTATTCATATCCACTAATCTAAGTGAGATGAAAACGCACTGTAATTCATTGCAGAATAGACTTTATCATTGGATTCCTATTTTAAAAATTGTATATTGAAACAAACCAGAAGTATGAAATCTCAACTATCATCACCTTCTAATGTTGACAATTTCTTATGCTAGCATCTAAAGCTAGTCATGCACAAGCCAAACCCCCTTATCTTCATCACGTAAATATTGTGATATACAAGAAAGCCTCGTATGATGTCATGGTGCACTCATTCTTTTAATATTTGAGTTAACCAAAGTCTACATACCTGCATTTGAAGTATATAATTTCCTATACTAGATCATTTAGCCAGCCATTATTTTGTTAAACCCTTGATCCCATAATGAAAGTTAAGACACCAAACACTAGTTTCCTTTTCTAACTGGCATTACTTTCGAGCTCCCTCATTTATTAGAACTTCTAATCTCACCCAGAAAAGTTGTATTTGCTTCAATTATATAACCCAAAACTACAAAAATTATAATGCAGGTGCTCAATTTGTAAATACTAAATATACGAATACTCAAATTTCATTGGATCAGAGGCAGTACTTAATACAAGAAAAATTGTAGATCTATGATTTCACATCAGACCACCAAAGAAAAAAAAAACACTTCAATTTTCTCAACTTTTCAATCTAAAACGATATAATCTCCAATTTGGCTGATGTTTACATACATATAGCAAACATAATTTCATAAACCCTAACCTAATGAAGTTAAAATACAAGTAATAATCAATACATTAGATGAATTAATGAAAATTGAGCAATAGGAAGTGGAATAGGAGATTAAAAAACCTGCTGATACAAAGCATAAAGCAACAGAGCGACGTCGTTTGAGAATTTGGAAGTGACAGCTGATGAATTAGGGGAATCACTACCGAATCCGGCGTAAGTAGCAGCTGCGTAGAATCGATCAGGATATGCGAGGCCAGAGCTTATCCGAGCCATCGCCATTGATTTGGATCGATCGAATCAGATCAGATGAAGATCAAATCAGATCGATGATGGTGTTAGGTTAATGTAAGTTTACAGTAATTGAACAAGTGAGATTTGAATTGAATTTTGGGCGAATATGGTAGGAATAAATATTGTTACTACTTCATTACACCGTTTTGCAAATTTGATTCATATCGAAATACGTAGTAATAAATAGATATAAATATAGATATAAATATAAATAATATAATAATATAATATTATTAATATACGGAGTATTATAATTACTGGTTGAAGTTCAAATGAGAGATAAAAGTTTTATGTGTAAAAAAGAATGTTTTATATGTACAAAACTCATTTACCTTCAAACTTAAATATTTTATAAATGACAAATCAAAAAATTATGAAAATTGCACCATTAGATTCAGCGTTTTATCTTCTACGATTTACCGTCCCTCAAGGCATACTTTTGACGAGTTTTTTTTCTTTCTATTTTTTGGTGGGTTTCTCATTTTACTAACACATGAGTTAATATTTGGTTGAACGCTTAATTTAGACATGAGTTAATATTTGCTCATTTCCTATGGTTTAGGGTTTAGTAAGGTTTAAGGTTTAGTAAAATTTAGGGTTTAGAGTTTTGTAAAGCGTTTAAGGTTTAGGGGTTAGGGTTCGAGGTTTGGGGACCCTAAACCTCAAACCCTAACCCCTAAACCCCAAACCCTAGACGCAACACTTTAACACATGTATTATTAAATGTGAAACCCACCAAAAAATGGAGAGAAAAAACTCGTCAAAAGTATGCCTTGAGAGACGGCAAATCGAAGAGGATAAAACGATGAATCTAATGGTGCAATTTTCATAATTTTTCGATTTGTCGTTTGTGAGATATTTAATTTTAAGGGCAAATGGGTTTTGTACATGTGGAAGATTTTCTTTGTACACATGGCATAATATCATTGTTACTTTCATTCTTTCAATAATTCTTACACTCTAACGATCTCATCTCTCAAATGAGAATAGAAAATTATGTGAGAATGAGAGAACCAAATTAGACCCGTGAATACACGGGTTTGATAAAATATTACATTGAAATTTGTACTTACGTTTTCGAAGTATAAAATATGAAATAATGTTTTGATTTTATAGTTCACATATATTGAGTAAAGCATTAATATATGCGTTAAATCTTTGAACTTATTATTGTCATGTGCACGTAATAATATATGTGTTAGCAAATGAAAATTACACTCGTATTATAGGCCAAATGATGACATAAAGTAAGATAAAGTAGCATAAATGAAATGTAATAAAGTTAAAATGCAAATACAAACAAATAAGTTAAACTTGAATGTGATTAGCAGAGGGTCTATATTAAAGGTACAACATGAAGAAAATTTGACTACAGACAAAGTTGAACAAATTATAGTTAAAAGCATTTTGCTCATTTCCTATAGAATTTTAACCTCACGATTTATAAACTTGGTAAGAGGTAACAACTACCAATCATGTTCCACCTTAATTACCTTATATTCTCCCCAATTTACACATAACACTATAACAGAATTACATTCACTATATTCATATATTACATATATCGGATGTGATAAATCCCCTCAAAGTATAAAATATACAAAGATACAAATAAGATCTCATCCTTGATGATACATTTTCAACCCCAACCCACTCTTCCCACTTCACCATTTGTATCATCAGACCCATGATCTTCTCCTGCAAGTCTCAACATATTTCAGTTCATATCATTAATTGTCACCTTCAGCAGTAGCATCCATATAGCGCACTCCTATTCATTGTTCTCCTCACTCATTTACACTGATGTAGGTTAAATAGCTCAGTGTCCTGATAATAAAAAAAAATAAAATTGCGTAAATTACTAAATTAAATCACTATCACAAAGAACTAGGGATGCCACAGAAGACGTGTGACATCCGTCACCAAAAATGTAATTCGAAAATCTTAATTTAAAATCATTTCTTATTTGTATTCAAGTTCGTTAATGATAAATTATATATTCGCTTTGGGCATGAAAATATTTCCTCAATTATTTATGAAAGTTATACGATTAGATAAATATACGCGAATACGAAAACAACTAAATTGTGAGTATTAAAATCTTAGAATATCACGGACCAACTTAGTTCATGATTTGTCAATTTTGGCCCAAAAAAAACGATCCAACTCCCAAAAATCCCAAACCCAACCCAACCCAACCCACACAACCCTAGAAATATAAAAGGCATTCTAAAACACAACCCTAACATTTTTTTTCTCAAAAATCGTTCATGTTGCTGTCCCAAAATTTCAGTCACGAAGAGAGACCGGTTTGACCCATTTGCGTTCGTTTTCAGGATTCGGTCAAAACTAGAAAGTTGTAGATCTTGATGTTTTACTTTTAATAACATGGTTTCGGCCTCTGAAACACTCTAAATTATTTTATAAAAATTATTTCGTAAACTGCTGCTGTTGGTGACGAATTTTCAGAAACTTTGGTAAGTTTTCGATCCTATAACTCTAGTATACGTTTGATCAATCTACGAAAATGAATTATAAGAGTATATATCCTCATTATTCACAGATTATAAGGGATTCCAATCGTGCGGGTTCTCGTTGTCGGTATATATTCTTTCCGAATCATTCAACTAAACATATTCGATTGTTTCGTATTATCGGTTTTGTTTCGGTTCGATTACATTGTATCCTAGTTGACGAAATCATTAGGATAATATTAAGATCAGTTGATAAGTTGATAGAATTGAGAAATATGATTATGTTTGCGGTTTGGATTGGTTACACATGTGATTAGGGTTAATTATTTATAAACCCTAATCTGATCAGATTCTTGTTTCGGTTTGGGAAGCTTGTAACTTGGTTGTTTCTGAATGAATTTTGATGAAATAAGAGTCTAAACTTAAGTATTTTGAGTCTTCTTTCAAATGGAGTTAGTCTCATGTCCAGATATTGAGCTTAAGTTAGTCAAAACGATTTTACAAGTTTGAGTGTCCAATCTGAGTTTTTCGGTTTCTGATTTCGGTTAACTTCTCAATTTTTGAAACGTAGGTTAAACTAATAATTGAGTCTTTAAATTTTTACTGGAGTAATTTTAAAGTGTTAACTATTTTCTGTAAAAATATTAAAATCATTTAAACTTTTAAAGTATTTTTAATAAATTGGGACATTTTAGTACTCAGAAAGTGTTGTTATGTCTGAGCAGGTTGTTTGGGTGAAATTTTAAAAATAGTTAACTATAATATTTCATTTTGGAAAAATTACAGGTTATTCTAAACATATTAAAGTGTTACTAGTTAAATTTGTAGAGTCAAATGATATCATAAAGTTATGTTTAAAAATCAGTAAAATGGTATGAAAATTTTGGACAGATTCTGATTTTACTCGATAAGTTGATTCAAGATAATAAACATGAGTTTGAGTTGTGAGAGAATTTAGTGAAAGTATTTGGACTGGGGATACGATGGAATGACCTAGCTATGTATAGGTTGTAACTCATATGCATTATGATATTGTAGATTGAGAGTTGTTTGGTGGTTGAACTTAAGGGCAATACTTACATCATTTCTTGAGGTCAGTTTTCGTGGCCTCATTTTCAGTTATTTGTTTTCAAATTTGGGGAAAAGTATGCTCACATGTTTATCAATTGTTTTCATACTGTGAATTACATTCATTATTACTTTTGGACATATGCTTGAATGTGTGACACTATGTGACTTATGTGCATTGATACTTATTTCTTACAGTCGTGCTTTACTTCCTTGTGGAGTATTTGCCGTACATTGATACATGTTACTTACAGTCGTGCTTTACTTCCTTGTGGAGTATTTGCCGTACATTGAGATTTGTTGCTTACATTCGGTTTTACTTCTTCATGGAGTGATTACCGTGCATTGAGACATATTGATTGCATTATTTCACATTTGTGTACATTTCTGTTGCATTGTCCTACACAGTTCATTATCACATCAAAATGTTTTATTTGTGGTGTTTGGTTTCAACCCTACGAAACTCACCAACATTATTGTTGACGTTTTTGAGCATAACTTTTCAGGTAATACTAGCAGTTTGAAGATAGAGGACAAGAAAACTTAGTGGACCATTAGGCTGCATTTAAGCTAAAACTTTGAGATTGTTTGTCAAGATGATGACTTCTTAATAATTTGGAAAAGGCGTGTTTTGCCTTAACATATAAATTGTGGGTATTTGCTTATTGTCGGTTTCATTGTTGGTATGTACATGTGGCATGGACTCCTATTCATGTTACAAGTATCATAACACATTGGATTTTTATTTTCATATAGACATCTTTATAATAATGTGTTGTGATCCTATCATGGTTATATCCCGTTGTTTCCGCTTTAGACGGGGTGTGACAAGACACATCCAAATAAAAGTATTTTATGAGATTCAACCATCCAAATAGTACATACACTAAGAGATGGACTCAAAACACTATCGTAATTATTAAGTATAAGAGAACAAAGTGACAACACGGATTTGGCAAAAATATATCGTAAAATTATTTAATAAATTTTATAAGTATAAGATATTTTATTTTATTATGCTTTGTATATACAACTTACTCTCGTATCTATGTAACGATAGTTAAGTATAAAACCCTATGGCAGCCCCTAATTTATGAACTCTTTAAAACTAATTGTATCACCAAGGACCATGTTCCAATCCACATCACATCTATGGCAGCCCCCAATTTAGGCAGATTACTATTTCAATTTTTGCCCAGATCCATAAAGGGGTGCTAAAACGAAAATAGACTAAACATGGTAAGTCAATTAACAAATGATGATAAAGGAGCAGGTGATTTCACATAAATCATTCATCAGTGAATATGGTAACCTATGCGATTTTATTTAAAACCAAAGTTAGATCAAGAGTTATATGCACATTCAATTGATAGAAAATAATCATGACATCAAAGGTGGCAATTTCGACCCATTCACTTCATAATAGCACAACTAAATAATAATTGAAGTAATGATACATTACAAAAATATGTAGTTTTATTCGATATTTGTAAAATAAACTAAAAAATGAAATGAGTACAAACCTCCGAATAGGATTGTACGTCTCAACCAACTTTTTGGCCAAACACATCAAAGAACACTTTAAGCAATTTGGTACTAACACAAAGGGCAATAATCTCACCTTATAATCTAGCTGTTATAAGTACCTTCTTTCCAAAAATTAAATGCTAATCATTATCATTTTCATCCTTCAAGTGTTTATCTGCATTGTAAATTTTAAACATAACCTTAATTAATGAATAAAATAAGTGCTACTAAGATGACAAAAGTTATACCAAAAGAAGGAACCATCAGCAAGCAAATAAAATAAGTGCTACAAATGCTTCTTGCCAAGTATCTATTAGTATCAAAAATTTCTCCCTTACACGCATATGTGGCTACATAAACCAAATTCTCATGAGCCCATATACTTCAAATTCACATTCATTATATATATATATATATATATATGTCATTTAGTGCTATAACAAAAGGAGAAGGTTTAAACAGTTGATTAAATACAGTTGAAAATGAAGAGAAAGACTTGTAGTAATCTTTCTAATTGGATGATCAAAAAATAAACTTTACTGCAAACATGAAGCTTTCATCTCTTTTATCATGTCTATACTTTTCTGACCTGAATATTATGATTTGATTGAGACCGCCAAATGGGTTATCTTCCACTCTGGAAAAGAGCTACATGATCGCCTTCCTTCATCATCCCGTGACTCTGCACACACAAACTCCATGTCATTTTCAAGAGTACAATTTGTAAACATACAATGATACAAATATAAATGCAACTTACACCCAAAAAGTTTAAACTTAGTATATAATTCGGACTCTTTCAAAACGCAAAACCAAACACGTCCACATCAAACAACAATAAAAACTTTCAGTGGAGAGGATCTCACCTTCAACACGGCAAGAGCTTTTGCAAAGGTTTAGAATTATCTAAGAACTCCATGAAAATGGGGCACACTCCTTGATACAAAGCCAATTTCTGTTGTACCCTTTTTATGATTATCATGTTTATTATTGAAAATCAGTAAAAAGAATCAACAAAATTAAAACTGATCTTTAGAAAAGAAATGGGTTTGGAATGAATTAAAAGAGTTACTCATCCGTGAGGGCAAATATAGTTCCATTAGGTCGATAATGGCTCAATAGGACGGCCATGGTACTGGTTCTAGTGAATACTACAATTGATGCTCCTAGAGTGTTGGACATTGACGTGGCATGGTATGCAAATATTTCGCTCATATGGTTCTGTTTACGACGTCAAATGAGTGTTGTAAATAATCTTTCAAGAAAATAATTATGAAAAATTGGAATGTTTATAAAAAGAGTTAATATCCACCTCATAAGGTTGAGGCCTAGATGTTGTGCCTCCACTTATTATGCTTGATTCAGTTCTTAAGGAAACCGTGTGCATTACATTGACAGCTTTAAGTGGAAACCTAAATCAAACGAAAATAATTAGAAAATAGTTTCACATATTGCACTCTTGATTCTGAGTAAATGAAGGTGTGGTTAATGTTTGAGAAAAAAGGGAGTATTACTTTCCGTTAGCAGTTTCTCCAGAAAGCATGACTGTGTCAGCCCCCTCTCTAACGGCAATCGCAATGTCAGATACCTCTGCTCGGGTAGGTGAAGGATGAACACTCGTGCTTTCAAGCATATTTGTTGCAACAATAACAGCTTTTCCCATGCTACAGCATATCCTGATTATCTCTTCCTAATGATAGCAATTCAATGAAATTGATTCCCATTAGTACATAACTGCATGAAGGGGTGGACATAACAGCGTTGGGGTTACTATGCTTAGAGGGAGCAAATTCAACCTGTTTTACTAAAAAATATTTTATCTCCAACAGGCCAGATGGGTAAAAGTTTACAATATTAAACTTGCCTAAAATTTAAGCTGGTCAAATGAGAATAAGCTCCTAAATAGTTTTATTCACACAGAGCAAAACAGGTTTTTTTATAGGTTCGTGCCGAAACACTTTTCAGTTGAAAATATTAACTTTTTGAGATTATTAGCGTCAAAAAGGATTCCAAAATTTTCATTTTGATATATTATAAATCTAAATTGCCACATCTACCATTGCCCAACCTGCCTATTCTATTATGTTGATAGAATGCAATTACTTGCAACAATGGAACCTCTTCGATAGGCAACACTGCACCAAGGTCCACTCTTGCAGCCATTGCCTGGAAAAAGCAAAACAACAACATTAGCAGGCAAATCTTTATTCATAACCTGTAAATCGAACATTAAACCCTACATTATATATTCAAGATCACATGATCAAAATTAGGGTTAAAGAAATTCAATTCCCCAAATTCACCAAAAAAATAATCATCAAATCACTGCATGGAAAACGAAATAATCACTAAATGGAAATCGAAATTGATACAATCACCTTCTGTAGATAAACCGTTTAAAAAATAATCACCTCTGATTTTAATCGTAAATTGAAATGGAAATATAAATTGTGAAGATTGATAAAAACATTACCTTTAGGGTGTAGGGTTTTCTGTTTCCGTCCACTGTTCCAATTAAATTGGCATTCATAAGATGGAGATGAAAACTCGAGAGGAATTGTATGTATTTTGAGAGGAACCTGATGGAGAGGATGAATATGATTTATGAAAATTGAAAATGAAGAAGGCGTATGATGAAGAAAAAGTAATATTGTGATCTGTGAGTCACTCATCTAGGCGGTGACATTAGTAAATGGAACCAATATAATTTAAGCTTGTAGCATAAGCTTTCAAATTTCAAGATAAATGGACGGGTTTTCGAAAGAAAAAAAAAAGGCGGGCTTAAAAGCCGAAATAAACTCTACCTAGAAAAAACACAAATATTCATTTTAAATAGTTTTTTAGACCTTTTAATTAATTAATATGAGGTATTGCTGACATTACCATTTTAACCATAGCTTGACACATCAACATGAACTACTAGCTCATGACTTGATATATCAGTTTCATGACATCAGTCAAACTTCCCTTTATTAGAATAGATAGATAGATGATATTGTGTCATGTGTACAAAAAAAATGTTTCACATGTACAAAACTCATTTACCCCCAACATCAATTATCTCACAAACGACAAATCGAAAAATTATGAAAATTGCAACATTAAATTCAGCGTTTTTTGCTCTTCGATTTGTCATCTCTCAGGGAATACTTTTGACGACTTTTTTCCAACTTTTTGGTGGGTTTCACATTTACTAACACATGTGTTAAAGTGATGCGTTTAGGGTTTAGGGTTTGGGTTTTAAGGTTTAGGGTTTGGGGTTTCACCCTGAAAGTCCAAACCCCCAACCCTAAACCATAAACCCTAACTCCTAAACCCCAAACCCTAAACGCTTTACAAAATTCTAAACCCTAAATCATACTAATCCCTAACCCAAAATCCTAACTCTAAACCCTTAACCCTAGCCCTAAACCCTAACCCTAACCACAAATCAAATGTACAACCAATCACTAACACATGTGTTACTAATTTGTAAACCCACCAAAAAATGAAAAAAATAAAAAAAGTTGTCAAAAGTATGTTTTGAAGGACGGCAAATCGAAGAGGATAAAACACTGAATCTAATAGTGCAATTTTCATAATTCTTCGATTTGTCGTTTGTGAGATAATTGATGTTGGAGGTAAATGGGTTTTGTACATGTGAAGCATTCTCTTTGTACGCATGACATGATATCATTGGTTCCCTCATTCTCACTCAAAATTGATGTACTCATTTGAACTCTACTCTATAATTAGTATATTAAATGAACATATACAGTAATTAAATATAATAATGAATATAGTATTGTATAATAAATAAAATAAACATTTTATATTGATGATTGTTTCATTTCAAGTCAAAATGATTTAAGTGTGCATTGATGCTTTTATTTAAACATCAGTAGTGACCTGAGAGCAAACGAAATGTAACTGTTTCCATCAGCATTTTCCTTCAAGAAGAATATAATACATTGTTATGTCACACTGTTTCGGTGTTCTTAGTGAAATCCTCAACAACGTCCTCAAATGCCGTTTTGAATCGGACGTTGCTTTTCAACTTTTTTTATTTTTTTTTTGTTTTGTTCCACACACACATTTATCAAAAATACAAAAATTAATTATAAGAACACTAGCTAGTACCCTATCTACCACACCACAAAATTCTCAACATCAACATTATCACTAGAACAATGTTAAAACAACTTCACACTCTATACTCTGATACACTATCATACAAGTTATGCCAAGGACTTAAGGAGTATAAAGAATAGTACATATGTATCATAACAAATGTTTACAATTTTTTAAAAAATTGTCTCAAATTAAGTCTCCATTTGTATTTTAGGCAATCAAAGGAAACTTTATTGGGTATGGATGATATACTATTGGTGTGGTGTGAAGTTAGTATGGTTTCATAAAACTTTATGCATTTTCAAAATGCTTATAATCAAACGAATAGAGTATAAATACAAACATGGAGTACTTCAATACAAAGTAATCCTATATACACAGGGTTATTAACTACTTATTAATATTTGAAGAACATTACATATATCGTCCTTATAATTTTCCAGAAACTTCACTCGTAATCGTTTAATTAATTTACTTACATAGATCATACTTTATTTCGAAACTTGTTACGTTAATAGTCATTCCCACTAACGATTGTTAACTATCTGTTAAGAATGACCACGTGTGTAGTTTTTTTTTTCTTATAGAATTTTTGAGTAAATATAAGTTATAAAATTTAATATAGATACATTATTACGACAAACAACATTTTCATCTTTCATACTTTACTTAGCAGATTTATCATCAAATTGTTCCTCTTGTGCATTGAAATGTTAACTTTTATAGTCAACAACTATCTTTACCACTCAAGGACCCTACGTCACCATTCATCTTATCTCGTCGTGACTTTGGTGGCCATCATCTCTCATCTTTTGCATCCACTCCGATGAACCTAGTTCTAAAGTAATATGGCATGCATCGGAAAGTGATATTTAGTTAAGCTAGAAATGTATATTTAGGTGGAGAAAAGATGATGGTCAATTTAAGTAGTAGAATAAAAAAGGGTTAAGTATCTAGAAATGTATTCAACTTGTCCTGAATGTCTATTGTATGTATCATACTTACTGAGGGTGTATTTAATACATCCAACTTTCAAAAACGGTTTATTGTATGTATTTTGATGATGTGTCATCTTCTAAGGATGTCACGTGACATCTTAAATGGACGACACATCATCAAAATACATACAATAAACCGTTTTTGAAATTTAAATGCATTAAATACACCTCCCGTAAGTACGATACATACATTAGTGTAACACCCAGATTTTGGGGCTAGACTAAGATAGTACTTTCTTAAAGTTTTCAAATGATTATTTAAATTATTTATATGTGATAGGGAACAATTGTAATTGGTTTAATTGAAAATAATTAGAAAATTTGGTTTGAGACCAAATTATATTATTGTGACTGATAAATATTTGTAACATCCAAGATTTGAACTTATGATTTTTTATAGATATTTTTCAGATCATTTAACAAGAGGTTAGGAATTATATATGTGTGAAATCTATTATAAATATGATCATGTAAGAGTATATTTTTAGTAAAATCCTTAATGTATAACATATTCCACTTGACATACAGATAGTCTAGAGCAATATGTATATATATTACGTTTTAGTAGCCAACGTTTAATATGTAAATGCGATGGATAAAATCTGCATATACTTGCAATGAGTTTATTTTATAAGTAATTTATATTGTATATCAAATACAACATGTAGAACAAGCTAGAGCCTATGCATGATACATAAATAAATATGTATATATTCTTCTTGAATAAGAGTAGATAATGGAATTTGATTAGTTTACTACTAATATTAATATGCTTTGTTTAAATTTGACATTTGGCTCATTAAGTCATGCGTTGGCATGCAAAGAGATTAAAGTGGCCATCTAAGTCTATAACATAGACTAATGACAAGGATACAAGAGACTTAACTATAAAAGGGTTTTTTTTTAAGAAGTATTTTTATCTCTTACAAATACTCAAAAGAAAAGAAACTAACTAAACGATTTAGTGAGAGTTTAAGTGATGGAGTGATCAAGCAAATATATAAGTTATAAGAGAGTTTGCACTTATATATAAATTTCTACATTAAAATCGTGAGGAGAGCAGGAGGCCAAGAATTTAATGTATGCAAAATAGAAGAGTACAAGTTAAGTAAGCTTATGGTACAAGTAAAGAAGCTAAGAGTACAAGTCAAGATGCATAAAGTAGTACAATAGATTTATGGAAAAATGGAGATTTTTAACTAATCAAAGATTACATGAAGCAATTCTTAGAGGCATCTTTCGTTGGACCTATACTTCATCTAAAGCTATGTATCTCCTTAGAGATTCAAAGGTGAGTATTCGTGTTGTTTACGAAAACTGAGATATGTGCTACATAAATGTTTAGAAGATGATATGTTTAGTGGCACTTTTGTTCACATTCCTTTAGTGGCATTTATGTGGTATTTTAGTGGCATTTTTATTTAAAGACTTAACTAAAAATGAAAAGGTGATATGGGTTAACTATGTAGCGTTTATTATTTTGATGACTATATTTAAATTAGGTAATAATGTTGTTTAAGTTTCACATTGTAGATACATTGTTGTGTTTACATGTTTACATTGTGTACTAGAATTTAACTATACACATTATGAAACGAGTTATTGATTTATGCTCTGTTGTATTCTCAGATAATTCAAAGACTCAGTGATATTAGACTACTGAGTTAAGAGACTGAGAATATCAGGTGAGTGGTAACTGTATTCTTCTGTTGTAACAATTTTGGTACAACGGATGAACATTTTGGTAACTGGTTATAAACTGTTTAGTTTATTGGGTTATAGTTATTGTTGATTGGTTATTTATATTCAGTATTGGCATGATTATTGTACAATGTGTGATTCTTGGCCGCTAGACATATTTGACTATCTGAGTTATTCAGAGGTCAACAATGGTTAGGTTTGTTGCTATTGTTTGTATAATAACCCGACATTTAACTAGTTAAGTATCATTTTTTTTAGTACTAAAAATATTTTTGTATCAAAAGTTTTATAACTTTTAAATAATTCGTTAAGTCGAAATCTCGTGTCGTACATTTATAATCGTTTACGTGTTTGTAAGTTCGTATACATGTATGTACATATATAAAAATATACTCAATGTAAAATGTATATATATATATATAAAATATAACCCGACATTTAACTAGTTAAGTATCATTTTTTTTAGTACTAAAAATATGTATAATACATTTGGTGATTTTAATAATAAAATGTGTAAAAGAAATAATATGAAATCTACCTAACAAAAGCCTAAGTATGTTGGGCCGAGAGAAGTAGACAAAAATAATAATAATAAAAAAAAATACTATATTTAAGTATTGATAAAAGACTTTTAATTGTTACCACACAATTAGCCCAATAAATATTACTTGGTCAAAACCCACACTCTTGTGAACGAAGGAATAGAACGGGAACCTCCGAAACTACCGTCACGTTTAGGAATGAGTTCGGAATGTTTGTTACGATTCTTGACTATAAATATACTGATGGATATCATTAGAAACAATGACTGCAAACACCCAAAAATAGTTGAAAATCATCAAAGTATTGATAAGAAAGCTAGAGGGCGGTGTCAGGAATTTGGGTCGAGTGCCAGTAACGTATTTCAGTAAGTATTTTAACTCTTTAAATCTGAAGTATATAGTATCCATTAACCCTCATATGTAGGTCGATCCACTGATTCTAATTTGGTACTAGAATATTTAGGTTGTATATATATATATATATATATATATACTGTATAAGAATCAAACGGGGGTAAAAGGTGTTAATAGGTTTATTGTTAATTGATGAACTGGAATTAATAAAGGAAATGGTTAATTTTAATTGTAGAATGAGTTGGGTCAGATGTTGAATTATAATATGAATATTGGTTTAACTATCTAGTAGAATGAAACTAAACAATCTGTTAAGGTACAGTCTGTTTGGAGGACAGTCTGTTTGTGTATTATATATATATTTACTATTTTGTGTAGACCGTTGAAGGACAGTCTGTTTGGAGGGTTAATTTGAGTTCGAAATTTGTTAAGGTACGGATATCTATCCTTTGATAAGGATTTCTGTTTCAGTTTTCATCTTACATGACTACATATATAGATTCTGTTGATACTTTGCTGATATGCTCATTTATTGGACTCTTTATATTTGTTGGCACTCATATTGTGAAAACTTTACTTATATGAACTCATTTAAGACTTCTTGCTGACTTTGTTGCTGACTTTGTTGACTGAGTTCATGCTTCTTTGCCATGTTATAATTGTTATCTGCCTTGGCCTATAAAGTGTGACTATTCATATAAAGTGTGACTATTTGATTTCGTTATTAGTATGTTTGAACCTTTTGTTATAGGCCATTTGTTTGTTTAGCGACCTTTATTCTACTCTGAGTATGCGAGCTATTTACTACCTATAGGGGTTCTATAGGGGCGTCATTGTGGCACCGATGACGTCACACTTCCGTAGCTGTGTGATTAGTTACGGCGTCTCAAGGGGTTTTTAGGAGGCGAATTGGTTAACCATAGCTTTTGTTTTGTGTTTGTGTTTGATTGTGGATGGAGGTGTAGTGCCCAACGCCTCATTCACCTTTGTTGGTACACTTGGATCTGCAGTCCGGGTACCCTTTTGTTTTGTTCAGAAGCTCGGTTTGTCGTACCCCTTTGGACTCTTGTTTCGTTTGACCTCGTTGATTAATCATTGCCATCATGTTCGTCAAATATCTTGGTTTGTACTGCTTTATTTTGTATCCGTGCACTGGGCGTTTGGCTCAGCCGCATTTTCTTTCCATGCGGCAGGTGATCGAGCAATATAGGAGGAATAAGTCGAAAGAAGGATCCGTGAAGCAAGAAACGTTAGTACAAGCAAGCATCTCAACTACTATTAGTTTACTGTTACATTTCCATTGAACCATTTCGTATGAGAACTTTGTAATGCATTTCATTTGGTTATTTCGGGAGATTTTGCTCAAATTTCATGTTAAGAACTTATATTATGGATTTATGAACTTATATTATGGATTTATGAATTTTGCCCTTATGTTATGTCATTATTGTAAGTTCCATTTTCGCCTTCGAAAATGGGATGTTACAGTTTGGCTGGCGGGGTTTCCGATACATATAGTTGAAGGATGAACCCTAGTCAATGAAGATAGCTTCAAACTATCGGTAAATCATTGTGATGGTATACCAGTAGTTTAAAGTGTTCTTGTGATGGCATACCAAGAACCGCTGATCCTCTTTGATTGTGTTGGGTTATGTTTATTTGTTGTATGAATTGTTATCTCTGAATTGAACTGTCGGATACAGTTCCATTCACTTAGCTGTGAGCTAATCCCACCGTGTTTAACATTTCGCAGGTTTTGGGTAAGTATGGATCAGGATTATGAACGAGATGGAATGTTTGATTATGACCGCGCACACTTTGATCCTTTTGAAAAATTAGAACTATGTTTTGTTAGTTACATAACACCCGATCTTTCATAAATGTTTTATAATTATATACTTATAAGTGTGATGTTTTAAAATTGCTACATTTTAGTATATGTAATATCTGTAAATATGTTTTGGGACACGCTTCTGAAGTATAATAATATAATATATGTTTATGAAACACGGGATGTTATAATTAGACATTCGGGACAAGTTGAATACATTTACAGATACTTACCCCAATATAAAATTTGATGAAATTTCACTCGTAATCCTTTAATTAATTTAATTGAATAAATCATCATTTCTTTTGCATCCACTTCGATGACCCTAGTTTGAAAGTAGAACGGCGTTTCAAAGTGATGACTGATTAAGCTATAAATGTATATGTAGGTGAAGAAAAGATGATGGTTAATTTTGGTAGTAGCATATAAAATTTGATGATGAATAAAATAAGGAAAATAAAAATAAATATTAAGTGCGCCTAATAATGTATTTATACATATGTTAGATTTTATAATTATATTTAATTAAAAAATTGAAAGAATAAAACTTTTACACACACAATTCTTTTTAACGGAGAGTTAACAAACGTTAGTGTAAAGGAATATTAACGTAACAAGCTTTGAAATAAAGGATGATCGGTGTAATTAGATTAATTATAGGACTCCGAGTGAAATTTTAAGCAAATCATAGGAATGATTCATACAATTTTTCTTATATTGATGAGCCTTTGGGCTTCTTTCTTTTTAAATGCTTATGTATAAGGTGTCGATGATGCGATGTGTAGGGGTGATCATCTGTTCAGTTTTGGTTTATTCAGTTTTGAAATTTTTGAGAGTAAAACCGAAAATGGAATTCCATTTTGAAACAAAACCAAAAATCGAAGTTGAATTTGGTTCGGTTTCGGTTAAAACCGAAAAAAATTTCTAACCAAATAACCATAAAAATTGATTTCTACTTGTAATTAATCGTATGCTAGGATTTTACTAGTGTTACTAGTACGTTGAAATGAGAATTGTTAAATCATTTCACTCATTAAAATGAGACACCTAAAGTAATTATACTATATAGCAATATAGCATGTGATTCCGTTGCACATCAACTTTTTGTTTAGTGAGTGTTTGGGATCGAAGCATGGTAGATTAATAGGGTAGCAACTTTTGTGCTTATTTAAAATGGTAATAATAAATTCACCATTTAATTTAATAAACTCACCACTAATATACATTGTACAATATAATTTATTAATGCATATTAGTAATGAATTTATTAAATTTGATGATCGATATATCATTTGCCTATTCAAAAAGACCAGTGCCATAAGAGTAGAGGGAGTGGGAGAACAAACCATCAACGTTTACACTTTGTTCTTAAGTTTCATCAAAGAAGGAAAAGAACGGAAGCGAAGGGGAGAGGGGACACAAAGTTGTTCTCAAGATTTTTTTTTTCAGATGGAAAAGAAGTGAAGAGGAGGTAAGTGGGTGGAAAATTTGAGACTTTTTTGTTGAAATTTTTTCTGCCCAAAAGTGAGGCGATTACGACGGAAAGGAAAAATGTTATCCACTAATTTTAATAAAATGACCAAACTGTCCTCGTCATTCTCACTTCCATCGACGCCTTAGATAGGGTATAATTGTAAAAATATCATTTTCCTTTATTTATAATAAAGTAAGAAATATTGAATTATTGCTTCCATTTCCTTCCTCTTTCTGTGACTCGAGAACACATATATGAAACTTGCTTTCTGTTATTTTTTGTTACCTCGTCTTCTCTTCTTCTCCCTTCTTCTCTTTTCCACCTATATTGTAACTCGAGAACATAACGTTAACGACTTGAACGCCAGGATCCAACGTTCACCGTACTCAGCTGGCGTTCATCGACAACGTGCAGAATAGAACAATGTGTTCTCGACCTTTTTCTTTTCCTTTTTTTTTGTAGAACTTCGAAGGCTGTTAATTCAATTTGTTTATGCATAGATTGAATTTAATTGATTTGTAGTTGGTAGATGGAGGTTTACGGTGGCTGTAGAAATGGCGATGATGCAGAATGGAGGTTTAGGGTGAACAGGAATGGGAAAGGGTGGGTGAATATGGGCAAAAAGGCCCATAAATGAAAAAAAGGTTAATAGGGTCTTTTCAAACAAATTTTAAAAGGGCTAAAATTTTATTGGTACAATATGTTTAAATTTTGCATTAGCTAAATTTTTTCTATATGTATGATTAAATTAGTGAGTCAACATTATTTATTGTATTATTTATATGTTTAAATAGTTGTATTATTTGCATTTACAAATTATTAAATAATCAACTGAATACTAAACTTTAAGATTAACCAAAACCTCAAATTTTAGCTTCAGTGTTCAACTAAATACTGAGCACGGGACAACGATTCCTTGTGCTTTAAACAAAAAGTTGCTACGGAGTATAAAATATATGACATCATATATTTTATTTCATTATTTATTTATAGATTATAGAATAATAACATAAATCTTTTTACAGTCTTTCATTCTTCATCGTGACTTTACGTGCGGCGTTTTTCACATTTATTGTCTATATTTAAGTTCATAACAACTAACAACCTAGCTAGTAATAAACTTTTACCAATCAAATATAAGGTGATAATTCGTACACCCTCAAACATGATTTATGACATTATACAATACAACACATTAAGTATTTAATAAATGTAAAAAAATAATGTTGGTGTAGAACCTAAAGTATATGACAACAATTTGCAATAAAATGCACATTTATTTGTGGAAAATAAGTGCTCGTATTCTTCAACTCAACTAATTGATCCGATATCCGACTACAATTTGTATTTAAAGTTTTAAATTGTATCACTGCACAAGACACACATTCGTGAATTACGAAGTTAAGCTAAAAGAGTCAGCGATCCTGTAAAAGTCCGGTTTGACCATAGGCCATGTTGATTCAGGTGTTTGTGCATTGAGAGTGAACAAACGTCCACCACGAGCGCAACAAACTGCCACATTGTGGCGCTTAAATGAAGGGCTTTCAACCGCAAATTCTAACACATAGTACTTGACTTTCTTCACTTCATCTTCTCTCAGGTTTGACTTAATTAAGGTTCCTCTAACATCGGGGCGTCTACTAGACCCTGTAATCGTTCGAACGATAGCTTCTCCTACTTCTTCTGGAGTCCCAAATGCTTCAATTCTATAAACAATCAAAATAAAATATATGTTAATCTGGAACCATAACTTACTTTGGTTCATGATATGCCTCCAATTGCCAATATAATGTAACACCTTTGACCATCAAGTCAAGACTACTTAATTTCATCTACAAAACTAATCTTTAATATGCTTATATATTCAATAAGTATTTTCCCAAATGTAGCATTTGTAATAAAAGATGATTTACTTTATTCATTGTTGCATGAAACATGAAGAAAAATAGTCAAACTTGAATTGTCAAACAAGAATGTTTGACTTGTTTAGTCAACACTCTACATGTCATTTCTGTTTAGCTGAGGGATTAATGCCAGTATGTAACATACGGAGTACGACTTACGAGAAATCGAGAGCAACAGGTGAAACGATGACGCTAACGTTGAGCTCACCACTCGACCCTGGTGGACCAAATGCAACAACCGGTTCGTTTACATTTCTACGACGGTTCAAGGGTGGCAAATCGAGTGACCTTTCCATCTCTGCCTTCCCAGCTGCTCTATACAATAATGTCTGGTCTCCAACCCAATTTTGAGGATATATAAATTCTGGGTATCATTGCAACACATCAACAAATAAAGTCAAGTTTTAAGGTCAATCAACCAATTTCATGCATCAAACTTTGTACCACTTCATCAACAATTACAGAAAATGTTTATCATGGTACCAACTATATATATTTACAATCTTTACAGATAGATGCGTGTTTACTTTTTAACCATGATTTCAAAGTTTAATTTCGGGTTAAAGTTCAACAAGTTTGACTCAAAAGTCAATGTAGACAAGAGTTGTTAGATTTTATGAGTTATAACCAACCAAATCCTTCTTCAGAATTGATGCATCGGCTGTAACCTTTGATGGGATAAAGCACATCAAGTTTGAGATTCCGGGCAGTCTCCGGCGACAACCCAAGAAGAAAACTAGTTGTTCCGGCGAAGTTAGCACCGACAGCAACTAAAGAAGCTGATCCAATTCCGGTTAAAAGTCGCCGTCTGAATGCGGTTGCTAACGGCAAAAATTGCTCGGCGGGTGAACTGTTGGAAGGAATTGTGGTGTCCTGCAAGTTTTCCTTCCGGTCACCGGAGTTTTGGTGGGTCATGTAAGTCCGGTGAAAGAAGTTTTGTTGAATCACCATTTTGTACCGAGTGGAGTACTGGTGTTTCGTTTCAATCGTTTGAGCTGAAAGCTTATCTTGTACGTAGTTCCATTTGGTTTAGATTTTAACCATTTATAGATTATAGATAGATAGCAAGTTCCAGCCCATCATCGTAGGCCACCTCATTTCAACATTATTATTAGTACGATTTTTACTCTAGGAATACATTACTATTCTGGATTGTTTCAAATAAATATACATTTTAATGTTTCAACCAATTGAAAGAGATTTTAGTAGGTAGATATTTAGTTTGATCGGTGACAAATATAGTTAAAGAAAATTCTATAAGTGTGTTACAAAATCAAAGTGAATACTTTGACTGAGACACATTAAATACTAATTATACTAATTATTATTATGATTTATTATTAAATTAAAATTAGAAATAAAAAAATTACTTATAACGCGTTTGTTTTGGAGAATTTAATGGAATTCGATGAAAATTTGAATCTCAAATTTATTTACATGTTTGTTAATAAACTAAATTGGAAGTCATCGAATTTCTTTGATCAAATGAATTTATGTTCATAAAAATTTCAATTCATTTGTGAATTTTTAATTCATCGAATTCATTTCGTAAACCAAGCATACCTTTACTTTTGAATATTTTTTTTTATCATACTTCATTGACCTTGATTTCGATTTCATTCTATGTATTTTATGAATATTATATACATTTATGTTCATAAGTACTTTCAAACGATTTTTGAATGTATGAAAAAAAAACTTGCATTTACAAGACGCTTTGTTTAAAATCTGGGTGATATTATAAGGTTTGAAGTGAGTTTGTATGCTAAATTTAAGACTAAAAGTAACGTACAAATATTCATATTCGTATACTCCGTACTTTATAAGATAAGTTTTTCAGATACTTGGTTTTGAAATGGATCAGAACTCAAGCGTCAAAAGACCAACTTTGGTACACGGGTAAAATTTTAAACACCTAATTAGGTTTTGACACATAATTCAACTTTTCTCGACTAGATTTGAAATTACTATTTACGTTTATAAACACCGTAACTAAATACTTTATTCAAACCACGATCTCATATACTCCTACAATGTAACAATAGTGTAAGAATGATGCAAGCAATTTTGTGTCTAATATGCATTTTGTGTCGCATTCCTTTCTTATACTGATCTTAGAAATTGAGTAAACTTTACAACTCTAATCTCTAATCAAGTTTGTTTCATCTGAAAAATTATCTTACATCTTATCTTAAACCCTTATAAAGGATTTAACACATTTCTTGAGTGACTTAATATATAAAGAAAGAAAATTATTTGAATATTCAATAAAATAGATTAAACTACCCCTACCTAATTTTAGAAACAATTTACGATACTAATATATAATTTCCATAAATAAATAAGTGTACATTTGAAAAGAATTCAAACTCATAAATAAATGAATTGTGAATAAGAGAATGCAAATATTCATACACAATTAATTTCAAAAACTAAAAACTTTGAACAACATATAATGAAATTTAATTTATTCATGAGATGAGATTAAACGGAATAAGTACCTACTACTTTGCATGGATATTTGCTAGAAGTTTGTACAATTTTTGTGAGTATTAATGTATTATTATTCGGAACCCAAAATGAAAATGGGCCAAGCGGAATCTAAAATCCAAAAACCTAAAAAGTTACTAGTTTCTGGTTCACCACCCAAACAACACGACTAATACGTAAAACCCTTCACCGCCACTAAAATCCACCACCGTAAAACCCTTAAACACCACCCCTAAATCCACCATCACCACCACAATGCAATAATTTCATTATCATTACTTATTATATCTCATATGTCCATCATTTTAACCCCAATTTACATGAATGAGGTACGTTCAAGCCCTCCATCTATCTATCATAATTAATTAAGTATTACATACATTATGATTTCGTCTAGGGTTCCAATTTGAATCTTAGATTTCGAGAAAAATATGCTATCTGTGCGATTAGGTCGCAGGTTTAGAACATACACTACTTTCACAGCCTCAATTGCAACTATTTCCAATGCTAAAATTAGTTTGACTGCTAATGATGTTAAAAAGCCCCTGAATTTGGAACAACCTGCACTTGTTAAGTTAAAAGCGGAACGGAATCCTGAAAAGTTGTTTAAATTGTTCAAGGATAATGCGCGTAACCGACTCGTTGTAGAGAATACGGTTGCATTTGAGGACACGGTTTCTAGGTTAGCTGGGGCGGGACGGTTTGATTATATTGAGGAATTGCTTGAGGATCAAAAGGCGTTGCCGCAGGGACGTCGGGAAGGGTTTGTAATGAGGATTATAATGTTGTATGGTAAAGCTGGAATGGTTAAACATGCTGTTAAGACTTTTAAAGATATGCATTTATATGGTTGTAAGCGGACTGTTAAGTCTGTCAATGCCGCGCTCAAGGTACTGGGGAAAATGGGTGATTTGGAGGCGTTTGATTCATTTCTTGGTGATGTTTGTTATGAGTTTGACGTTAAGTTAGATGTGATTTCTGTGAATATTGTGGTGGATGCGTTATGTCGAATGGGGGTTCCTGAAAAAGCTTATATGAGTATGGGAGTGATGGAGAAGTCAGGGATTAGACCTGATGTGATCACGTATACGACACTTATATCGGCTTTTTATAAAATGGATCGAGCAGAAATAGGGAATGGTTTATGGAATCTTATGGTGATGAAAGGATGTTTACCTAATTTAGCAACGTTTAATGCCAGGGTTCAGTTCTTGGTTTGTAAAGGACGTTCATGGCAAGCTAATAGTTTAATGGGTATGATGCGATATATCGGAATTACTCCTGATGAGGTTACTTTTAACTTAGTGATTAAAGGCTTTTGCAAAGCGGGTTATATTGATATGGCTAAAAGGGTTTATTCTGCTTTACATGATGAGGGTTACAAGCCAAATGCTAGAATATATCAAACAATGATGCATTATTTATGTAGAGAAGGTGAATTTGACATGGCATATACGATGTGCAAAAATAGTATGGAAAATAATTGGTTTCCAAGTATCGACAGTATTCATCAACTACTTCAGGGGCTGCAAACCACTGGGAAGATTGACAAGGCTAGGTTTATTATATCTTTGGTGCATAAAAAAGTACCTTCATTTTCTTCTACTCAATTGGGCATCTTGGAATCATTTTTGAAAAAGAGATGACACTGCTCCTGGAGGAGCTGTTGTTTTTTTGTACAGTTTTTTAGGAGATTCATTTATGATGGATAATTATCCACGAAAAGAGATAGTCCAATATGTTAGGTAAATTTGTTGTACCATCTTAATAAGATTTTTGGTGGAGATTTACTTGGAGATATTGACGATTATTAACTTGAGTTCTTGAACATTTTGCTCTTTCAACACTTACTTTTCTCATGTACTTATGATTAAAATATCTATATCTATATACTTTATAATATCAGTGATTTCACCAGGTTATACTTCATAAGCTTAGTGATGAACACAACGGGTTCACATTTGCAGCAATTTGTAAGTTTTGTAGGTTATTGATGGTATATCATATATGTAAGTTATATAGGGTTGCCATGGTAGAAAATTTATTGAAGATTCGGATGCTTCTTCAGATCTGTGGTGGTTTTTAGAAAATTATTGTCATGGTTTTTATACTTGTCAGTATAGGAGGCAAGTTGGATTTATCTAACGGGTTGGGTAACTGGGCAAAATGAGCTGGGGTTGGTGGCAAAAATTAAATTTTATGTTTTGTGAAATCGGTTGCTGACCTGGAAATTTTTTGTTTTGATTTATAGCTTTAATAGTTTTCTATGTTAGAATAAGAACATAACCCTACTTGACCCATTTATAGGTAAAAGGGTTGAAGTTTTCACCTCTCTATGTCCCGTATAGCTCGAAATTTTATGTTTTGTTAATTCGGTTGCTGACTTGGAAATTTTTTGTTTTGATTTATAGCTTTAATAGTTTTCTATGTTAGAATAAGAACATAACCCTACTTGACCCATTTATAGGTAAACGGGTTGAAGTTTTCACCTCTCTATGTCCCGTATAGCTCAAACTTTCTTTTTGTGTTCAGCATAGTTGAATTACTTATCACTGACTACCATGACGTCCACTCAGATGATAAGTCATGGGTGGAAGAGGCAAGGATGCCAACGTAGAAGCACAAAGAAGCGAGGCATCCTGACATGAGGTCATGTAAGTTTTTGGCAGGTTTGATTCAAGATTATTTATTTTCCATTCTTTCATTATCTATCATTGAAGCATATATTGGTTTCCCAATCCTTTTTTTTTAATTATTACTATATATATATATATATATATATATATATATATATATAGGGTAAGGTTCCAATGAGAACACTTCAAAACTAAGAACGGCTAAGAAAACCTCATAAATGCACAACTAGCCAACAAAATTATTAGATTTACACTCATACATCTCAAATATGTGTAGAAATATAGATTAGAATAGATGCGAACTTTCGAAAATGCACAAAAATTGAAAAAACGATTGATGCACAATTATAGAGATAATCGTGCATCAATTGTTTTTTTCGATTTTTGTGCATTCTTAGAAGTGTGCATTTGTTTTTCTTTACATATTTGAGATGTACGAATGTAAATCTAAATGTTTTATCCAAGAGTATTTTTGCATTTGAAGCGTTCTTAGCCGTTCTTATTTTTAAGGTGTTCTCATTTGATCCAAACTCTCTCTCTCTCTCTCTAGAGGGGGGGGGGGAGAGAGAAGTAATTTTGGCATGCTAGTTTTGTTAAGGTTTATTTTTTTAATAATGTGATTTTTAGTTTATTTTATTAAACAATTGCACACGATCATTTTGGTAGAAGCATATTCTTCTACTGAAGCAACAAGGATGGTAATAAGCGTGTCACTTAAATAGTATGATCAAATAGATTTATAGTTTCATGGAGGTTGTGTGTCAAGGCTGTATTGTAGCATTTTTAGGCTTCAACAACATAGTTGACTCGCGTAAGATATTATCCGATTATCAAAATATAGGTGGAGGTTCAAATGAGAACCAAATAAAAGTTGAGAACGCATTATATGTATGTATTCATTTTAGTACAATTAAAATATAGAGACAAATCCATGTTTTCTTTTAAGTAATTTTTTAAGCATATATAGTACTTTCCTCCTCCTTTCTCTTTAAAAGAATCAGTGGTAGGTAATCGTGAGTTCATGACACCAATATATAGTGTACAGCTTTAAAATAGTTGACTTTAGATCATGTTAGTGGAAATAATTAACAAATAAACCATATTTTCATTTAAAATGATTTGAAAGTCATATGATAAAGTCAACTTATCTTGAGCATTTTATATTCATCTCCTTAAATTGTAACTTATGTCTATATTTTGATTATGATAGACAAACTATAAACAAGTGTCTGGTTTTATATAGTATATGACTTTAGAAAAGCTAGTATATATATTTTGTTTGCCATTATGTATTTATATGTGTTAATATAATAACATTGACATTTTACCCATGCAATATGGTGGTGGTGTTGTAAAAATAAAAAAATTGACGTTGTTGATTCAGATACAACTTCAGAGTTTTGTTGCGGTTTTGGTGTATTCCGATCATCCGATGGTGATTAAATGTGTGTGTATTGATATGTTGAGTGTATCTTTGTATTTGTATAACTATTAGGTTTGTATCTATTTTCTGTAAATAATTAGAAATTCTTGAAAAAAGATGGAAGTTTTATTTGGAACAACTTCATGCAAGAAACCAAAGAATAATTAGATTTATAGAATGGACATAAATGTATTCTCGATCTTGAAGCTTAAAGAATTAAGAAAAACGTTTTAAGTTTTTATAATGCATTAGAGAGAATTAATGTTATTATTTTAGTTAATGTAATCTTGTTTTACTAGAAACAGGCCGACAACATTTGAAAACACTTAGAAATTTCCTTTACTTGTTTTTTAAGCATAGAATCGTGATACTCACGCATTTCTTTCTTCATATATATCTTTATTTGTTAATTTGGGTTACTCCCATTCCTTTTATATTAATTTCAGACGAATTAATAGATCAATGGCATTAACAATGTCGCCTTCTCGCTCCAATTGTGGAATTAACAATGCATTAGAGAGAAGCCAGTTGTGGAATTATGATGTTTATCTAAGTTTCCGAGGTGAAGACACTCGAAAGAACTTTTCAGATCATCTCTATGTTGCTCTGCAGCGGCAAGGTATTCTCACTTACAGGGAAGATAAACTACTTCTTCGTGGTAAACCTTTGGGTCTAGCGCTCTTAAAAGCTATAGAAGAATCGCGAATTGTGGTAGTCATATTCTCTGCAAACTATGCTGATTCTTCATGGTACCTCTATTCTATCACGTGGAACCCTCATACGTGGAGAATCAGAAAGGAAGATATAAGGAAGCGTTTGACACGTACGAGTTGAAGAACTATAGCAAAGTCGAATTGTGGAGAAAAGCATTGGCGAATGTATGTAAGCTTCCTGGATGGGAACTCAATAACAATCCTGACTGGTAATATATCTTCTTAAATCGTTTATTCAAAGCTTAATTAAGATGTTAATAATTGGTATATGTAATCTACCAATCAACACTTACTAATATCTACTATTCAGTTTGTCATTCTAACACTCAAGTTTAGGTAATGCTATGATGCATTTCTGGATAACCTTAACACAATATGTTAGTGGTGGTGAATTAGCTAGTATTTCCCTCATTAATTCACGGGTTAAATTACTTAATTAACGTGGAATGAGCTTGGGCTAATAACTAATTATCCTATTGGTATCCTATATGTGCAGTCATGAAACAAAATGTATTAAACAAATTGTTGATACAATTTCAAATAAGCTGTATCCTAAGGAGAAACTCATTGAAATAGGAAGTCACTCAGATGATCTAAAATCAGGAGGTGGTGGTAAGAAGTTTCCTATCATTTTAGTGTTTTACGTGTCCTTGTATTATATATTTCACTTATGTATTTGAGTTATTCATTTATCGTATCATACTATGTACATATGTTATGTAATTGCAGATAAACATTCCAAACAAATCGACAGACCAGTGTCATCTTTATTGTTGTCTTCTGGTTCTTCTAATTACAACTCTCTTACCACTTCTTTCAAGTTATGGAATCATGATGTTTTTGTAAGTTTCCGAAGAGAAGATACCCGCAACAACTTTGTGGATCATCTATACTCGGCTCTTGACCAACAAGAAATCCCCACATACAAGAAAGAACAGACACTTCCTTTAGGTGAATCGATCGATCCATCTCACTTTAAGGCTATTGAAGAATCAAGAATTGCTGTAATCGTATTCTCCAAAAAGTATGCTGATTCTTTATGGTGCCTGGATGAACTTGTATACATTATGAAATGTATGGATGATCGAGGTCAAGTAGTTATGCCTGTGTTCTATCATGTGGAACCCTTAGAAGTGAGAGAACAAACAGGGTACTTTGGAGAAGCATTTGCCAAACATGAGAGAGAGAAATACAACAAAGTTGCATCTTGGAGGAAAGCATTAGCGGATGGAGGCAAACTCTTTGGATACCGAATCAGTGGCATTGCCAGTGGGTAATTTTCTTCATTTTAAATTTAATATTTAAGATGTTGTGCTTCACCACACATGCATATATTTACATACTTGTCTAAAGCGAAACTTATTAATTATCCTTATTTATCTTATGTGCAGGTTTGAGGCGAAGGGTATCAAACTAATTGTAGATGCAATATCAGAAAGGTTGTTTCCTGATAAAGGCTTAATTGGAACGGAGACTCGCTTGGATGTCTTGAAATATGGAAGTGGAGGTGGTATTATGAGATCTCCATCACTTTCTTCCCATGAAGACGTCGAGCAGTTGAGGGTTTCTCTCAAAGACATATCATTAGCCACAAACGAGTTTTCAAACATAATCGCACGGGGTGGATTTGGGAAGGTGTTTAAAGGCCAATCTGAAAAGCATGGCTCCATTGCTGTAAAGCAATTAGATCGCAGAAATGGACATGGAGACCGTGAATTTATAATGGAGATTTCATTACTTACAACTTATAAACATGAAAACATTGTCTCTCTTGTCGGAGTTTGTGATGAAGATGGCAATAAGATGCTTGTTTATAAGTATGAAAGTAATACGAGTCTAGACAAACATTTACATGCTAAGGATCTAGCATGGATACAACGTCTTCAGATTTGCTTAGATGCTTCTAATGGGTTGAAGTACCTACATGAAGATGTTGGACCTCATCACAGAATTCTTCACCGTGACGTCAAAAGCTCTAACATCCTATTGGATGAGAACTGGAAGGCCAAGATTTCGGATTTTGGGTTGTCCAAAATAGTTCTTGCCAATGTGCCGTGCACCATTATTATCACTAGTCCTTGTGGCACAAGAGGGTATGTTGATCCACAATACCAAAAATATAACATTTTGACGCAAAAATCTGATGTTTACTCTTTTGGGATTGTACTGTTCGAGGTCTTGCTTGGAAGGCTGGTAACTGATGTTCCAGAGTATCTTGATGAGCGTCATTTTTCAGTCAAATTGGCCCAAAGTCATCATGAAAAGGGAACATTAGATGAGATCATTGATTCTGATATAAGAAATCAAATGAACTCAGATTCCTTGAGTACATTTTCAACTATCGCCTATAGATGCTTAAACAAAGTTAGAAAAGAACGACCAACGATGAGTCAGGTTGTGGATCAGTTGGAGAAAGCATCGGATTATCAGCAAGTAAGTTATGGTTTAACATCTATAGCACCTTTCCTTGATTTGATCACGTTTTCCTTCGATCATCAATATTTATGTATAGTTAGTTAATGTAATAATTTATCTGGTCATTTCTTATAAAGACCAATATATATATGTTAGTTTGTTTTTTATTTTTTACTACAGGGGTCGATTGGATTTTGGCATGACGTATACATTACTTATAGAGACCGTGACACCGAGTGCCTCATTTTTCTCAATGATCTCCGTGACGCTCTTCACCAAGATGGGGTTTCCACTTACAGGGACAACATGATACAATATTCGCGTAAGGAATCAGTACTCATAAAGGCCATTGAACGATCAAGTTGTTTTGTCATTATTTTCACCAATAAGTTTGCTGTAAATTCCTGGTATTTGGATGAAGTTGCCAAGATTACCGAGTGCATGAAAGAAAAAGGACAGTTTGTTATTCCTGTATTTTACAACGTAAGTCGTTCTGATGTGCGAACACAACAAGGGTATTTTGGGGAACTCATGTACGAATATGATTCACACCCAAGGATGGAAGTATGGAAAAATGCTCTTGTTGAAGCAACCAATGCAACTGGGCTGGAATACTCCAATTTTAGGTGATTTTTTAATCTTAAGTAATTACTGCATTTAAATTATTATATATTTTTTAAAGTAATATATGAAGTTTAATTGTTTAACTTCTGCATTTGAGAAATGGTGACAATCCTATGTTACATTATTGTGCAGGTCTAATGGAGATCTTATCAAAAAATTTGTTGAAGAAATGAGAAGTGGCTTATTAGAACAAAGATCTATGATCAAACCTCCAAACTTGTAATTTGTAAACTAATGTTACTCTTCTTGATGGGTTTCCTCTTCATTTAAGACCACTCCCGTTCGAGACAGGTAGTTGTGGGACGATTATGAACGGAGCTGTTGCTGCTCGCAGTAGTCGTGGGATGACTGCGAGCCACGACTGCATATCGTCCGTTACGACTGCTCACTTCTGCAATCTGGACCCCACCTTTTTTTATTGTATATCAATTTTTACTTTAGGGCATTAAAGAGTAGGTGGATCCCATTATTTTTTCTTTTTCTCGCCCGTGAAAATATGACGATAGTCGCCCATGATATATTCCACTCCGCCATTTAGCCACCGTCATTCACAACAAAATCTACCACCGAGCGGACTCCCGGTGGTCGTGATAGGATAAGCACCCAAATGGAAGTGTTTTTTTTAGAGAAAGGGAAGATGCGATTTTTGTGTATATATTTATTAGTACTTTTTACTTAAATTTCATTAATGGTGGTTATTAGTCATGAATGAATATATATGTTAAGTTTAGTATCATATACATTTTGGTTACATGTTTGTCCCCGATATGTAGTTATTTTGTATGATGGAAGTCAAGTGTGTAAATGTGTAATCATCGCCAAAGTTTCATTTTCAATGCATGTTCATGTATCTACACGCAGATAGAATTTGTAGTATTATAATATACATGTCAAGTGTGACCCGTTATAAATGGAGATCCCTCCCACAATAATTTAATTTCTCCCTGTAATTGCCATTCTTGCCAAAAAAATTTCTTTTTCTTGAAGATTTATAATTTCTACAAATGTGTCTTTTTATTTACATGAAAATGACAATAGTATAATAATACTTTACGCAGTTTTAAATAAGTTGCAAGTCGTATCCTAATTGAAAGTTTTGTTACAAATATATTAGAGTAAATTCTATAGATGGTCCCCGTGGTTTACACCGATTTACGAAAACGGTCACTAAACTTATTTTTTCACTTTTTCAGTCCAATAAGTTTACATTTTGCTCGAAAATGATCTCTCTTTCGCCTAAAATGACTAAAGTACCCTTGCTTTTGTCATTTTTGGGTAGTCACGATTTAAACGGTCAAAGGGTAGTTTAGTCATTTTAGGCGTATGAGGGACTGTTTTCGAGCAAAATGTAAACTTATTGGACCGAAAAAGTGAAAAAAGAAGTTTAGGGATTGTTTTCGTAAATCGATGTAAACCATAGGGACCATCTATAAAATTTACTCAATAATATAATATATTATGACAAAGTTGAAAGATTATTAATATGGAACAAAAATAGAATATTAAGTAAATTGCATGGTTGGTCTTGTTAGTTTATACGTATTCTTAACGTTTGTTCTCGTGCTTTGTTTATTGCATGAACAATTCAAAAATACATAATTTGTTACAAGCTCCATTTTTCCTCTACCTAAAATTACTAAAATACTCTGATCTCGCCTAGAAACATAGATATGTTGAGCATGAATCACCATTGGTATTTTAGACATTTTTGGTAGAACATGGACTAAGTATGCAATAATTTTTGAGTTTTTGAACTGTCCACATTACGATAAAAGCAAAAGGATTAAGAGTGAATGTGTGTAAACTATAAACTATAGGGACCATTCAATCAATTTACTTTGGATGTATGTATCATTACATCCCATATCCAACATAAGTATCGTTTGTTTTCTAATAGCATGTGAGGGTAGAGGTGTTCACGGACGGTTAACGAATCTTCGGTTCATCATGCCTAAATCAAAACCGAAAAGTTTGGTTAACCTGCTTTTCCAGTTTGATTCTACGGTTAATCAAATTAACCGTTTTTATTCAGTAATCATTTAAACTATACTCTATATGTACCAATCTTATTGTTCATACACAAAAAATACGCAGTTTAAAAAATCCTCTTCAATACACTTTACATTTTGTCAACATTACACTTTTACCATATTTTCAATACACTTTACATTTTGTCAACATTACACTTTTACCATATTTTTTAATGTATGGCTAAAATGTAATATGTACAAATCACCGCTCCATTTCATAAAGTACATCTCTACATTACAATGGTCAATACATACCCCATAGATATCTTTATCATGTTAATTTAGGAGTAAATTGTAAACAAACTCACTTGTGATTGATGAATAAACAAGTATATATACAGGAGAGAAGAGCTATTGCATCTTCAACCGGAAAAATGAGCCTAATTTTTTAGTTATCGTAAACCTAACCCACCCACCGTCACTCTTTATTTATTAAGTCAACGTTGTCATACCCAACACAATTCTCTATTCTCTGTATAAATATATACACTTACAATTTGTTATCACATTAATATTACCTCTAAATTATCGCCATTTATTACCTGCAATTTGTCACGTTTATTATGCTTAATATTCACGATTTTACAGCTCTGTAGAGTTACAAATTTAAGCAAAAAAAGGTCTCTTTTTTCCTCTTCTTTACCCTTTTTTGATGCTGAATTTAAGCCTCATTTCATATAATCATGATTCAGACATCCATTAATCACACCCCATTTCAGTACTTTATTTGTTATGATCATTCAAAGTTTCCATTTTTTATCAGTTTAAAGTATTTTGCAGCTGGGTTTTGCTTAGATCATGATGAAATGCTATAAAGTTACAAATGTTTAGTAGTTTTGCTTGTTAAGGTGAGATAATTCAAGATGAAGATATCATGTTTTCCGAAGTTTAGATTAGGGAGACTTTTGGGTATAATTCAGATGTTTCTTGGAGTACTAGTTATAACCATAAGCGTTTCGAGTTTATTTAGGTTCTATTCAGCTGGATTTTTCATGCATCATGAAGATATATGTAAACAGTTTTATGGAGTGAAAGATGTTTATGAAGGGTTTGATGTAATGTCACTTTCGTCTCGTGTTAATGAAGTGCTAGATAAAATGCTTACATTACAGGAACAGATGGAATCGACGGTGCAAAAATTGGAGAAAATGAAAGATTTGGCTAAAAGTAATGTTTCGATGTTGGAGTATAAGAGGTTTATAGAAGAAGAGGTGATTCAGCCTCTTTATACTGCTCATATCTCTCTTAGGCAGATTCGTTTACCTAGAGTCGAAAATGGGACAACGAATGAAGATCCTTTGATTAATACTTTTGTCACGGAGGAAATAAGAAAGTATATTACCCCGAAAGAGAATCGTGTAGGGAAGAAGAACATATATGGAAGCCAAAAGATATATAACACTATTGGGCACGGGTGTGTGTCGATGAAGAAAGAGCTACAAGAGTATATGGACTATGACATTGGGTCGTTTTGTAAAGATGATTGGAATGTGGCTCAGAATCTTATGATTAAGGGTTGTGATCCTTTGCCAAGAAGAAGGTGTCTCACCAGGGCTTCAAAGCTTTATCAAAAGCCGTACCCGATTAATGAATCCTTATGGAGGATACCAGATGGAAGAAACGTGAGATGGAGCAAATATTTGTGTCGAAACTTTGAGTGCTTATCAAGCAAAAATCCAAAAAGGGGTTACTCTAAATGCAGTGGCTGTTTTGAAATGGAGAAAGAAAAGGTTAAATGGGTAACAAACACGTCGTTATCCACTGATTTCTTGATTAAAGACGCTTTAGCTATTAAGCCAGGGGAGATAAGAATAGGGCTCGATTTTGGTATAGGTACCGGAACGTTTGCTGCTAGAATGAGAGAGCATAATGTGACGATTGTCACAACGGCTTTAAATCTTGGAGCCCCATTTAATGAAATGATTGCTCTTAGAGGTTTGATTCCTCTATATGTAACGTTGAATCAGCGTTTGCCATTCTTTGACAACACTATGGATTTGATTCACACAACAGGGTTCATGGATGGGTGGATTGATCTACAATTAATGGACTTTATTTTGTTCGATTGGGATAGGATCTTGAGGCCAGGGGGATTGTTGTGGATCGATCGGTTCTTTTGCAACAGGACGGATATGGATGATTACATGTACATGTTTCTGCAGTTTAGATACAAGAAACACAAATGGGCTATGTCTCCCAAGTCTAAAGATGAAGTCTTTCTTTCTGCATTGTTGGAAAAACCTCCTCGATCCTTATGAAACGGTGTTCTGGTTTATCGTTTTATTCGTTGTTATCAAATTGTTGTGCCATTTCATAAAAACTGATACAGATTTTGTTTGTATCTTCCATGTAATATCTCCATTTGGCTTAGCTCTTACTAATTGCAACTTTTTTCATCAAAATTTGAAAGTGTGTTGTTCTTCTGATTTTCGTTAAAATTGTCAGTTTGTTAAAGTCACGTCACGAAGGTTGTAAAAGTTTCTAATCAGCGATTAATCGGTCTAGGACCTTGTAGGGACTAATTTGGCAAAATTGGAGATCAATCGGGGATCAATAAGATTTGATTATATGCGTAAATATAGATGAAAATCATAAACATAAACTTTAACACAATTGTTTTAACGAGTGAGGTCCGGATGGGCATGAAACTTTTTGTAAGAATGGAAGAACCAATAAGAAATCGTCACATGACATAAAATCTATTTTCCCCATATTTTAAAAGTTAGAGTAAATTGCATGAATGGTCGTTGTGGTTTACACACATTCTCACCGTTAGTCCTTGTACTTTGTTTGTTGCATGGACAGTCCAAAAATGCACACTTAGCCATTCATCTACCTAAAATGACTAAAATACCCTTGGTGATACTATTTGATTTTGCTTGGCCATATGAGGGTATTTTAATCATTTTAGGTAGATGAGGGACTAAGTATGTAACAACTTTTGAATTCTTGAAGTATCCATGCAACAAACAAAATTTAGGGACTAATAGTGAGAATGTATGTAAACCATAGGGATCATTCATGCAATTAACTTTAAAAGTTAAATAACTCAAGCTTATTGAAAAATTATATTAATTGCACTATAAAATCAACATTTGTTTCTCTTCGATTAGAGATGTGAAAAATTATACTTTCGATTATTTTTTTTTTGGTTTTATAGATTGTTCAAAATTAGTAACACACGTGATCCTCATTTTTAAAACCGATGGAAAAACGAAAAAAAAAAGTTAGTCGAAAGTATACCATATCACATCTCTAGAAGAGGAAAAAACGCTGATGTTATGCTGCAATTTTTATGATTTTTCGACTTATCATTTGTGATATATTTAATTTTTAAAAACGTGGAAAGAAAATGAGTTTTATGACACGTGACACATTCCTATTGATTCTCACATTCTCACACAATGTTCATGTACTAATTTGATTTGAATCTTACTCTTGTTTTAACACATAAACATAATCATTCAATTATTCAAATAGAATCAAACCTTAAATCTAAGTCAAATTTAAAATGGTGACCAATGTTGATTTTGACCGATTGATCAAGAGTTTGACCAATTAATCCCGATATAAACCCATTGATCGGCATTGACCGATTTTGACTAATCTGAGCGGCTACATCCAAAACCCGATTAAAAATTAGGGATTGATACCTATTTTTACAACCCTGAACGTCACATCATGTAGACGATGTAACTTAATTTTTTTAGCAACATATGGGGTTGAAGATGATGGTTTTCAACACCCAAGTTGAGGCTGCATTTTGAACACTTCACATATCTTTTTATCACTATGAAATATATTTTACAAATAAACGAATCAAATTGATAACTTAAATAAAATGATAATACTCATTTGCATTTTACCCAATTATCAAACTCATACATAGTGATTTTAGACAACATACCAAGCTGATAATTGATGCATAGACAACAAAAATGCATGATTGTATAAGAAAAAGTATATAACTGGTACACCTCAAACTGCTACATTGTTGATTACAAGATAGCAAATGTGGGCAATGTCCTAAACCTCAAGCTAAGACAGAAACTAGCTTCTGTATATATAAGAAACAATTATTAGAGAAATAGAACTACCACGAAATATAGAAGTAATAATATTAGTACTAATGTTAAGATACAGATACATGAAAGGATGACAGAAACTTCCCTATGACGGAACAAGGGCAAGTATCTGAGTTTTAACTCTTCCCATGCACATTTGTATCTCTCTAAATATTGGAAGATTTTGAGGGGATTGTGGATGCAAGTGTGCAAACGCAGAATCTAGCATCTGAACCACATCAGCTGGCGGGTACTGTCGTTCAGTACACATCTGCATAATCATTCACAAAACAAACTCATTTACAGAACTAAACTTAGAATTAGACTCGACATAACAGGCAGGTTGGATAAAATGTCGATACATGCAACTTTTTTTCCATGCTAGGTCAGTAGAACAAACGATTTATGAGGCTTTATGCATTAAAAAGACGTATTTAAATAGATAAAAACAGTTCCGGTGACTTTCACTTGGACCCATTTAACCTGTTTCCTACTAAAATATTTTTTTTCTTAGTATAAACATAATCCCAAAAACGATACATTCATAGATTGATGGATCAAAAGGTACATCTACCCTAGTACCCCCTGCTTCACATGAATATTGCAAGATATGACTCACCTGAATCATATGATATGTAGCAACACAAGAGACAATAAGCTCAAAGGGTATTGCATCAGTTTCACTAGAATCATGCTGCAACTTAGAATCTGATGGAAGGTTGTTTGAAAACTGGTCGGGTGTGAAATTCAACTTGTTCTTATATGTGCCCCCATTGGCTTGCTCTGAAGGTCTAATAGTTGATGACCCATATTCAATTGGGGTTTTTCTACCCAGTGAATCCATAACTGCTGCAACACTCAAGTGAACATTTTGCTCCACCTTTATTTTAGACATTGCCTGACATTCATCAAATTACAATTGAATCAGCCTCTAGCTTTACGGGTATATTTTTACAAATGAAATGTTCGGAGTGCATAATCTGATAAACATGTGTACGTACAATACTAGAGGTGGAAAGTTGAATGGGTTACGTAAGTTGGGTAACGAGTCAAAACAGGTTTGGTTTGTAGCAGGTCTTTTTAGATATAGGTTGAGACGTGCCATGTCGGATTAAGTTGACCTGTGACAACTCTTTTGTTTATTTTAACTTTATCCAAATAACTGATGCCTTTATCATATTCACATAAAATACTCTAATTCTTTAAATAAACACAATTCAGGAGATTGTATTACTAAAAAGACTTCTGGTAAATTTAAACCCATTTTACACGTTCAACCGATTGTTGAGGTCTTGACGTACCACCCTTTTAGATGAACTTTTTATTTGACAACACAACCCACATCAAGCCATTTTAAGTAAAAGGGTTGAAATTGCATCATCTACTTGATAACAAAGTGACAATAAAATACTCCCACCATCCCATTCCCTTTTTTTAATGTCCCAAAATTTTACAGTCCACTTCCAGATATAGATGGGCATAAGTAACTAAGTTCCTGTATTACCCCTTATGTATATGTATACCCTATAAAAGGTGGGTAAAAAGTAAGTGTAAAACTGTTATCTTGCAAAAAAGTGAAGTGTAATGATTATGTCTTCTTAAATTGCGTGTTTTCTGTCCGTGGACGATAAATCTGGGACAGAAGGAGCATAACAATGTTGTTTATAAAGTGAGGAAGTTTTTTTTTTTTTTTTGGAGGGATTAAGATTTCCGAAGTTTAATTACCTGCATGGCAGTATGTACAAGTTTATGTGCTTCTAGTCTTGAATTATTCACAATTTCAACAACATTAGATGGTAACTGGTTATTTGATAAGGAGTTGTCAGCAGAACTAATAGGGCCCACAACACCACTCGAACTAGATTGGAGCTTCTGCCAAGGAGGCAAAGGGTTCCCTGGGTATGTGTTCCGTTGCCTCAAATTAAGAAGAGCAGAAGTAACCTGAAAGGATATTTCTACAATGTTATTAATGAAAATAAAGGTATAAAAAAAGTGTAAACAGAACCTAATTATAGTCGGATTATATGCCTGGTCACTGGCTTCTTTGAGCTGCATTAGTACCAACGCATATTCCTTTTTGAAGCTTTCAGATAGCTTCATGTCAATGCCTGTCTCATTTTTGTGACTCATTAAACCATCATTTACAAGCTTAAGCTCTGCCAATATTGCTTCCTGAAATTCAAATGATAATCTTTGTTATGCATCATTCATGGTCCCTATATCTAATATATGAATAACGAGACGCAGATAAAGTGAAAAGTATGTCGTAATGTACTTGATAAAGAAAACATGAGCCGACATATTACCTTTTTATCAAGAGCTCGAGTAAGCTCAGATAGAGCACGGATATCAGTTTCTCTTGACTGGATTTGAGAAACTGAACCATGAGGAGCATAAGCTGCATGCTGTGACATGACATTTTCCGCAGCTTTAAGAGGCGCAGACCCATTATGTCCCTGAACAAACGTTGGTTTAGCCTACATAAATTGATAGGTGCAACTATATAAAGCATCTAGTATATTTTGTTCATACATTCAATCCATACAACCTTTTTAGTCTTAATCTTAATAACAATATATGTGCAAACTTTTAAGTAAAAGAATTAATCAGCCATCAGGTTAATATAGGAAGAGAGATGTAATGTATTTTAGAAAACTAACCAGTCGGTGATTCATCAAAGCTATATTAGAAATCTGTTCAAGATGGTCATTAGAACTATGTAACATCAAAGGTCCGGTAGCTGATTGAGGCAATCTTGGCTCTCCAGAGTTCATAGAGAACCTATAAAGTGCACCGCTCTCTCTCCTCAGAGCTTCAGGCATGTTATCCAACAGGTTTAGGGGCATACAATCAATATCCTATAAGAATCAATTATGAGTTGGTAGTAGAAAATGAAGTTTAAGTAAATACTGCGTACAATTTATAAGTGTTTCATAACGGTTCTGGTATGCAACTTGAGCACCTCACCTTAACAAATGCAACACCTAACTCGGGACGATCAAACTGAATCCTACACTTATCATGATCAACAGTTAGTACACTTCCATCATGAACTTCTCTTGATTCTGGATGAATGGCAACCACTCGTTGCCCTACTGCCAATGGGCGTGCCAAGTCTGTTGGTAGTCCTTCGCGAGTACCACTTCGAAGCTCGGTATAATGTTTCCTTACGGATTCCCGATATTGCCAAAGTTTGTCCATTTCTTCACGTAAGAAATTTCTTGAGAACCTTCTCGGCTTCCCCAAGGAACTGAAAATAATGAATATTAAGAAGAGGATACAAGGCAAACACTCTAAATAAAATTCATATAGGCCAGATAAAGATAATATACCTTCTTATGACACCCCACTCAACCTTGGTTAGTCTTGGAATGTGCCCTAGCCCAACATGGTGTAAGTACTCCACGAATTCCCTTTTAGCAAACCAGGGGTAGTCAATTGCACTATAGAACCACTCATAGGTGGACCATCTACGTACACTAGAAGACGAGAGATGACGGGAAGCCCTCTCCTGCGAAACCTGGTATTAGTTTCAATTCTCTCAACGAACACAGTGGAGAGAGAACAACCAGAGATGGCATTATGGGCGGTTTGGACAATAGGTCAAAATGACATGGATCGAAGGGTTCAGGTCGGTAAGTTAATTGACAAGCATATGTTTCCATTTCTGGTTTAACTATAAATAAGCAAAGCTTTAAATATGATGCCAAAAGCTAAAAAATCACGATAAAAATCTGTGTTCTTTTTATAAAAACAATTTAGCAGGTTGTATATAACAATATACTTTTGGAGAATATTGACTCGTGGAGGTATATCATAACCCAAATTGACACTTCCATAACTAAAATTGCCACCTCTAGTAATATCTAAAGAAGGTTTCTGAATAACCTTTAAGTAGTGTGCCCCCTCCTGGAGTTGCGTCTTTTTAATTGGTTGATTTTTCGAAGCAATCTTTCCCAATTTCATATCATCATGCTCAGCTAATCTATTCGGATTCACCTTACGTTTATTTCTTCTTTTAGATGGCAGATCAATGTCATCAGAAGTTGGCAGCAGTGCTGTTGATATTGCTGAGTCGGCTCCTGTCCTTGATGTATTACTATTTGAAGAAGAGTACTCCACAAGTCTTGTAGATTTACAATTTTTTGAAGGAGCATTATCTTCCTTAGCACCTATAACTTTATTTGCAAACTTCTCTTCGTCTTTGAATGGGGCCTGAATCATATCCATTGAAATAAGTATGACAACTTAATGATGTATTTCTGCCTACCAACACATAAGCATGACAAATATAAACAGAACGTGCATCGACTCATAACAAAGATGTATAACATACCAAAACAATTGAAGGACCAAACTAAGAAAAATCAAAGAACTCCACACTTACCTCAATAGATGAAGACTTGTTTCTTCTTTTCCACGATTTAGTGATAGACTGATCTACCTGCTTTCCTTCAGATAAAGCCTTATAATCAACTTTTGAGTCCCTTCCTGGTTTAGATCTTCCAGATTTATAAGCATCAACTCTAGGAAACTCATTTAACACTTTCTCTTTGTCAGCTGAGACTTTCGTTTTGTATCTCCGATGACCAGTGGGTGGCTTATCCTCTTTCAATACAGGTGTATCTGCACACAATAAGGCAAATGTAACATCAGAATGATCAATTAACACCAACCATCATGCACCAGAATAGTAAGCCAGAAAGAAACCAAAGAACAATAAAGCTAGGCTAAAATGTTCCAAACATTCACATAAAAATAGTAGGGTTTATTGCTTAGTTATGTATCAAACTTTACACCTTTTACTATTGTATGTATCAAACTTTAAAACCTCCTATTGTATGTATTCAAGTTTTAGAACCGTCTATTGTATGTTTTTTTGCCTTGTTTTGGTTACATAAATTGACGTATTTTTTGTAAGTTTAACACATACAATAGTAAGTTAAAATGCATACAAGAGACGGTTTAAAAACTTGCATACATACAATGGGAGGTTTCGAAATTCGATACATACAATAGTAAAATGTGTAAAGTTCGATACATAACCAAAATATAAACCCAAAATAGTATTGTATTATGAATAGGTAAACACTGCATTGAACCAAGTTCGTTGGTGCAGTTGAAACTATTTATAATCCTTATTATAGAAATCCATGTTCAAACACACTCTTGAAACAAATAGGAGTTCTCACTTATGTTTTGTGGAAGTGTCAAAGGATTCTTAAACCTTTACATTGATTCATATATTTTTTATTTCTATGAGAAGAAAAACATGACATAGCACCAGGTAGGGGACTGCATATGAGAAGATATACATGATCATGAAACACGCTACCCTATAAATTGGATAACTTATCCAACAACCTACAAACTCATAAACTATTGAACTTGTGGTTGAAAACCGAATAAAAAACTCTAAACCGCCAGTAATCCCTCATATTCACAAGTTGTGTTGATAAAAATAATACGGAGAGCAAAGACCTATAAGCATTATACGCTTACCGGAATCTACTTTCGACGATTGTATCATCAGCGACAAGTTGGCCAATGTCTCCAGTGCATCCAAGCCAGAACTTTCGTCTGCACAAGTGAGTATATATATGACTTAGAAACTGATCCAACCATAAACACGCAACTAATATTCAAGATAGTTCTGTAATATTTAGAACATGTTCAATGAGTGATCAAGGTGAATAGCCTCAACACCCTCTAGCGTTTGTGCTCTCTCTGACGATGGTATATTTTTGAATCTACTTAGAGGAAATACAAAGATTATTAAAATTATTAACCTTTAAAGAAAAGCTTTTTGTTCCTTTTTCTTTTACCCTGAGAGGAGGACTGCTCAATATTCTCATCTGCAACCTCAATATCAAATTTTCCGCCAACACTATCAGCAGCAAGTCCTTCTCCTGTACCACTACATGCTTCACCACCATCGTCAAATTCATTATCATCTTTCTGCCCATATAACTTTCTCCCTTTCTCGTAAACTTCTTCACCACCTACATTTTCAGCTCCTCCACTTCCTGAACTGCCCTCAAAACCGTCTTCATCTATCAAATTACCATGAAGCTTGGTCCTCACCGAGTCCCACTGCAAAATGGTATGTGATACGTAAACAAAGAATCTACACACAGTTGATTTTCTAAAATAAAACAAGAGATACATAACAAAATCATTACAATTTTTTGCCTGCCCTTCGAAGGTGTAGTTTTCATGCGGTATGGTGATTGAGAAGCTTGTGGGGAGCCTCCTCTTTGTAAAGCTTCTGTTAATGCTAGTGCAGCACCATGTGCCACATCATCAACCTCTCTCTTTTGGCTTCTATTGGAGGGTGAGACGTAATTTCCGATCTTATCTCTTCTAGATGAATGGTTAATAGGGAAGCGGGGTGTTCTTTTCCGAACAGTACATCCTACATACATTTAAATCATTATAGGTTGATTTCAACCAAATAAATATATGTCTGCATTATTACAATGAGAACTCAAAAAAGTACAAACTTCACAGCAACTAAATAATCATAGCAAGAAGATTGCTGAAGTTTACCATCAGATTCCCTTATCTTCAGTTGTGGCAAACGCCTATCACTCGAACCAACTTGCCTAGATTGCAATTTATCTTCTTCCCCACCATTTTTCTGAACCAATCCATGGGTACGTTTTTTAGGTTTGCGAACTACTTGCAAGTCATTGATCTCTTGATCATTATCACTTCCTTCCTGTTAGTTAAGTACATTAGTTGACAGCATGTCATCACTTTGATAAAACATACAAGAGCAGTAGAGCACATTATTTATAACTGTGATAAAAAGAGAATAACTCCAAATAAGTCAATTTAAGAGAAAATCGAAAATTCAACGAAAACGCATCCAATGCATAGAAGTATAGAACTACAGTGATACCCATGAAATCCTGGTACAAGTCCTCACACTGATAAACGCAAATCACCAAAAACAATAATAAAACACAATGATATAATCTCACCAGGGCATTATAATGATCTGAAACCATTGCGATGAACCCAACCACAGAAGCCGTTCCCTCTGGCAATGACAAGTATGCCTGTAAATCAGAAGCGTTAAATGGTTAACCAGCAATCCTGGAAGCTACTACCAGAAGCATCCAAAAGTTGACTTTTAGGCCTAGAAAAAGACTAATAGGATAATAATCAAACTAAAACTCAAGATTTCCAACTGAAACATGAGAAAATATTTCACTTATAACCATATTTATCAGTGTTTTTCCAGCACATAGCTGGGGCTGAACCATGCTTCCTGTATTAGTAACATATAAGAACAAACTTTTTTTCCATGAGGTTATTCAGTTATGGCACTCCTTAAACAAGTGAGAGCTCAGCACTTCGAAAGTATCATGTCCAAATATGTATCCCTAAATTTGGATCCCAAATTTTTGATGCAACTGAATGTAATATATATATGTATATATATATAAAAAATATATATATAATGTATAATATATATATATATATACACACACATACATACATAAACATAATGCAACAGATTTTATAGACACTTCTTGAAAATCCATAACAAAGCTTTCGAATGTTTTTCGGAGCTTCTTTGGATTATGTTATGATATGAAGGATTAGGAAAGATTGGTTTAGTTTTCAACTTATCTTTCTTTATTTTGTGTTTTATATATGTGTTATACTCCCTCCGTCCCATATCTATTGTCCAGTATTCCTTTTTAGGATGTCCCAATTTAACTGTCCACTTCCTTAAATAGAAAAGAATAATGAGATAAAGTTCATTTATGCCCCTAATTTATATATGTAAGACAAAAAGGTAGGTAAAAAGTAAAGGGTAAAATTGTCTTGTTACCAAAAAGTAAGAGAGATGGTGATGTTTTTCTTAAACTGCGTGTTTTTTGTCTGGGGACAATAAAATTGGGACGGAGGGAGTATATATTTTTTTATGTAAATTATGTAATTAAATGAAGGTGACTCTTATAAGTCGAGTCACGAGTTAAAAATGAGGATCTCGAGTCACAAGCTGATAACTATGGAAAAGAGTTAAAAATACTAACACTAGTTAACAAATAAATAACTAAATTTTAAAAAAAAAAATAGGACGGTACCTACAAAAAATTTATTAATCACAAAAGGCAGTTATGTACTTGAACAATATATATTGTTGAAAGAAACGATACTGAGAAGAATGAAAAAGGAAAGAACAGAGAAGCAATCATCTATAAGAAGTCTATATCTAACTCAACCAACGATTCTAAACAAGATTTAACCAAACATGATATTTATTTCTTATTCTATAGAATAAACAAAATGTCATCCATAGAAACGAAAAGACAAGCTTGTAGTACGAGTCATTACCCTATTCATTGTGTAGAGAGCCTCAACCATTTCAGAGTTCCTGGTACGCACCATTGCAGCCACCTAAACGTGAATGAAAAAACAAATGTACTTTATCTGATCAGATTGTAAGGTAGAAAATAGAAGTTTGGCTAAGAATACGAAAGAATAATATCACCATTCCATGCCTCACTTTTATAGTAAAGTGGGGCTGAGAAAGTAACTAAATCACAATGAAGATAAAGAACAAGAAGTAGACACAAACCTTTTTCCAGTCTTTTCCATACTTCCTATAGGCTTTATAGAAGCGCTCAACCTCTTCATCAGTCCATGGAGATCCTAACATGTCTGAAAGCTTCCTCTTCTACACAGAAGAATTTGGTATCAGAAAAGGTTACCAACTTTTCTTGCCAACATATCATATCAAGTAACAGGAAAATACAGATTTTTATACATTACATGCACAGCAAAAAATAAAAAAATAAAAAAATTGAAATAAAATAAAAAAGTATCTAAAATATGATATGCATACATAGCAAAAAGATAATAGACAATGCAACTTCCCCAAGCATAAAAGGGATAAGGAAGTCTCTTCATACATGTCTAAAACCAAATAAAGAAAAGAAATTAATAGTATTTGCAGTTCAATTATAGACTATTTTTAACCAAAACTGAGATTAGAATAAGAACACTGTAATATACACATATATAGAGAGATAGGTTGAAAAATGATGTGTAAATCATGATTTATAGAGTAACATGCAACACGACATCTTTTCCACCTCTTACGTTTACCTTACAACAAGACAACTTTTGACCTCTCTCTATGTATGTATATACGTAGGATATTATTTTATACAACACGTAGATACGAAATAACCACTTACGTTTACCTTACTTTAATTCCATATCTAGTTTAAAACATCAAATTTTAAAAATAACGGTGAGTAGCACAGTCTCCTTACTTCATAATTTCATAATTACATTTAAGATATATTAAAAAGTATAATCATTTCCCGCTTTTTTATTAAAAAAGAGACTCATACAATAGATACAGAGTGAGTAAAACTTGTATACAGATCCTAGAGAACCATTACGCAAGCTAAAATCAAGTCAAAATACACATGGTTCACAAAAAGGTAATAGATTCGGTAATTAAGCTAAACTTGCCTGTCGTCCAGATTTATTAGCAACACTTTTACTCGGAGAGACGTCAACATAATCCGAATACCGCTTATTAACACTTCTCGACTTCCTTGTTGGCGCCATGAACAAAATTAACCTATCTGAAACATATCACCAAATAATTAGCACATCATTTAAGCAAAGAGTCAACATACGGATTCAAAAAATTCAAATTATACAGATTCAAAAAATTCAAATTACACAAATTACACAAATAAAAAACAATTAACAAAAGGAATTAATTAACAACTATTGATTCTTAACCATCAATTAATTCAATTGGGGATAATGTTAAAGTAAATTGAGTAAAACGAGTAGGAATTACGGTGAAATTTAGGGTTTAGTGTAGTGAAAGAAGAAGATGTAAATTGTTGAATTTAGGGTTTAGGGATTCAGCGAATTATCATACCTTTTGTTAATTAACAGCAAGCTTCATTGAAATTTAAAAACCCTTAACGCTTACGATCTCGGCTGTGATGTTGCGTTTTTTCCTTTTTTTAGCTTTTGAAAAATCAAATTTTTTTGGGGTAACAAACAACTCTTTCAATCTTCTCTGCTTTATATATATCCTGCAGAGTTCGTATTTTCTAACAAACCCCTTTAGTTTCTTTTAGTACTGAAAATACCCCTATGCCTTATAATAAGCCCGTTAAAGTAAATCATCATAGCATTTATTTTTGGGTTAAATAAATGCTATGATGTATTAAAGATGCGTTTGTTTTGGTAACGGGTAGCTCAAGAGAAAAGGGTTAACCCACAGGTCGCGTATTCTTCTTTTTGTTCCGAGATCACTAATCAACCGGTTTTATTACCAGGATCATCAACGTACTTGTTAATTTCGTGTCGAAGTCACCAATGTACATGTATCTACAGGTTGAAGATCGCCAACATACTTTTAGTATGGAGTTAAAATCGCCAATAAAAATTACAAAGAAACTCATTTTTTAAAAGTTTGTTGGTAATTCTGGTAATAAAACCGGTTGATTGGTAATCTCGCAACAAAAGGGTGAGTACGTTGGTGATTCGTGAGTTAGACCCAAGAGAAAAAGATTGGTAATGTGTACGGATTTGAAAGATTAAAGGAGAAACGTATATTGAATTTTTATTTTATAAATTAAAAATAATTGAAAGTAGGAGAAAAAAGAGTGAGAGAATGAGAGATAAAAGTGACATGATAAAAGATAGTGAAGCACTGAGCTGTAATTAAACCTTACGAGCTTTAAGAAAAAAAAATTATGTAGTATTGAATTCCAATTTCAAAACTCAATATCACATTATAATTTCATTCCTCTTAAACCTATACCCAACCCGCCATTTCAAAGCCCCTAAAATTTAAACATTTTCCTATTTTATTCAAGTTTTAAAAAATTCTATTATATGTTTCAAAGTTTCTAAAATGTGTAATTATATGTATTTATGCTAGTTTTCGATACACACACTGACACAAAAGGAAGTTTATAGAAACTTTAATACATACATTTGAAACTTAAATATATACGAATGCTTCAGAAATTTTCATTCACGCAATGGAACTTTTAATATATGAATCCGTGCAACATCATATAGTTAAACAAATTTCTCAAATAATCTTTATTTGTAATGGTTCTTATTAAATTAGCTAAATTTCGCTTTATAAATCATAATATTATATTTTATTGTGAATAGTATATTAGTAACTTGATGATATCGTATATCATTTTCTAACTGACAAATTATGAGTGATATGGTAAATTAGATGAAAGTCGGAGACACTAAAGAGAAAGATTACATCTTTTAAACTTTAGAAGTTTATTTATTCAGATTTTCTCATGTTTTAACTCCACTAAACAATTTTTTATGATTTAGAAATACACTTTACAAGTTTACATAGTTTATTATCTACTTTTTGATTGCATAATACAAAAAGAAAGCTTATGATGGCGCTTGATTTGAAATTGAGGTATGGCATATATGTTTGAAAGAAAAGCAGAAGAAAATGTAGTTATTTTTATAAAGTATTATTTTAAATTTTAAAATTGGAGATATTAATTAAAATATATTCTTTGATTAAGGATAAATAAGAAATGGGTAAGGAGTCATGACATGATGAGAGAAAGTGGATACTTGTAAATACTAGTTTTAAGACCCGTGAAAATACGGGATTTTGTTAGAAAATATAAAAGGACTTTTTAATAAAATGTGTGCTTGAATATGTTAAAGGAAACCTAACCAAAAGGCTTAGATAATAAAGACCGATGTTAGCAACTAAACTAAACGAAAGCCAAAAGTAAAATGACACCAACTTAAGATCGAACACCCATTAATGATACTAAGCATTACACAAACACCCCATATGTCATTAGCCTAACTTTATCACCCGTTATTATTAGTCAATAAATAACCATCATCTTGTCTTTTTACATTATAGTGATCAAATGAAATATCTTTATAAATGGTCAAATTTCAGTCTTGTACTTTTCTTCTTTTCATGTTACAACAATTCATATTATATTGTCGTCAAATAATAAAAATGTATTGAATAAAAGTTACAGTGTATTAACATATATGTCTAATAAACCTATGACAAAAAGTTTATAATTTGATCCACGAACTTCTTAAGGTCAAATGAATCCTCAAAACTTGCTGCCAAATTATATATTAATAGCTGCACTCCTAATCCCAAACTGCTTCAAAATTGCAGTTTGACTTGTTCGATAGAACTGATATTCCCTTTCAAGCCATGGAGCCTTCAAGTTTTTCTAACCCATTATTCCTTCAGTTCCATGAACTTACCTGTACAATTTGACTTATAAATCCAAAGTAAACAAAAGTACATAATTTTCAAAAAGAATTATGACTTCAGTCCAATACCAATTTCCCATAGATCTTCTACGGGAACAAAGATATAAACCAGTAAATCAGATTACCACAAGCTTCTAATATTTGAAATAAAAAACTCAACATGGATTTCATGATATGGTGGGCATTCAACAATCAAACATGAAGTTCATCTCAACCTAATCATATTGACTACTAAATAGTAGTGTAACACAAAGAAGAATAAAGAGCAAAGCAAACAAATCTTCAATATACAATCGTAGCTTCCCTTTTTAGTTAACTTCTTTAAGATGTTAGAGATAAATACAAAAAACTCAGGTTGCCCTATTTATATATAAATGAGGCATTGTTCTCAAAAACCGGGTTTTGACCAACGCGACCCGGTTTTTTTCCGAGTTGGAACCGGGTTTTTGGTATTTGATCGGGTTAAGACCGGTTTTTAACCGGGTTTTCGACCGGTTTTTCAACCGCCCTATTTCAAATTCAAAAAACCGTACCCGGTTACGTACCCGCTGGATACTCCCAAAACCCGAACCGGGTAGGGTCAAATCCGGGTTTGACCGGGTCGGTTTTTCGAGTTTTCGTCGGGTCGGTTTTAGAACCCTGTTTTTATGATCACGGCTACCTAAATACATCATCTTTAATCATCGACTAATTTCTGTCTGTCCATAGTTTTCACAAATATCCAAGCTCATGGTTTCAAGTAATCATAACTAATAATGAAAAATTATCCAACGTAGATTACCTTCTCGATCTTCCCACAAAGCAATGGACCAAAACACCCCCCATTCTTTCGGCTTCGTCAATGAAGTCGAAGCAGTCATCAAAAAACTGCATGGTCATCTCTTATCTTCATCCTTCAAAGGTTCACCCGCATCATAGTAAGTCAAAACCACTATTGATCAGTGAAATAAATAATTGCAGTAGTGATGAAATTTATTTTAATATGATAAATTAACAACTTCACAACCTATTAAGCTTCTCAGACTCAATTGAATGTGCTAATCCTTTCTTACCCTTTCTATCAAGAACCATGTAACACTACCAAAAGACTACTCATTATGTCCCTAGCCAAACAATCCACCCATTTTACCTACTCTAGTAGTTACATTTGGGTTTCTTATCTCTTACAGACCAAGATAATAAGTGCGTATATAGCTCCACTCCACTAATTATATGTGAAAATGATAGAAATGTACTTGTAATCCTATAAATCATACATATCCAAGTGCAAGATGAATATGCATGGAGCCCAATGCCATGACTGGAGCCAAATTTCTAATAATAAAACAAATTCTCTTTGCCTACAAAAAGCAAGCATGAAATTATAATTACAAAAAACAAACCTAAACCCAAGATTAGAAGAAAACGAAAACATATAGGAAATACAGAGAAAAGTGAAGAACACTTTCTGAGTGCATATCATTTTTCAAGCGTCCAACGTATCACCAATTCACCATCCAAAAATCCTACCATATAACCGAGCAGAAATAAACATGACCCTAGAAGATTCCTATTTTCTTGGATATCAGTTCCGTTCTATATGGCATTTCATCGAACATGTGATGTGCAAATGCAAAGTTCTCAAAGTGCTTCGACAATGAACCCAATATGAAAGCCAACAAAAAAGAACAATCAGAGGAATATGTTGATTGTATAATCACCTTGAATTTCCATCAATTTTTATTGTTGGTAACATTGTCATCTTCATCCTTGTAAGGATTCACCCACATCATCGTTGATCAAAATTAATGACCCTGTTTATTATCACAAATCAGTGCATATTCATACACAAAAAACTAATAACATTATAAAAAAATATTACCTAATAAAGTCGAAAATAGAGCAAGAAACATATTTTCGATTGAATAGAGCAAAAAATTAATAACATCATATTCATATAAGATTGTTAATAAAAAGACATAGCAAGAGGGCTCATTTTCTTGCTACTTGTGAATCAGCATCATTAAGTAAGTTGGCACAGTTGTACATTAATGAGGTTGTTTCTAGACATGGAATTCCGTTGTCCATTGTTTCCGACAGAGATTTTCGATTTGTATCGGGTTTTTGGCAGAGTTTGCAAAGGGAATTGGGTACTAGAATTAACTTGAGTACAGCTTATCATCCTCCAGACTGATGGTCAGTCTGAGCGGACTATTCGGACCTTAGAAGACATGTTACGGGCTTGTGTTTTGGAGTTTGGCGGGTCTTGGGATTCTCACTTACCTTTGGTTGAATTCGCCTATAATAATTCTTTTCATTCTAGTATAGGCATGCCACCCTATGAGATGTTGTATCGCCGTAAGTGTAGAACACCCACTTGTTGGTTAGAGACGGGTGAGAAACAGTTTGCGGGTCCTGATATAGTACAAATTACAGTCGATAAGGTAGCTATAGCTCGTGATAGGTTAAAAGCTGCCCGTGATAGACAGAAACAATATGCCGATCCGCGTCGTCGACCCGTTTCATTCGTAGAGGGTGAATTGGTTTATTTGAAAGTTTCACCTTGGAAGGGTGTTATTCGGTTTGGGAAGCGTGGTAGACTAGCTCCTAGATTCATTGGACCATTTAGAATCCGACATGTAGTCAATGATCAAACGGTGTCATTGGATCTTCCTCCGGAATTGGCGGGTATTCATGATACTTTCAATGTGTGCTATTTAAGGAAATGCAATGTGGAGGACCAATCCCAAGTTCTTCCATTGCAAGACTTGCGTGTTGACCAAAATCAAAGACTGGACAATCATTTCATCTTCCTCCTTACCTTCTTCTTCACATCGTCCTTTCACTCAAGTATCTCCATCATTGATTAAACCTCGTTCTTCTTTTACTTATAGAGAATAAACTGAAGCTTTATCTCATGAAAATCAATTACTTTATCTCATGAAAATTTTGAAAACTGTCAATTGTAGATGATGATTGAAACGCCCTGATTTTTTTTTATAACAATTATATTTAACTTGTGTACTTTTAAATTTTATAATATCATTTCGTTGAATCATCTTTTTATACTTTGCAGTCAAACATACATACAAACATTTGACTATTCTGGTCCCATTATTTTGACCTTCCGATCAATTTCATACACGATTATTTAAAATCGTCTAACTTTACTTTCTTTTCGACTTTGACTATAATATCATTGACTGGGCGACTTATACAAGTATAGTCATAACGATAATTTAAAAGAATAGGAGCTTATCTAACCAAAGACCTACAACATAAACAACTGAAAGGGGTAAGCCGAAGCTTAGTGAATAATATGAACAATTAAATAAATAATGTACTTTCACATTTCACATAAACATATAATCTGTGCTTATTCTATTTCTGTTCAATCATATAACTTTTAGGTAATTGTAGAGATCATCTGAACCTTTCTTTCTGACTAGTACCCTACCTCTGGATGGTAGACATACTATAACATAATTTGTACTGTTAAGGATCCTTAACTGTTTAACATCTGTACTAGCTAACATCACTTAGCATTCTGTCATCTGCAACATAACATATCCATCTACTCACTCATGTAAGTAATGGAAACAAAACATAGCCACGTGCAATGCACGCTTTTATCTGAACTTGTCATTTGCCACAGCTAACATAGTTAACAATTTCTGCAACATAATTGATCTCTACAATCCCTATTACACATAAATCACATATAACTGTTTTCTTTCTTTCTTTCATACATGTTCATTTATTCTTTATCAGTATGCTATATCATTACAACCTTTAACAACTTAACACATATAACAACTGAGTACACGTAACAACTGAGCACACAAAAACATTCACGAAATCTCAACATAACACTTTATCGTGCTAAACTAACATATAATAATATACTTTAACATACTGCGCTCAAATTGTGTAACCTTACCCGGTATACACAATCATTACTTATTTAATCCCCCATATTACTCACCTTGGCTTTAGGTAAATAAGAGACTTAGTACAATTCTCGTGAACACCACTTCAGAAACACCTATCATATAGCACATACATATAACGACATATTTAGTATCTACAATCATAATAATATTCATTAATGATTATCATTAAGTTACCACCCATTGGATAGACTAAGTGTACTTCTTAATATGGTTTACTTAACTACAAATATCAATAATGATTATGTAATTCACCACTTTATCTATCAAATTATACTTCTCAATTCATCATTATAAGTCAACTTTCATTCATACATCTTACTACATTTAATAAACACTTTTACAACACTTTATTATGTTTCGTAAAAACTGGACAACAGCTATTCAAATCACTTTTAGACCAACTTGAAATCAGATCTGGGTACCAAGGCCATAATCAACAGAAAGTAGACTCTCTCACCTTTTCAACGATATATTGTACATCAAAAACGGAGTTACGTTTTATTTATTTATGATTTATTGAAAACAGCCTATTTTCTGCACTATAAGCTGTCCAACTTCGAATTTTCTTCAAAAACATGTCAAATTGACTCAAACATGTATAAAACATTTTCATTAATTAACTTCAACCCAATCATCACTTTTGGAACTGATTTTACAAGATTAAACATCCATTTTATTTGTTAACTCAATAACAATAATGAAACTCATCTATTTTTATACTCAATAAACTCAATAACATTCATCTAGTATTTCTACACCCATATAATACTTATATACCCAATTTCTCAAGTTAGGGTTCATAACTCAAATCATCATAACAATCAAATTAGATGATTAGGGAATTGGTTTATACCTTGAGGATGTAGAATTAGATGGTTAGGAACTCCAATTTATCAAACCCTAGCTCTTTTCTCCCTCTCTTTGGCCGATCGTCACACACACACCACACACGTACACTCTGATATTCTGTTACCAGAGCTTTCAAGAAAGGGGTCTAATTGAGAATATTTCTCTTTTGGCCCCTGAATCTTCCTCATTTAAGTAAAATAACCCCCTCCTAACATATTTTATGGTAATGACACATTTGGTCCCTCAATTTATCTCTCATACTTACTTATAATCTAATTCATTACATTATATCAAATAAAATTTTGAATTTAATAACTCCTTTAGTATGATATATACCTTCAAATTGTGGGGTGTTACAATGATGATGATGATGATGATGATGATGATGATGATGATGATGATGATGATGATGATGATGATGATGATGACGACGGAGATGATGAAGTGAAACTAAAATAAAAGATGTAAAGAAGCTGAAATACTAACCTTGATCGGGTTGTAATCGATTTAGGGTTTATGTATGAGTCGACTTTGTCAGTTCGGGAAGCACGATTCTGATCGTTGATCTTATGTATTCGAATTCGGATTGCTCTAACATTTCAATTTGGATGAATCAATCAATTGAAAGAAAAAACACATTACATATAAATTCATATATATTTGAAAATTTTGGAAAATAATGTGACGTGAAGAAAGAAGATGAATGGAACCAGGAGGAAGAAAGAAATTAATTAAATGAAAAGCCTGGTAATTAGGGGTGGTATTGATGGTAAACACAGGTTTAAATTTCTAATGAAGACACCAGATAGAGATGGTGAGTAACCTGATGAAGAAAAAGAAGAAAGATGGATGATTTCCAATTTTCAATTTTGGGCGGTGGCACATAGAAAGAGGCAGGCGTGAAATGGTGTTTGGAAGAAAGAGGATATTTTAAATTAAAGTGATTAAAGTAACTTTATTGAAAAACTCATTTGTATGTCTAGTAAATTACAAATATTAACATCAAAGTGATTTTCAGATTAATTAAAAAAATCAAAATAAGGAGAAAAATCTTGCACCACAATGTGCCACGTCATCACCGAAAATAGCATCAAAATTACTTAATTATGACATCATCCATTTAACCACATAGTGACAACTCAGCACAAGAAACAACCTAATGACTCGCCAAGTCAGCTTTATGACGTCAGCGTAACTCCCCTTTAGTAGATAAGATAGATAGATTTCATCTCTTTGAATATGACTATATGAGTATCTGGCACAAGATTTTAAGCAAACTACAGAAAGTATCATTTTTTGACAATCAAAATATTTTTTATTAGGAATATAGTTTTGTGAAACAATGTAATAAAGGGTAAAATGGTAAAGATGATTATGTATCTTTGAAAGTAAATGTCTTTATGAAAAGAATTAAGATCTATATATTGACACTTATTTTGTAACGGATTTAATGGATTGAATATGTGTGAAAAAAATAAAAAGATTGTTAAAAATAGTATGTGTGAGAGTTTAGAAGGCACCTGCTTTGTCTATAAATATCTTAATATGGTCAAGTTTAAGAAACATTTTGAAAAGGTAATGTAACATTCTCGATTTGGGCCTAGGAGAAACAGGTATTTTCTTTAATTTTATATGTAAGTTATATTATTATATGTGTTTGATTGTAAATTTAATAAGAAAATAAATTTCAAGAAAAATTGTGACTAGTGAAATATTGTTTACTTTAAATAAATTTAGGTGACGGTAAAATAAAATAATTTTCTCGCATTTGAAATTTAGGTTTCAGACTATAGAGTTAGAACGGGTATTATAATTACACTATGATATAAAAATTGGGTTTGGATTTAACCCGACCTTTATCTTTTTCCTGTGATTTTTCTTTCTTACAAACTTTGAAGTGTCACATGAAATTAAACCCAAATCAAGCTAGAAATCTCTTAATTATCAAGAATCTGTGATTGTGGAACTTATATCAGAATATATCATCTTCTTCTTCTATAATTGTAAGTATTTGAAGTGTTCATTTGATATATATATATATAGTTTGATTGAATGATATTAGGTTAATGAATGAAATGGTAGGAAATTAGTGATTGAAGTTGCTAGTTATATTGATATGATGTTATATGACAAAAATTGTAGCTTTAGAATGGTTAAAATTTGAATTTGAAGCTGTATTAGTTGAAAATTCGTAGTTAGGGTTCGTGCCATAGCTTGTTGCAGGTTGTTGGATTCTGTGACAAAGTCCCATAGCCGATCGGCTAAATTAAATGAGCCGATCTGGTAACACCATTTAGCCGAACGGGTAAAGTTAGAGGATGGGCTAGTTTAGTGTAAAACAATCACAGAACTTGATGTTGAAATAAAAATCTTTAAGAAAAGTAGTCTAGCCGATCGGCTAAGGGGAGTGAGCCGATCGGTTAGGGCCTTTTGAGCTAAACGGCTAATTTTAGCTGAACGGTTGAAATAGAACAAAATGTAAACAGAAGTTGACTTTTGAACGAAGGTTTTGAAATTTAGTTGTGGTAGCCGATCGGGTCAAAGTGAGCCGATCGGGTAAATATTTTAAGCCGATCGGCTAGGCTTCATAAGCCGATCGGATAGGATAATTAAACAGGAAAATTTCAGTGCAAAAGTTGTTGGGCTTTTAGTTTTGTTATATACATGAAATTATTTGAATAAATGATAAAATAGGTTGAATATTGTGTTCTAACATTATTTTGTGATAGATGTCGAAATAATATACATTAATATAAATGAGTTCTAATTTGATGTTTATTTTGTTCTCAGATTCGGCGAAGACTCAATAAAATTAGATCATTGAGTTGAAGGTTGAACAAGACAGGTGAGTGAACTGATTCTCACAGTTTAATTTTGATGTTAACAGTTATTTACATCAATCTTAAGTTGATAGTATTGTTTGAATTATTGCTAAGTCGATGATAGAATTATTGATTGAATTTGTTGATTGATGGATTATTTGATTTCTAGTGAATAATTCCATGATAGGTTGGAATGATAGAGGTCAATTATATTGGGTTTAGTTGCTATAGGTTAATTCTTATGGGTTGGATGAACATTCGTTGTGAATTAGCCCATATTAATTAAAGATAGCAATAAACTATCGGTAAAATCTTTGTATTGGCCTGCAGTTGATTATTAAGAGTTCTTGGAGGGTCACCGCGGACTGAGGACACCTCAAGAACCACCGATCCTCTATTTTGATTGTTTTAATAGTTGATTGTTGTGGATTGATTGTTATGCTAAGTTAGATTGTTAGACTTGGTTTACTCACTTAGCTTTGTGCTAACCCCCACATTATTCCTTGCAGGTTGACTTTTTGGGATGTTTGACAACTGGGCAACTCTGATTATCATCTTAATGATAATGTATTGTTATATAACACCCAGTTTTAATACTTAACTTATAATTCTAAACTTTGTACTTGCACCTGATGATGTATCATTTTGGTTTGATGTTTTGTATATATATACATATATATATATTATATAAATTTGAATTGGGATTGCGCTTTCAAGTGTGTAAAAAAAAAAAAAAAATTCTTGAAATTATGGGGTGTTTTAGGTAATAATCTTGATTTCAATATATGTGAGTCATAAATTTACATCCAGAAATCGAACTTTAACTGATTTGATAATTGGGTTAACGGGTTAAAATTAATTGAATATACAACAGAAATCGTCCTAGTTGGCAAGTTAACCTTGACCTTAGCCCAAACTCACCTAAAAAATTGTAATAGTTGGCGAACTTTTGATTAGTACACTGACGGTCCTAGAACTCAACCCTGAATCGTTTATTTTTGTGTTATGTTCAGGTCGAATTTTGAGTCGTGTCAAGAATTGCCAATTCTAATTAAAATAATCTGAAATATCAAAATAAGGTAAAAAAAAATGATATATTACTATTGTCTCAATTTTCACTTAAGAGCACTCTAAGCACAAGAATGAAGAACTAACATAAAGCCCGAACACTACCCATAATGAATTGAAGAATTGAACTTTTGAACCCCACATTTACCAACAATACATCATTTATATTTATATATCAAAATAAAAAACATAAAACGAAAAAGTAAATAAAATGGGTCCACTTCTTCCTCTCTCACTGTCTTCACTCGATCGCCCATCAAAGATGACATCGTGGTGCTAATGGTGTCTTTGGAAGGACACTATTGGATGATCGAAGACGGGAACTTTTGGTAGCAGTTTAAGGGAAATATAATATCATCGCGAGTTAATTTCTTTTTTGTCACCGTCGTACTATACAGGTAACGCACAATCTAATATCAAAATATTACCCACTATTTTGACGAAAAATGAATGTTTTATCTATAAAAAAAGAAAACTATAATTATCCTTGGTTCTATAAAAATTAATAATTTGTAAGGTTTTTAAAAGGCCGGAAGCATTTTCCCTCGTAACATCTATATTCATATATAAAGCATCTTCATTGTTGAATTCACCAACTCTTAAAAAAGTTAAGGTGACTAAACAACTTGACATTTCATAATTAAATTATCTTATATAAGTCTCAAATAATAAAGGAATGTAGCACAAAATAACGAAAAAGTTAACATGATATAAAAAGACTTGAATAATACTGTAACATCCTCGACTTGGGCCTAGTAGAATTACGGTATTTTCCTTAATTTATTTCGTTATTTAAATTGTATTTACGAATACTTGGCATTATTTGGATAATTTAAATTAATAGGTCAAATGGTCAAACGACTTATTGTGATAGATAAATTATTACTCGTTTTAAATTAATTTAGATGACAGTATAATAAAATGTATTTTCTCGATAATGATTTTTAGGTTCCAGGCAATAGATTTAGGACGGGTATAATATTACACTGTATTTGAGTTGGGTTAAATGAGTTAGTCGACCTTTATTCATCATTTTCCCCATTTTGCCTAATTCTCTCAAGAACACACACTTACCTATATTTAGAATTCATAGGAGAAATTCTGATTTCAACCATTCTTGAAGCTTAATTCTGAACCTACAACTGAATTCTATCACCATCATTACATTATCATCTCCATTGTAAGTATAATTCTCCATTTTGTATGTATATGGTTAAATTAGTAGAAATTAGGTTGAATCTATGATGCATGTGTAGAAATTGGTGTTAGATGTTGTTGTTTATTGTTATAACATGTTTATAGATGATACTTGAGGTTGATTACAGAGTGAATTCGTGTTTCCTATTTGTATTTCATGTTTTGGGGTTTTAAGTTCGTGCAGAGTCTGAAGTTTGCAGGTTTAGGGTCTGGTCTGAACCTGTCAGCCGATCGGCTGAGAGTGCATAGCCGATCGGCTATGCTTGTTAAACCGAACGGCTAAATTTAGCTGAACAGCTATTTTAGTTCAAATTGTAAACAGCAGCTCGTGTCTGAACTCAATGTTTCTAGTATGCTTAGGTCGGCCGATCGGTTGGTCTTGAGTCGATCGGCTAGGGTCTCATAGCCGATCGGCTATGGGACCAAATCAGGTTAGTTTGTTTTGTGTTGTACTTTTTGTATATATAAGTATATATGTGTGTATATGCATATATGTATGCTATGCTAAGAAAAACTTAATACGTAAAGTGAATGTTAATTTTTGGGACATAATCATTATGTGATCCTTTGAGATAGGCTACATTATTGAGTTTCTAACTTATTACTCGTTTATGTTTCCAGATAATCCGAAGACTCAATAATATAAGAACTTTGAGTGGAGACTTTGGTATTAAGGGTGAGTGGATCTATGACTTACGATCTAAGTTAGTTGTAACAATCTGGTTACAGCGGGTAAATGTAGTTTTACCATTTTTAATTACATATTGTCACGATGATTATGAATTATGTGATTTCTTCAGAGGTCAATTGCGATTGGGTTGGGATACTATTACTTGGACAACATTAGTGCTTTGTACATGTGTTGTTTATTGAAATGATGTTGTATGAAGTAATAGTACCCGACTATCGGTTAGATCACTGAATTGGCCTTCAGTGGTTGTAAGTGTTGCTTGGGGGCCACCGCGGCAGTAGGGTTCCTCAAGGACCACCGATCCTCTTGACACTAGTTGTTTATGATGCTTAGCTGTTAACAATTGTTAATCTGAGTTAGGTTGATAGTTATTGATCTATTCACTTAGCTTTGTGCTAATCCCTCCTCCTAACTTCTTGCAGGTTATCTTTTGTATGTGGGTTGGCAAGAGTTTGGGAAAGGAATGTTTGACACCGCTTACTCTGTTTTGGTCAATCATGTTAATAGTTTATCATCATGTTGAATTTAATAACACTAAGGCGTAATATTTAAAAGGTTGTATTAAGTTAAGTGTTTGAATAATATTATGCGGTTTGCACTTTTGATAAATATTGCAATCCATGTTGTGATTATTAATTATCGCTTCCGTTATGTTTTTTTTTTTTAAAAAAATATAGCCTTGTGAATTTGGAGTGTATTATAAATACATTACTAATATGATAAATATTTATACATCAACTTTAATATGTTTATGTGTATTGTCCGCTGCTTTGCGCGGGTTTCATGCTAGTCTAAATCCCTTATAAAGGGTTTAGGCTTTTTCCTTAATAGTTTACAATATAAATATCGGAATTGACTATTTTACCCTTTTGTCACTTAAAAATTGTAGTCAAGTTTACTTTTGGTAATGATTCATTACAATTTACAGGTGTAAGTTTGCTTAATTTTTTGTGTATATTTGTTTGGATCTATTTTAATTAGTTATGGTGTACCTAAATCAATTACCACTTAAATATGTTGGTGAACATATACAAAGGTTTATACGTTGATTTTTTCATTTTCTACCTTAACCGTTTTTTATTTCGCTTTCATTAATCTTTTCATTTGGAGAGATGCTTTTAAAATTTAAGAACTCAAGGATTACTGTCATTTAAAATGTTATTTTCTGATTATTATCATCTCTTCTTACATCTAAATCTAAATTCATTATAATTCATTTTCACTTTTTCCTTAAAACTTAGCAATGGGGATATCAGAAATCCCTAAAATACCCCTTACACTAAATTAATGTAAGATATGTCATCATTTAAGATTTTATTTTTTAAATAAGGTATTTCTTTATTCTATACAATGTAACATCCTCTCATCGGGTCTGGTAATTCTCTATTTAAATTGATTATCTAATTTTTTTAGAAATTATCTGATATTAATTGTTTATTTTGAAACTTAGATAAATAGGTCACAGGACTTATTGTGAATAGTAAATTGTTAGTTGTTTTAATTTACTATAGTTGACGGTACAATAAAATAAGTTTCTCGCAATTAATATTTAAGTGCCAGACAATAGATTTAAGATGGGTATAAAATACCCAAAAATGGAAGTCGGTTTATAAGAAGAGCCGACCTCCTTATTTGGTTATCTCCTTTCATCTCGACTTTCCCAAAATGACTAAGCTCTTCAAATTGAGTAATTAGAATTTCAAACAACAAATTGAGATTCAAACAAGATTACTTGAAACTGAAATTGTGATTCCTTATAAGCTTGCTATCATCATCTTCATCATCATATTGTTAGTGTTTTTATATTTATGAGCTCAAGCTTTAGTTAGGATGAAATGATGAAATTGATGAAATTGAATGATTGCTTAGATTGTTTGTGATAATCTTTGATGTCAATGATGCTAATTGATGTTAGAACCTGAATATGTGTACATGATATGCAAATTTTGATGTTTTGTTCTTGAATTAGAATTTTAGAGCTCAAATGTGTGAATTATCAAATTGGCATGAAAAATGGAATTGATTGATGTTGGTTTAAGTTGTTTGATGTTAACTTGTTGCCATATAATACTCCTTTATGGATAGAAACTTGATTTGGTTGATTAGGCACCTGAAAGTTGTAGAATTGTAAGTTTGGTTCGTGCAGAGTTTTTGTTTCGCTGCTGCTGTAATTGAAGAACCAGCCGGCGGGTAGCACACCCAAGCCGGCGGCTTCTTTGTGAACACTGGCTAGCCGGCGGGCAAAAGACCCTAGCCGGCGGCTTGAACCTTTGGACCGGCGGGTTAACCACCCTACCCGGCTGTTATTAGAGGCTTTAAAACATGACTTGGTTCGGTTCCATCAAAACACATTGTACCCGGCGGCTAAGCAGGTTGAGTCGGCGGCTCATGATGTTAAACCGGCGGGTCATGGACCCTAGCCGGCGGCTTGCTTGCCCTGTCCCACACTTCATGTTTACTTGACTCATTTCAGTGTTAAATTGTTGTTATGTGTTATAAATTGATATAAGCCAAGTATGTATGATCTGGATTACTAACTTATATCTGATTGTTGATTCTCAGATCCTCCAAAAGATAAGTGACACTTGGATTCTGAGTTTGTGAAGACAAAGGTATCGGTGAGTGGATTTAGAACTCACCCTTCGGTTTAGTTGTAACTGTTTGGTTGCAACAAGTATACGTAGATTGATTATAAGATTGTTAATATGTGATATTGATTATGAATCTACGTGATATGTGAATCTATGTGTATCAGATTATTGAGGTCAACGTGTAGTTGGACTTTTGGTTATTAGGTGAATTACACAGGTTTTGATTCATTTGTTGTGTTTGAGACCTGTGTATGAGTTAAATGACCAATAGTTATCGGTCTATTCTGTAATGACCATACAGATTGACGTTAAGTGTTCTTTGGGAATCCCCGGGTATTATGATATCCCAAGAGCCACCGTTCCTCATTGAAAAAGAATGTGTTTACGATTATTTGCTGTAAACAGATTGTTATGCTAAGCTGAATTGTGTGTGATAAATTCATTCACTTAGCTTTGTGCTAATCCCACCAATTACTTCCTGCAGGATATGTTTTGATTATAGTGGGTGCAGGAGGTGAATAGTGTTCAAGGAATGTTTGACTGCGCTTGAAGACTCTGATATGGTTTTATAATAAACCTTGTGTTGAGAATTTTATAATACCCCGTTTTGAATGGTTGTTAAACAGTTTTAAATTAGTGTGAATTAAATATGTAAATTGTTTATGTACTTTATTTGATATAGAGTAATGAACTGTATTTTATAATATACGCTTCCGAGTAAAATAATATAATATGCTGTACCTGAAAGAGGGGTGTTATATACAATTAGTCAACTGGTGCAATATGAAAATAATTATTTACAATACCTAGCTAATATGTAATAACGATATAATTAAATTTCCAAACTTCTTATATCATGATGAGTAAAATTTTGGAACGAGTAAGTTTGGATTGACTAAAACAAATTCATCACCTAAAAGTTTATTTACCATACATTTTGACCATTCAAGTGTTTGAGATTTCGGACAACCGTTAGTGATGATTCGATAAAAGGGCTACCCAATACACACACTCACCAAATAAAAATATTTTGTTGACTCATGTCATGGTTTTTGTATGAGAGCATATCTCGATAGCTTAATTAATTAAATTAACTAATTGAATTATTACTTAAAAGAAAAAAAAAGTGAGTTTTACATTGACAACGATTGATCACTGATATAATCATGAATTATCAATGATAAAAGTATGCTACTATCTTTACCCTCAATAATTGATTTATTTTATATTAAAGGAGTACACACAATTAAATTTTGGAAAAAATATAAATTGAATTTAATATTTTGGTTCTTTTATTTTCAGTCTCGGTTCGGTTTCTTATCAATTATCTCGGTTATAACCGAATTTTAACTATACTCACAATAATAACGATGACTTTTAATTGATTGTAACTCTAACTCGTGTTTCAACACTTACTAATTTACTATGAATAAGATAAGTAGGCGTTCAAATGTAAGTATCAAACAACCTTTATTATCCAAAACTGTAAATTAATCAACACTATGACTTATATGTAAAGTACCGCTGCATTGCGCGGGTACCCTACTAGTATATATAAAATATATAAGTTAGAGTTGAATTAGATACTTGCGATACCATTTAAACTTGTATATAAATTCTAATAGCAAAACACATAAACATCGATACATTTTGTTTATGAATGTATGTTGGTGAATCTATACGATTAATAATTGATATTTAGCTTTTCAAGTAACACATGGAAGACATCGTCCTACCCTAATTGATCTATGTAAAATTTGTCTTAGGAGAGAGGAGGTTGACTTATTTGATGGTTATAAATTCACCATTGTTTTACCAAGTTCATAAATTTATATTGATGAACTTGCATGATCGAGCTCGCCGTTTTACCCACTAACCAGTCAATGTCATGAAATCGAAAGGGAAGACAATAGAAAGGAAAATAATGTGTTATGACGTGTTAATGCTATGAACTTGTTAAATTTCCTATCAGGTGGAGATGTTTTTCACAGTTGTAACGTTTTATAGAAAGATAAATGTTCGCACACAACTACTACAAATATCTAACCCATAATTAACCCCATGGTTAAAAAGTTCCAGTAAAACTGCACCCGTCTAGTTTGACTAGGGATTTATATCACCAATGGATATAACAAGAATGATATTCATTATTTCTCGTTATTGTAAGAATACAATTATAGAACCTTTTGTTAGAGGCTTGGAGCACATGAGCTAGCCCACTATAAGTAGTATATTTCTCTCATAAGAAGTGTACATATCCATAGCAAACTTAAAAACACATGAACGATACAAAAAATTTGAAAATGATACCACAAAGCTCTCATTGTAACAAACCGGAGATATCAACTTTTGATTTCAGGCTTCTAAACCCCTGAATCCCTTTCTCCATCAATTTTCAAATCTCCTGTTACTGATTATTTGCACGTGAACTCGTTTCGTTGGGTCGTGTCATTTTGTCGTCAAACGGAGAATAGTAAGAAGACCGGTGGTTGGATTGCTACTATGTTCATTGCATCATAATCACCTTGTTGCAACAGGTGTCCAACGATCTGCGTCAATCACCTCACATTCACTCTGGGCCTGCTAAATCTTTCATGGTCCATATAACTGTCGGCACCTCCACCCGAACCTGATGAACCTCGGCCCTTGTTAAATCTTTGATTCTGTTTATCACCAAAGTTTTCTCTTCCACGGCTTTTGAAACCACGCGAACTACCATCATACGAATCATTTCTGAAACCCTTAGCAGGGCTTTTTCTTCTATCAGGAGTTGTTTTTCTTCCTCTAGATTTATCTCTACTAAACCGATCATCTTCCTCCGAAAAGTTATCTTTGACTTTACGATAATCGTTTGACCTTGTATTTATCCGTGACTTACGTTTAGGTGGGAAATCATCGTCACTCGAGTCTTCATCACCAGACATCAGATCAGAATCGTCATCCGACCCAAACTTAGTCGCCATCCTGCCTTTATTTCTGTGTCTATGATCCGCTACATGACTAGACTTCCAGTTTGGATGAACTGGTAGATCGTCATCTGAATTGAAATCAACACCATCATCAGAAAACGCAGATCTTTTCGTAGATTTAGAAACCCTTTTGTTCCTTCCAGAAGAATAAGAAGAAGCAGGTCGACGGGCATTTGTGTTTTCGTCTTCCGACTCAGAATCAACATCAATATCAGAAAAATTAACGGAAGAACTGCTTGGTTTTGTATCTAACTCATAATTATTCACATCGTCATCTTCCTCGTCATCAAAATCATCAAACCCGACTCCCGGTTTAGCACCAAAACCCGAGTAATCTGTTTCTTGAGGCCTTACGGGCCTCCTATTAAAGGGATTGTTGTCCGGTCGGTTCATATCTTCATCATCCCTTTGTCTGTTTGTTAGAAAATCTTGATCTAGTTTTCGGGAATCTGCGTATTCAAAAGCAGCAACTTCAGCACCATCAGATTCATTTTCATCAAAATCGAAGTTCCATGCATCCGAAACTTCTTTCCTGCTGGGAATATTGTCATGTCTTGACCTTTGACCAGGCTGCCTATCTTGCATTTGATTTTCGGTAAATTCATCTGCTGGGCGTTTGCATTCACAATGAAAACATGCCATATTTCTCCTGTAATTCAAGAACTGACACCTGGAAACCAAACAAAATGACGATGTAAGTCATAAGTGTATATCGAGGATAACAACTGGTTAATTGATGATAGTCTTTCACATACTCGGGGCATTCCCATTCGCCTGGAAGCAGTTGTCTCTTTGGACGCTTTGCATCACATTGCAAACACACTGTGTTCTTTGCAAAATTCATGAAGTCACACCTGAGACAAAATCTCAATCTCTTTAAAAAAAAAATCCAGAGATAGATGCATGATATAACTTGAAAGGGGGGATATATATAATATTAAACAAAACTTAAAAAGGGAAGGGATCAAAAGGACTAAACGCTATCCAAAGTGTAATTGTTAATGCATTTAACATCTTAAATCATACAATTCAGTAGATAATTATCGACATGATATAACTCTTGTTGTTAAACTTGAAACACTACACAACAATAGAAAGTAGCCTTTTTTGTGTGTGGAAAAACAAAAGGCATTTTGGTCAAACTGTGACACATTTCAAACCATATAAAAAGTTTCATGTCTGTCCAGTATCATATATTACGTGTTTTGACCTAAACCCCTTTTGACCTTTTACCCAACCTGAACCTGCCCATTCTGCCACCTCTGATCACAATGTTCATAATATCAGCACTGAACCGACAACATATTATAAACTGTACGTACTTTGGACAGAGCCAGTCGCCTTTTTTCATTTCGACATCATCTCGACCAACTCGTCTTTTTGGAGGAGGAGGTGTCTGTTTAACCTTGGGAGGTGGCCTTTTGATGATAGGTGGGGGAAGATTTGGATCTATTGGAATTGCACTCAATTTCACCACTTCATGTAGTAATTTGCGTACTGCAGCCTTCACTCGTTTTTTCTTCAATAGTGAGTCATTGACAACCGACCCGTTTACTGGATCAAAGCCATATGTCATAAGAATACGCATAATGTCAATGGTTCTTGCCTCATCTTCTTTATTAGTGAGCAAGTATGCACGTTCGCAAGAATTCCTTAAACTGCATGAGCTACAAACCTGGAATATGAGAAACAAGTAAACATTAAAGAAGAAAAATAACAGAAGGTATCAAAGTCCCACAATTTAAGTGACATTTACTATAATCACAGTGTATCAAGATTCAAGCTAAATTTAAGTTATTTATAAAAGGAATTTTTGAACAAGATTTTTCAAAATATAAATAAAACCTTGTTTTAGAATACCAACAATAATTAGTTGTTGCCACAGCTCTTGCATGATACAATTGTTGCTTTTAATTTTATTTTACTCGATATGTAAAGTATATAGAGATGGCATAAAAATTACCAACTGCAACGATAAAACTTACATCTCCTTCATCAAGATGGACATGTTTCCTCAACAACTTTGCAGAGAACACGACCTTCTTGTCTGCACTAGGACACCCAAACCCCACTAAAAGTTGTATATCCTGTCTCGAAAGTGACCTGAAATGAAATATATATCCATCACGACATCTAGAATATTTATTAATGAAGGCAATAACGCACAATAGAAAATACTCCCTATAAATTTAGCATTTGTGCCCCTCCAGTCTCATTACGCACCAAGCAGTAGTATCAAGAGAAAATTATCAACTATACAGTTTACAATGGATTAAATCTTCATACCTATTTTTATTAACATCGGAACAACCAGAATTACGAACCAAGAAAAATTAAAATTTTTCCAACAAATACCTACAGAAATATAAGGGGGTGATTGGGTAAGCTCATTGTTATGGCTTACGGGTTTACTACGTTTTGAAAAAGCCGATAAGCTCATTATCACAGCTTAGCAACTTAAGCTAGTGCACTTAGCCATATGCTGAGCTTAATATATAAGGGGTTGATTGGGTAAGCTCATTGTTATGGCTTACGGGTTTACTACGTTTTGAAAAAGCCGATAAGCTCATTATCACAGCTTAGCAACTTAAGCTTGTGCACTTAGCCATATGCTGAGCTTAAAAGCTCAACACTTGTTATAACAAATTTCAATGAACACATATATGACATCCAAATTAGCTTCTTAGTGAAACACTCTCCAATTACACAAAATATGAGCAAATCAACAACTAAAAAGGAACCCTAACTGACCTCAATATATCAAACCTATCTTTACCAAAGTTAAGACCTGCAGTCTGAACAGTCTTCCAATCTCTTGTAAAATCAAAACCTTCTTCCATAACTTCACCCATAATCCCACCACCAACATCATCATCATCATCATCATCACCAACATTAAACCCTGAATCCAAAATCAATTTATTTTCATTTTTTCTCCTAATATCAAAATAATTCTGTTGAACTAACCTTTCCATCAATTCAATCCACTCAGGCCATGGATGAACCAACTCAACCCCAACTCCTTTTTTCATTAACCCTTTTTCTTGAACCTCAGAAAGATTCAAACTTTCATCTTTTGGGATCATGGGTTGTTGTTGTTGCTGTTGTAGTTTTTCTTTCTTGGATTCCCGCCATGCTCGAATTTGTTCTAGGGCTTCGTCTTTTTGTGACCGTTCTTTCTCAATAGCATCAATTTGATCAAATACAAAGCTCATCCGTGCTGAAAGGGATGTGGGTTTTGGTGGGGTTTCATTTGATGTTGGTGTGTTGGTAGAAAATGGGTTTGTAATTTGGTGATTGATGAGAAAAATGGGGTTGTGGAACTTAGGGTTTGGGGGGAACAATCGACGGAAATGAATGAGGTGAGATAAACCCATTTTGGAAGGTGTTATGATGGAAGGTTTAAAACTCCATAGATGAATGTAGTGATGATGATGAAGCTGCTTAAACCCTTGAAAAAGACATATCATATACAGAGTTTTGTGTCTACTTTTGTTGATTAAATTATATATATGGGCTTTCGTTTGTAGCCCAATGAATTGATGAACTGATCAATCTTATTTCATTATAGATTTTTTTGGAAAATAAATCCTGCTGCAAATACTGCAAAATTAAACATTACTAAATGTCACTAACTTGTGCCCTTAGAGCACTAATTAGATTTTCCCTTTCTATAAGTATTACTAACTTCACTTTTCACCATGGACATCCCAAAATAGTAATGTGGACATTTTAAATGTGACCAAGGTAGTAAAAAATTGAAGAACTAAAAATGTAATATATCCATGTGATAATTACTCGGCACAATTCATTTGTGTTGTCATTTGTACACTTGTGCTCATATTTTTTGTTTTAAAGAAGATCTTGGTTACTTACACAGTTCCATATAAAAATAAAAATAAAAAAATCAAGTTTTCTTATCGATCGATTGTTATACAAGTATTGATACCCAGAAACTGTCTAAATTTTGATTAACTTTTTACACTTTTGCATTGCAAATGATTATTATTATTATTATTTATCATTGAAATGCACAAATACTTCAACGGTATCTTTGAGAGAATTACAGGCAGATTGTGAAAAATCTATATATGCCAGAAGAATCCACAAAAGACATACGTTAAAGTCCCCTAGGAACAAAAAATATACATGTAAGAGGATGAGTTTGTAATTTATGCACAAGAAGAGTTTTCTGTATAAATGTAGATTAATTATTCTGTAATTTATTACAATACTATGATAACAATGTTAAATGCGTAATCTAGAACCACTCTTCCATACATTTGGGATAGAAACCCAATTCTGTGGCAGTGTTGGAGAGAGATCGCAACTCTTTCTGCACTTTCCGTCTCTCATAGAAGACGGAACATGCAAGCGATGTACATTTTATACCACTCTCTACAAGCCAATCTCCACCTCCACAGTGCCGACATATCTGAAAAATATGACCAACTTATTAAACCTTTTAAAGTATACAAAGACTCAAAAACAGACAGCATTATAAATAATTTTATACACAGAAAATCTCCAAAAAAAAAAAACATGGATTTTTAAATCAAGGAACAGTTCTTGTAATCTCATGTGAACTTTGTAAATTATAGTGAAACAGAAATTATACAAGGAAATACAGGGTAGAAAGTTCTAATATACATTTAAGTATTTAATAGCAAGAAAACATAAAGGCAAAAGTATATACAAAATTCATATTCTGCCGAACAAATTCTGTTTGATATATCTTGTTATGTTTTAAACCCCCTGAATCAATATATTCAAAAAACTGCGTGTGGGCCTGTCAAAGTTGCCAGTTATCAACGTTTTGCAAGAATATATTAAAAAAACCTTTTTACTAGATTATTTAAAGGATAATGCTTTTGAAGTTTTGGGATATATTGAATAGTGTCAATGTTCAAAAAACATCTTATGGACAACAAGTGTGGGTGAATGAACCTGACCCAGCCTGTTTCAATCCGTGTTAAAAACTAGCAGAGCTATACCAAACTGCTTCACTGTAAGATATTGCCATCTAAACATTTGACCCTAAAGAAGTCAAATGTCGACCTTTTCTTAACTGGAAAGTAGGCAGGTACAACTTTTCAGTTAACACATGTTTATTTAGAACAATAATACTTACGGAAGCAAGGTGTTGAATATCTCTTTCCATCTTGGAGGTCCTTCCAGTTACAGCTACTGTAACTACAGCTTCATCTCTAGAACATTTACCACATAAAGGTGCTGCAGATGCCTGGACCAACTCTCCACACATGATGCAGTGTTTGGAGAGATAATAGTAATCAATTCTGGTCCGGTGAGAATTCGGTCCATAAGACTGGTTTTTCCCAACAGATTCTCTAATTGGTCGTGGCATGTCCAAAAACCATTGTCTTAAGTCAACACCAACAAGCCCAAACACCCGCTGTAATGCTGGAATTATCTGTTTGTTGATATAATACAAGTCGTTTAATCTATAGGGTGAATCAACTGCCAAGAGTTCCATTGGATCGACCACCATGTCAGATAGTCGTGCACCAGGTTCGCCATGAACCACCACGTACGGTATTCGTTCTGCATACCGTGGTTCAGCCCGAGGATCGGCTCTTATAGCTTTAGTAGCTACTATTGCAGATGGAGGGAGGGATGAAACCCGTGAACTGTAAGTACCTAAACGAACTTCCTTCGCGAAGATAAAATCTTGTATAGAAACTCGGCCTGATAAAATACGAGACCATTGACGTAGCAAGTATGATTTGACCTGCAGAAAATAACAAATATAAGTTTTAGCTCTCTGCTCATCAAACTTTAGTGTTGGTGATGGTACGATAGGACCAGTCAATAGCGATGTATCAAATAGAGAGATATTTTTAATGTAGGTTAAAATATATCTTCGCCAAATAATTACAAAAGATTGTTAATCAATCACCAACTATTAGACAAATCATTTTAAGCAAAAGCATTCTTCCTCTGTTAAATTAATTTTTTTCATGTGTACTAGAGCAAAAACGTAATGCTACAGCTGACCTTACTAATATCCTGACTTTCAAAATAGTTTCTCAATGAACGCTCCATCGTCTTGGATACAGCTGCACATGTATCTCTGCGTACCGTCTCAATACCTTTAGCATCAAAGACAGGTTTGACTTGATCAGGTTTCTCATAACTATAACCGACATATCTCTTCTTCGTAAGAAGAAAGCAGGGTTGGTAGACCTTCTCCATTTTCAATACAACTGGATTAGGGTTCATCTTGGTTACTGCTGATGCAATCTCATTTCCAATTTGGTGGGCTTCACTCACAGAACGTCCAGGGAGGAGTACAAACATGCTGCAAAGCATATTGCCAATACATTACACTTAGATATAGAGATGGAATGGAATGGAATGATGGGAGTGATCAAAGATGGTTCACATTCAATGGGGCATTCTTAGTACAGGTCAAACGAGGTCAGGTTAGGTCTTGTCCTTATAAACTTTTATGCGTTATATATGATTAGTAAAACGATAAATTTACAATCATAATAATCTTTGTACAAAATGGGTTAGGAGGCGGTATCACTAGAATTGGACTTTGAGCGAATTTCAACCCATTCAACGAGTTCCCTATAGATTATTTTATTCATTAAACCCTTTGAGAGAGAAAAGCAACCTAAACCGACCTATCTATAAGTAAACGATCAGAATTAGAATGCTGATTTTTAGACAATCTAAGGCTATGCTGTAGTAAACCAGGTATGAACATGACTATTTTAAGCATGTCACATATCGGGAAACTTTACCAAAACCAAACATTTTGCATGATTTACATCTAAACTACTGCTACATGGTTACAAAAGGATTAGACAAACAGGATACCTATCAGTATCGCCGTATATAACTTTAGCCTTCCACTTATCATGTGTGTTCACAAGTACGATAGCGTTTTCAAGTGTTCTACGGCCACACTGAACAATACTGTCTGCCAGCTCAGCGCAAGGCATGCGGCCACTAAAACCAGCAGCTGTATAGCCATACGTCACATTTGCTATTAATTTCAATGCAAGTTGTCGTGCATTATAGATCTGAAACAAAGATTACAGCATGTTGGTTGACTTCCCATATTTTCAAAAATTCTTGAACTTCTTCCATTAACTTGATAGACAACGCGTAGGAGTACGAAAGAAGAAGACAGAAAAAGGAAAGGCTGAGTATAGCCAAAGTGAGACTGTACCCGATGAAGTACTTTATCCGAAGATGACAACTTCTTCATTGCCTGTTTAACCATAATTCGGGTCGATAATATCTCATCAAGTAACCGAGGTAATATACCTTTACGGACCTGAATAATACCAAACAGAACAAATTTATATAAAAATTAATAACTATCTCGAGTGATAGATGAAGAATGAAGCAGAACACGCTATTAACTCGATCTTTCTCACAAACCAAATGATCTATGAATAGAATATCTGATCATATCATTACCTTTGAAGGCACATACATTACACCATTTGGAGTAAGCAAAACTTCATGCTTCAATTCCCGCAAAACACTTGGGTCTGGTGTATATGAACTAACACCGAGCGTATTTGGCTTTGAAGGTATAACCTTTCCGAGGCATGTACAAAAGCAGAGATTATAAGCTATGACCATTGATGGATACAGAGACTGAAAATCTAAAACAATAACGGGATCCGCATAGAACCCAGATTCTGGCTCCATAACAAGGGGCAAGCATTCCATAGCAGGTTGATATGCAACCTAGTTAACAAGAATTAATCTTCAGACAATGGCCAATACATTTCGATACTGATACATAGACATAAGTACGTTGAGTAAAAACCTGTTGGCTTCCAGGAGAAATTGCGAGATAATTTTGTGTGTGCGCCAATCTCACTAACATAGATTCCACACGGTACTGGGAACCTCTGGAAAGAACAGAAAAGAAATCAATACCAAACACACGTGCAAGCTCTGATGTCCTGTTTATCTGCATAGACACAAGTGATACTGTACAATGTCAATTTCAAGAAGTATTTATTATATCCGAATTAAAAGCATATCGAGCATATCATAGATAAAATTCCAAGCAGAACAAATGCTTATAAAATGTTTCACCATACCATATCAAGTTGGTTCATCACTTGAAAGTTCAATTTTGCCCTCTCTAAAACATATTCTATACATCGATATCTTGCTTTTCCAGGACCACTAGCGAACCACTTTGTTAATGTTCTGCAATGAATAAATGGAACTTTTCGTCTAAGTACTGCTTCTATAACTGCTTCAGCTGTGTACATATTAAGCTTAACCTCACCGCGAACCAGCCGCCAAAGATTGAGAACTATTCTGCCCCCAACATGGACCCCACTTGCATGAGTTCGACCCCACTCATCCTCAATGATTGCATCATTTGGCAAATCAATGTCAGAATTTAATGCTTCAGGTAGAACATCACCCACTCTTTCTTTATTTGAAATATCTGAGACTTCAGGATTAGAAACAGGTTGAGATGGTGTGCGAGAAAGTTTATTAAGCAACCCAATTCCAAGAAATGCGGCCCTTTCAGCTAAGAAACCAAGTGAACCACCTTGAATATCCCAACCCATTAGTATATCTGGATCATGAACACTAATGAGTTTCATGAACTCGTTAAACAGTTGGTTCTCTTGGCTACAAACTAACAACGTGCAACCAGTTATAGCGTCCAGATTTCTGTGAGGTAAAAGCTCACATAAGAAGCAAAAAAACTGATCTTAATATCTTATAACCCTATATATCATTTTACAGCAGTTAAATAAATCAGCAAGACAGAAAATGACAATTAACTTTATGACACGCTCTATTGCTAGGAATCTAGGATAATCATACAAATTATTATGTGTCGGATTTCAGAAAAATAATCACTTTGAACTGCTATTGCCAAAAGGCACATATTAGTCATGTACCAAAGTCCTGTTACAATAACTTTTCATGTTCAAGTACTAGATGAAGTAAATATTTATTCTTTTCGCGAAATCAATTTCTTTTTCAAGTTAAAAGCTAATAAAGGACTTTCCAGTCACCTAAGGATTTACACGGCTATTTGATTGTACGAAGTCTTTGTAAGCTCAAGTATTCAATGGTTAGCATAACATATAGATCATTGTATTGAGATTCCACTGTTTGATATGCAATTATCAAGCAACGTGGAATCAATAAGATAAAAATGGTGCACCTTCTAGCAGATGTTATCTCACTGCGCATGAGGACATAACTATTGCTTGTGGCCTCATCATCTTCCTCAATAACTACTGCTATGAAATTGACAGCATCAAAGCGTGGGTCAGGTCTCAAGTCTCCCCTAGATTCTGCTTGGACCTATCAATAAGTGCAGCTTTAGTCCCAAATATTAACATCTTTCCAGACACAAACAAAATACAGTAATCACAATAAGTCATATTTAAGCCAAGATAACCTCTATGCTAAACATAGTCAACTGCTGTCCAGCTCCAATACTTGCAGGATCCCTAAACCCCGCTTGACTTAAAGGAGTCAGTTTTTTTCCTTCCGGACCTGATATCTGAGAGATATCTAATGAGCATACATCACGCTGTTGCAATTGCTTAGTATTTTCTTCAATTTTCGATACTGCTAGCACTCCACGACAAGATGTTTGTTGTCTCATAACATGGCCGTCCTTGCCAAGTTTTTCCTCATGGTCAAATTTATTTTCAATGAGAAGCTCATTGCACATGTTAGCAGAAAAATCTTGTGAGTCCATGCCATGGTCAAGCAGACCTGCAAAAAAGTAAACAATAACTGAGCACTTGTAACATCGTCACTTTATAACACTAAAAAGTTTTTACCCTTTGATGATGAAAATTCTTCTCTCGAAGCATTTGCACTCTCTCTCAAAACATCTAAAAGCAAAGAGTCAATATAAAATATATACTAAACAATTATAAACTCTTGTTATAAGTTGAATACAACAGTTGGTCCTGTACCATCATGAAGCAGCCATGTATTAACATCATCTGCAGATGGAGGTAACATTGCAGGTGTCAACATATAGACATAGGAAGCATCATTAAGGTGCGTAGGAGAACCCATGGCTTGCTCTTGAATAGGAACAGGTTCGTCTATTTTAAATGCAGTGTGCTTATCTTCTTGATAATCCCCATCAGCAAAAGGGGGCCACTCATCAATGACTTTATCCTCAACTACATGACGCAGAGTATTGATAAGTACTTAATTGCAACAAAGCGTTACAAGGCACTATCACCATAACTGGTAGAGAAAGAGGTTGATGAATTCAACCATATCCACAGATTATTTATAATTGCTAAAGGTAGCATGGACAAAAATAAGCAAGCCTTGTCGAATAAAAAGTGTTGAACTAAACCATGGTGCTACCACTTTGAAAGTTAGTCCTCAACAATCATAGTTTTTGAGAATGGCATCATTTTTTAGAATAACAAGCTTTATCTCATATTTTGAAAGTTGACATACAGAATATTGGCACTTCATACAATATTTAAAGTTTCACATAATAATTTTAATTAAATGTAGTTACAATTTACTTTTGCTATCTGATAGATCATGGACCGACCCAGGTATTGATCTTCCCTAAATGGGTCAACCAATTGGATCAAGTATTTTGGATTTTTGGATCACAATTTTGTCCAAAACAAGATCCAACACATTGACACATCTATGCTAGAATAGTCGAGAAAGAAATCAAAAGGCAAGGTTCAGACCTATTTCTTCAGCCTTATTCGGATCTTCCTGATAACAAACACTAGGGGTAACTGTTGGAGATGAACTGACTGATGGGGGTCCATATGCAAAGTTGGAACTGGTAGGACTGATCTCTTGCTGATCACCAGAAACACATCTTGAGTTGGAACTGGCAGGAGGACTAGCATCTTGTTGATCACTCATTTGTTTTGGGGAAGAGATGGTAGTGTTGTTAGATCCCTTCTCTGGTTCAACCTCTGCGTATTGATGAATATCAACTTTTGGAGACAAACCCCGATGATGACGCTTTCTCCTCATCAGATCACGAACAGAACATCCAACTATTGTACTTCCTGCACATCCTGTACCGATATTAATATCGCTATCACATCTACCAACTTTAATGTCCGTTGGTTGACTATGATTCGCGCTTTCGGATAAACAAAAAGGCAAAGAACCCCACAAGGGACGTTTTCTTTTGTGCTTCTTGCTGAAGCCTGAACTGGAATCAAGTTGTACTCGATCTTTGTTCTTCTCTATCTCAACCGGGTCACCATCATGGCAGATAAGTTTTTTACCATCACCAGACCCATCCAATTGAAGAATTTCTTTCTTTGATGATAATTGTGGAGGAGAATTACAATCGACACTTTTACTTTTAATCCTACATTCCGCATTAGTTGAATCTTGAACAGAATCAAGGATGTCTTGACACTCTTGTTGGGATGCACTCACGAATTCCATATCAGCTTTTTCCAGCACTTGATTAATCGTTGTTGCAGGCATCAATGGACTTAGAATGGTCTCTCGCCTAAGTTCATCATCAGAGCTTATATCTTCTTCAGCTTGAGAAGATGCTAGCCAATTTAAAAGTCTTAAAGCTTCAGGATCTTCTGCAGTATAATGGGATTGTGAATCTTGTGATACCATAAGCCTCATTTTGTTTAATGACTGTAAATGTTTGTTGCTTTCATTTACAAGGTTGGCATGTGCACTGTCAATGACATTTTCTTCTTCAATCGAGTCATTTATAGATTGTGAAAAGATTCTATTAGTCTCAACTGGAGTACAAGGTGAAGAAGTATCCGTATTGTACAATTCCATTAGCTTGTTTTCATATTCATCTTTATTTGACAGTGCACTCAAAACATTATGAGGGCTAGGTTTTCCAGGATCAGATGATATGGTTTCCATATGCAGTCCAGTCCTTTCAAACTCCTATAACAATGAAAAATAAGTCAAAACCAACATTTTTGAATGCTTAACTCACACACACACTCTAGATCCACCATTATCCCAAATGGTGATTTGAAACTAACTAATGGTTGACTTAAAAATGAGCATATTGATAAGATTGAAGACCTCCCAAATTGGTATGAGTGACTGAACCATTCTGACATCTGAAAGGGTTTGTGACAATGATGAGTACAGTTTATACTGCTGGTTAAGGATATCTGTGAAAATCAAAATTAACATGATTAGTCATTACTCATTAGCATGTACTCGAAGGATCCTTGAAAAAGTTTAGGGACTCCAAAACACAATTAACCATCAATGGCAGCATCTCCCTCAAGTTCACAGACACTCTGACGTTTAGCTAAGTTATTTTCCAAATCTTGACTAGGAAAGTTCCAAATCCAAATGTCTGGAATAGTGGATGACAGCCAGATTGGAGACTCTAGACATATTTCACCACTTGAATCTGCCTGACAGATCCCACATATAAGTACAGCGTACATTCAACTTATCGTTTTCATATATATCAAAATCCTTAAGTATCAAACCACAACATCAACCTGAGAGTTGGTAGCCCTAAAAGATTTATTTATCTGTTGTTTATGTTGTGCATAGTAATTCTCCTTCCTCTTAGTAAAAACATGTGGCAATGGATGGCGGAATTTCATATTTGATACATGTAGGTGGCCCATTCCATGCAAATTATAATCAACCTAATAAAAAGTGAAAGACATTACTGAAGGAGACAATAAAAAACTATGGTAGTGATCTAATAGGAAAATAACTAGACATCTTGTATTCTATGAGTATGATGTAAACATAAGGAATAACAACAGATGCAGGAAACCAACACTCTACCTACACTAAAGTTATTAGCCATAATGTGCTTACCAAGAACTGTAGAAGGAACGGAATATGTGATTCATGAGGCTGCAAACTCTTCTCAAGAACTGAACCACCCTGAGAAGTATAATTCCATTAGTTAATTAACATTAATATAATGAAAGAATAAAAAACATTTACTTCTATTAAGAATGGGTCACTATCCAAAGATCAAGGTTGAAAAAGTCAGGAGTCGGGGTCAAGTCGGTCGGGACCTCTGAAGGACTAGTCGGGATTAGTTGGATTTTGACTTTTGTTGACTTTTACAATTAGTAATAATAATATTAATAGTACTCCGTACTATTATATTAGACAATAGGAAACATAATGTTGCTAGCTCTCCGCCTGTACCTGTCTCTTTTTTACATATTATATCAATTAATAGTACATATTATATATATTAGACCTCATCATCACCCTCTAGACCTTTTCATTTCCCTCCACAAACTCTCACATACAAAACACAGTCAAGAAGCCTTCATCTTCTTCAACTTCTTTCATCTTTACTTCATCTTCCTTCATCTCTACTAAATCTTCTACTTCTTTACTCCTTTACATACCATTGACGACGGCTCACCTGATTTGACGGATCAAAAACCCGACTTTGACCCGACCTGGACCTCCAAACTACGACCTGGACCGACCAACTCCGACCTGGACCGCCCAAACCCGCCTAGACGGCGTTGACCAGCGTTGACCGTCTTTTTTGAGCATTTTGGACCAAGTTGAGTCGGTACCCCTTCCAAAACCGCCTGGTCGCCGACTAAACGGCCGCCTCGGCCGACTTTTACAACATTGCCAAAGATACATAAAAAAATCTCGATGCGTTAAAACATTGACATATTAATGGTTAATTTTACCAAAAGAAGGTTGGCTGCCCGAGAAACGTCTTGTGGATGATATCTTTGACCTACGTCAAGGAAACTGATAGCATAACTCAAAGTAGTAAAGTATGACGTATAAATGCTAGGAGGAAAAAACTTTGTATGGTAAAACTAAAAGAAAATATCACAAAAACCAATTATGAAAATTAAAAAAGAAATTACAGCAAAAAATATTCTAAATAATAGGATACAGGTAAAGCTTCGCAAATAGTTGCTCAGATCCATCATAACCATAAAGCCTTCTTGCACGAACAAGACTGCAGCCATGTACATGCTGACGTTTTGAACCAGCACTACCTTTTAGCTGAAAAGGTTGCAGAATTTAGTAATCAACATCAGTACCTATCTTTAACACGAGAAGAAGGGCCAGATATACATATCTCGAACCAAAAAAAAACCTTCAATGCCTTCTCAAGAGCAAGAGATATCACTCGCACACAAGCATCCCCTGAGCAATAGAAAGCCAATGATGAGTAAAAAGATGATTAAGAAAATAACGAAAATGTCATTGTGTATTAGCTATCATGAAGACATCAATTATATACTCTAATACAAATTCAGGGTTACTCAGCATAAATCATAAACTTCAGATGTCATTCATCTATATTCAGATTGGATCTGCTCGTAACAATTTCTTGAATCTGTGACTGAAAGACATTCCAACAAACAAGGACCCGAGATAAGAAGAGGTGCAATACCTTCCTGATCTGGTTGATCTACTATATTTGAACAAGGAACGTATAGATATGGTAAAGCCTGTGTGACAATCAAGACAAATTCTTAATCAACAAATAATCAACAGGATGCGACCAGATGATAACAGCACTTCAGATAAACTAAGATTTTTTGTAACAGCACTTCATACACAAAAGTATGACCACCATAAGATGCAATAGAATAGACGAAATAATCTTACTCGATGAACATGCAAACATGTCTTCTGACCAGCTGGAGTTGCCCCGTATACTCTAATCACAGGAACCTCATTCACCTTCCCACCTATCCATTCAAAAACATAAACAACACAAACATATAATATGTATGCACTATACCTCCTGTTCTGCATATAAGTTCCTTTAAATCATTTTTGCTAATCACTATGTAAGCACACATGTACATTAAACAAGGTCAACATATAAGATAACATATATATGACCTATAAAACTGTGTGATATGATTGATGAGAATGATTACCTTGAAAACTACTGTAACAGAGATCAAGGTCTGGAATTGGGGGAGACATGTAGTAGTCAACTGATACTATCCGAACACTGAAAATTTTCGAATGAGGTTGCGAATCTTCCATTTAATTTTCTAAATTACATAAAAGGATGGTCTGATTGTTTAGAACTGATCTTAATCAAAATTAGGGTTTGAAAGGGTTTTGGAATGTGGAATTTGGGGGAAGACCGACAAAATTGTATTTGGCGGGTGTAATTTAAAACGCTTTATATATGTTTGGTTATGTATCTAACTTTGTTCGTTTTACTATTGTATATAACAAACTTTCAAAACATATATTATATGCAATAAACTTGTAAAAATTCCTATTGTATGTCACAACCTTTAAAAACATCTATTGTATGCAATGAACTTGTAAACAATCTCTATTGTATGTTACGGGTTACCATGTGTACATATCAAACTGAAAATGGCTCTTTAACATTGGTTTGTGACGCCACGAGCAAACTCTAGCAGATCATTAACTACTGCACCATATGATAGCGATTTTTTACAAGTTTATTGCATACAATAGATGCTTTGAAAGTTTGTTATATACAATAACATTTTTTACAGGTTTATTACATACAATAGATGTTTTGAAAGTTTGTTACATACAATAGTAAAAAGGGCAAAGTTAGATACATAACCAAACAATTAACCCTATGCGAAAAGAAGAAAAAAAATGCTTAGTTTCTAGCTTCTGCGGTACGAAATGAGAGTGTCTATTTATTCAACTAAGGGTGTTTGATTCGGTTAATTCAGTTTAAACCGAACCTAATAGTTGAAACTGATCGGTTTTCAATTTTGAAAATTTGAAACCGAACCGAACAAAAGAAAACGAACCGAACCGAACTTAATTACTATTCGGTTTAAATATTCATATATCAATAATAAAAACATTTGAACAAAAAAAAAACTTGATTATCAAACAAGACTAACTAGCACGTTTCTTAAGTTCGTGATAAAATTTTAATAATTTGCAAGACAAAACTAAGATATAGTTGAGAAATTTGTGATAAACTATTAATAAAGTTAATAATGGTATAAGTATGCCTAGTATTGGGTAATTAACCTAATTAGTTTTACATATTATAAAAGTATTTAGACTATTCGGTTTGTACATTGATAACCAAAATCAATCCAAAAACCAAAATAAATATTCGGTTTTGAACCAAATCGATCCAAAAAATCAAATTATCTGAACTATATAGTCCAATTCAAATTGTCCGATTGAACAATTCGATTTGTCCAAATAGTGAACACCCCTATATTCAATAGGGTTGTTTACTTGAGCATTAATGGGCTTATTAGCCCAATCAACTTATTCGGTCAATTAATTAATTTGGGTATCATCTAGACTCTAGAGTAATTAATATCAATGACTGATTGAACTATTACTATCATGAAAATCATTTTATATATTGATACTAGTTTTAAGACTCGTGAAAATACGGGTTTGTTAAAATGATCAAAATTATATGATTATTCAATATTTATTTTTAAGTAAAATAAAGTTAGATGTAACTCGTATGTATTAACAACTCAATGCCGACGTGTTGCTTCTTATTCTTTCAATTCTTGGTGGAACGTAAGTCGTCCAATACCAACATATAATGAGCATTTATATGGGTTTAATGAGCATTTAATGATCGATGTTTACACGGGTTTGATGAATATTACCTTGTAAATACATTTATAAATAACTGGCGTCATGTTAAAACTTAAAATCAATGACACCCACATGTTATAAAGTGATTATTTTAGGTGATAATATAAGAAAATGCCAAAACATAGAAATTTAGTTCTTATCTTATTTATATTTAAAGCAGAAACCTAGATCTCATGCAGTTCAAAAAATAAATGAATCAAAGTTAGGGAAAAATATATGAATATCCGTAGTACATAGAGTAGCTTCACCACCATCAGTTCATGAACAAATTGTAAATCTACTTTAACATCATCAAGCATAATCTTGAAGATAAATAAAAAAAATCCATTATCTACATTAGGAACATGTCGAAAAATCCATTCAAAGTCCAGCCCGAGTAGTTAATAAGATACAACTTCATCTATTTGTTTTATAACATAGATACTGGAACTTGATTGCTAAAGAAAGCCGAGGGTATAATTAAAAAGTTCAAAGTCGTTAAAACTTAGAACTGTCTTCATAGTTAAACCGCATATATGTGGACCAGCTGAAGGTAGGCAAGAATATGGACTCTTAACTGACCAGTGACAATAGGAGCATTAACTGAGGTAAGTGAAATGTCATTATACTACAGCAAACTAAAATTAGAAATCAATACAATAGTTCCAATCAGATCCATTTTCCAAGTAACAATCTCCAAAAATATATATAATATGAACACAATAACTGAATTATTTTCACTATCTGTATTAAATGACAACAAAACATAGGCTTATGCTAGCGTTTGTCTATGATTACTTCCAAATATTGGAAGATGTCATTTCTAAATACTTTGACTTGGTTAGAGTACGAATTCTTACATTGACTACCAATCATGTGTTGTTCCCTTCTTTAGATTTAGCTTTCAGTTTCTCCAACTACTTCCCGAGTAGCTAATAAGATAGAACTTCATCAAAATCATATATGTATCCCACAGAAGTACCTTAATTTAGATTTCCATTCAAACCACTTGGTGTCTAGGCTTCTTCCCTGTAATCTAGTTCTCTTTCAAAATAACAAATCCTTCCAGAATAGGGGAAAGAAGAAGATACCTGCATAGGGAACCAATCAAAATATTATGAATATGTCATCAAAATCACAAAAAGGGAAGGCAATAAAAAGATGTGGGACTTACTTCTCGGTTGCAAGTTATGTCCTATCGCCAGCAGCCAAAAGGACTGGGGTGTAATGGGTCTGGAACCCAGTGATTATCTTAGGCCGACCTGTCACACCCCCGAACTCGTTGATTTTTGATTAGCGGAAGCATTTAGTTAAGTATGTGGGTAATGACACCAACATTGTACATGCATACGTATCAGAGCATATAATTACAACAGAACATATATTAAAAGAATGCCAATAGTAATAGGTACAAAGTTTTACAATTCATCGAATTGTACAAACGTAAAAGTAGTTATGTTTACAAAAGTAGTTTTCGTAAATATAACTAAAACAACTTTAGTTATATATAATAAATCCATATGTTTCAAAAGTTGGCATCTTATAGCTTCAAGGGTTGCCTATGTTCCATGTGTGCAGGTGATCCTTACGTGTGCTGCTAATTCCCTGAAAAACATATTAAAAGTCAACAACGAGGTTGAATGAATTCACAGGTTTTAAATTTGCAAGTACAGTTCGTTATACCAAATACGTTCGTAAACAGTTGTTGCCATAATAGTTAAGTAAACGTTTTGTGGAATGTTATCCAAATATAGTTCAGTTTGGATGTTGCCCAAATTACAGTTTAATATACTCTGCTGGTCGTTCTCCAACGTTCCCAAAACAGTACCGTTTGTTCTCCGGTCTAAATACGCACGGGTCGTTCTCCCGTTCAACTTGGCCAGTCGTTCTCTGGCACTAAACACTGTTGGTCGTTCTCCAGCGAAACACAGTACCGGTCGTTCTCCGGTCTAAACACGCACGGGTCGTTCACCCGTCTAACTTGGCCAGTCATTCTCTGGCACTAAAATACGTTGTTGGTCGTTCTTCAGCGTTTACATAAAAAGTACCGGTCGTTCTCCGGTTTACCAAACAAAGTTTAACAAGTTTATAGTATGAAAATGTTGTTTAATAGATACCAGTTTTGTGTAAGAGTTCAACAGTTTAAAGTACTCTAATCGTTCGAGTAAAACAAGTATAGAATCATGTAAGTGAAAGCAGTTATGGCAATCAATAAAGCAGTTGACTATGTTTCTCACCCCAAGTTGAAAGCGGTAAAACAGTTAAAAGTGGGGTTGTGAACTCACCTGTTGAGCTAAGTAAAGTTGCGAGCGCTAACAAAGCCTAAAGCTCAAGTGAAATCTCTAAAGCCCTAAAGTAAGATATTTGTAAGTATAATTATGTGGATGTCTTAGTTTGACCATCCATACTAGTGTTCACACAACTAGATTACGACCCAAGTGTTTGTTTTAATGTTTACATTAGCAATTTGTAGTTGTGAAAATGTATACGACTTGTTGGTAACGGTTTGTAATAATAATCTCTGAAAGTATTATCATATTGTTTCATTGTATTTCATAAAGTATGAAATTGTGTACGGGGATCCGGAGGCAGCGCCCCTGGCATCGGGGTCCAAGGGGTGGCAACCCCTGGCTGGGGTCGAGCTGCCAGGTCAGCTTGGAAAATTTTTATTTCTACTACATTGCCTTAGTAAAAATGCACGTGAAATCCAAATTCGGAGTAAAATCAAGTGGTAAAATCTAGTTCCGACACTTAGTGAAAAACATGTGTTTTTAAGGTTCTGAGTTTTGCGACATAAGGACTGTGTCGCTAAAAGGTTCTGCGACATAAGGGTTTGTGTCACCATGTGCAATATTGAGTAGTCTGCGACATAATGGCTCGTGTCGCTATGTGCGATGTAGAAAAGATAATGCGACACAAAAGCTTGTGTCGCACTACTGTTTTTGGGCCAAAAGCGGCACAACTAACTGTTCGACGAAAGTTTAGGGAAAATGAGTTTTTAGTCGATTTTTGGGTATAATCTGTTGTAGAAACACTAATACATGGTATATCACTCATTATAATCACGAAATAACAAGGAAAAGTGGTGAAATCTTACCAAATTTGAGTGAAACTGAAAGTTAGGTGAGTGATGAAGATGATGATGAATATGGTGGATTCCAAGCTTAATTCCTGGTGTAGATGATGATGATGACGGTTTTGATAATGATGGAACCGAAAAATGAAGAAGGAGATGAAGATTTTGGTGGATTTTGGTGATGGTTTAGAGAGAGTTTTAGGTGTGTGTGTGTGTGTGTTTGTAAATGAAGAAATGAGAATAAGATTTTGGGGATGGGAGTGGTATCCGACCCAAACAAAGGGGGGGGGGGGGGGGGTTGTCCCCGTTTCGTGGTATTTAGTCCATGTTCGTTTACCCGATTGTTAAATGTTAACATATTTTTAATTAATAAATTTTTAAATACGTATTCGGTTATATTTTTAGTTGGGATATTTTATAAAAGTAATTTAGTTGAGTTCTAAAATTATAACTTTGTTTTGACTTGATTTGATGGATAAGTTTCGAGTTGTTCCAGTTTTGATACAAATACACTTTGTAAATATTATTAACGTAATATTTGTTAAACGTTTATGTTATCTAATAATTTCATATTGTTAAACGATTTTGTTCACCAACAGTCGTATGTTTTTATCGCGTTTGTTCCAATTGTTTTGTACGTAATTACAAATAATTACGAATGTAGTACTACGCGTATTAACTAGTTAGGCTTTGCTAGACTTACCTCTAAAATGCATTGTGAATTCACTCAAAGTTAAGGAATTAGTCTAGAAATGCGTGTAAATTACGTTTATAATTATGACGAAATTGCGGGGTGTTACACGACCTGCCTGGCCCACAACATCAACGACTTGTCCTACCCGAACTGGTACCGACAAAGGTTTGAATGGAAATCTAAAGCAGAAACCTCAATCTCATAAGATAACCACATGTTTAATATATCAGTTTAGTGCCCGTTCGAACATCAACTCTTTCTTGCATTGCATAGTTAAGAGTGATCTTGTTGTACACTCTCAACGTGATTATTTACCACAACTCTGCAATTATGCCAATTCACAAACAAATAAACACCAGTTTCAAGAATCGCAATGGCAATAGATTGTCAACAATTTAACAAAAACATGTTTGGTAGCAAAACATTATCATTAACAGTGATCTTTCTATAGTATATTATTATCATTATCATTATTCATCCCCACTTAATTAATTACACACCATAAACCTCAAAACATGTTTGGTAGCAAAACATGTACCTATAAAAAATTGAAGCAAAAACAATGAAAACTAAAGCTACTGCTACTAAAAAAATAAAATTAAGGAAAAAAAACTACTCTCAAAACCAAATTAAATAAAAATTATCATATTTTAAGCTACCTGCAGATAGTAGCAGAACATTTCAAAAAGCTCGGGAACAAAAATGTACGGAATAGTAAGATTCCAACCACCCAAGTAAAGAACTGTTTTAATAAACCATTGCCAAAATGTATAATTAAACATGTCTACTACATATATATAACAATGTGAGAAGATGCGTAAAGTATGAAATCTTAAAGAAGAAAAGCTATAGCATTCTCATTAGATGAAAATTCCATCACTAAGCGTCATATTCTCAGCAAGTGTGATTCTTATCATAAAAAAATAGGCTTTAAAAATCATTACCTTAAAGATTCAGGTGGCAAAATGGGCCGAGGGGAAATTACTACCGTCGAAAGAAGCCAAGGTCAATCATTACATAAACAATTCAAGAATCAAAATGGGCAGAGACAAAAAGGAGACTTGTACTACTTCAACACACACATCATAAATGCTCATACTTGTACCAAACATACTAGAAACTATTACATTTTGCAAAAGTCTACACTAAAATAAATTGAACACACACCCAACACCACTAAGTATATGCAATTTATCTTACGGTTAATCAAGCAAAAAAGCAGATTGAATGGGATGAAAATCATTAGATGGGTTATCAACAAATTAAAAGAACCACAATGGTTTATCTAAACCCACACATATAATCCAGGCAAAATCATAAATATAAATCACCAAAAGTGAGAAAAGTGACGGAAATTACCTTGAAGAAGCGATGAAAAATACGGATGATGTTCAATCTTCTACGACTTCATTTTTTTGACACTTTTCTCACTAAACAAACCATCATCATAAACAATAGCTGGTATATCCAAGTAAACCATAACGTAAATCAAACAAAAGCATAAAAATGGGGTGTAAAAACTTAGAAATTAAGAAGTATTAAACCCTAAATTACCTTTTAACCAAATAATAATAAAAACTCTAGATAACAAAATTGAATAAAACAAAAACCCTAAATCGAAGTATAAGTGGATTTCGCTCACACACTTATATGTCTTTGTCGTTCGCCATCGCATCACGGCGGCACCACTCACCGACATAATCAGATTCCGCACACACACTTATATGTATAAGTTTTGTATCTATAATCAACATCGCTTCAATTTCTGCAAAATAATTTCAGTTCCTTCAGTTCCCTGAAAGCATTCGATGTAACAGAGATCAAAGAAGATGAAGAAACCCTAAGAATCGCATATGAAATATGTAGATGAGGAAGATGAAATGATCATGTCAATATTTATTTGAAAGAGTATTAAAAGGAGATTGTGCTTTTGATTGAATGAAATGGGCAGAGAAAGAACCATTTTAATTTTGGCAATGGTAATCGAAGAGAATATCAACAGTCTAGATATTGGTGGCAAAAGGAACCAACAAAATTAAAGCATGTAAAGTAATTTAAAGTTCCAAGAAAAAAGATGCATTTTTTAAAATCAAATTTTAGCCATTTATTTAATTTACTACAAAATAATTTTTAACCCATTTTAAGAGATTCTTGTTATATATTGATGACATCAGCGGTTTAACCACATTCGCCAAGTCAGCTTAATGACATCAGTCAAACCCCCATTTATTAGAATAGATAGATATATATCAATGACTGATTGAACTAATAACTAGCATGAAAATCATTTTATTACTCTCTTCAACTTTTGTTGATTGAGTTTTTTATATATTGTTTTTCGCCAAAAAAAATATATCAACTAGCATGAAAATCATTTTAAAGAAACTATTATATTTTATTTAGCAGAATCTTCAACTGACAAACAAATATGAATATCCACACACAAAAACATATGCAAGTTGTACACTAATCTAATTTAAACGCAAATAATACATGCATGGTGCGCGAGCATATAATTTATTAGCTGAATTAGAATATGGTTAAAAAAAGAATAACAATTTTGGGTGAGAATGGAGGACCCAACCAGAATGAATCACTTGTCACAAAACCCACTTCCCCACATTTTTTAAACGTAAATATCTCTCAAATGGTAACTCCAAAAATCATAAAAATTGCATCATAAAGATCACCGTTTTATTCTCTTCGATTAGAGATGCGACAAGATATACTTTCGATGAACTTTTTTCCGTTTTCGGTGGGTTTTGAAATCAACTAACACATGTGTTACCGGATGGTAACACATTTGATACCAGCTCGTAACACGCGTGTTACTAATTTTGTACAATTTGTTAAATCCAACAAAATAAAAGTCGTCAAAAGTATAACTTGTGAGATGACAAATCGAAGAGAAAAAATTGCTGATTTTTATGTTGTAATTTTTAAAATATTTTGACTTACCGTTTGTGAGATATTTGATTTTTAAAAACGTGAGGGAAAATGAGTTTTGTGATACATAGCGCATTCTGGTTGGTTCATTCATTATCACTCAAAGTTGTTGTACTCATTTAAACCCTACTCAGCTGAATTATGATTATCTATTATCAATTATCCATTATCCATTATCCATTATCTATTACTACTTATAATATATATAATCAAAAAACATGACTGTATTGCCCTTGTATATTTAAGACAAACATTTAATCCCACCCATTATTCTTATTATTCTCACTAAAATGGAGATTGTTGTAAAAGTAAAGTACAATCAATTAAAGAACAAGACAGAGAGAAAAGAGAATGGAGAAAACTGTATATTCATCTCATTAAGAGGTATATATATTTATAGTACAAAGATGGATTATCCTCCAAGAAACAATCTCCAGATTATACTCAAAGATCTCTAATCAATATTATTTCATAACACTCCCCCTTAAATGTCCATTGTATAAAGAGTATGCCTCATTAAAACCTTACTAGATAAAACCCGAAGGGACAAAAATCTAGTGAAGGAAAAATAGTACATAATCTTTCAATACGCTGGGGATGTTGCCTCGTTAAAAACCTTGCTAGAAAAACCCAGTGGGAAAAAATCATAGTCAAGGGAAAAAGAGTGCAACGCGTATTTTCTCCCCCTGATGAGCACATCACTTGTTCTCATCACTTAGACAAACTTGTCGACAACTAATATCATCACATTTTAGTATTTCTTAATCCATGAGTAAATTATCACGTTCACAAAATAAGTCATGGCTCTATCACCATGGATGACCATTGATATAACTCGCCAATCCTTATGTGTGAGCAACACAACGTAAACCTTTCAAAAGAAACAAGTTATAACTCGCCAACAAATTTCCATAAACGCCCAATGATAATTAAATAATATATTTCTTGACCACTAATTTCCTTTTCATCATTCGGGGTCAAACGGAATCAAATAAACACAATCATTAAAGTGCTTAGTGAATATCGTTAGCCCAAAGTCTTACTAGCACTTCTTATATAGGTTTCTATTAGGGCACAAATATTACGTCATTAGGATGCTTCAATCCTTAACCCATGATATAACAAAATTGTTTATCTCAGTTTCTTTGATGAATATCTATCTCCTTTGAAAGCTTCCAAATAGTTCTAATTATATAAATTTCACAATACATATATTCAAATGATGCATGGGCTAACATAATCATTTTATAATGCATATTCTTTTCAAGAAATATTGCAAGAACGAATTTATCATATGTGCACAAATGATTTTCATCGATATAAAGTCTTATCAAATAGTATTCTCGAGAACTCTTTCCTTCTATCTTAAAGACTTTCATATCATGATACATTCTTTAATAATTTCATATCCTTTCATGGAATTCCAATAACAAATGAGCTCTAATAATATCCAATAGACGCGTTTCAATTTTCCTTTTCTATTGCCAGACTTTTTAAGAAATCAATAAGATAGTTGTATCCATCAATCAAAAGTATCTCCTCATAAATAAATCTAAGTCTTTGCAAATAATATTTATATCATCACTTTTGCCTTATATCTCATAAAATATTTCTCATTGAACTTTTTGCATCAAGACCGATTTATATACGATATATTTTACACTTTCAAGTGTACTGAGCTTAATCCAAAACATCTCACATCAAGAGATTACATTTTTCATTAATTTCCCGCGTCTTTTCATATTGGCCAATAATCTCTCTACATATGCACTTCTTGGCATCAATACTTTTATGATCCTCTTATATAATATCTAGCGCTATATTATATAAAATCATTAACGACGTCGATTTCATTAATTCAATTCCACACTTTATTAGAGACACTATATAAGTTATTAAGATCTTTTCACTTTTCATTTTTCACTTTCGGGTACCCGAGGTTCATCTTGAACCTTCATATCTAGTGTCTCTTTATTAAACTCTCATGGGGTCTTTGTTACCTCAATTTTGACCATTTAAATTTATTGTTCCCTTTCCACTTCGAGAATTTTATTTGGAATCGTTATATCTACCATTCACATACCATGGACTTATTACCATTATTAACCAGAGCATGAGCAGCTTATACATGTGACCTAGTCACTCAATTTCGGTCAATGAATATGTCTGGCAACTATTTACTATGAATTATCATTTGAACTTTGAGTTTATTCTTCACCATGAGGATCAATATCATATTGTGATAATTCAAGTTTATGCTGCTTATCTCCTCCCCATACATATTCTCAACATTCTTTCACATCTAGACATTGTACATTGTGGTGGAGCAACTAAAATATATATTGCACAAACAAAACTTTTTCATGACCACATATCAATTATCAAGGGGAGGAATCCTAATCTTGTTGGCCCGATGCGAATTCATATTATTTCATGTTTACTAACATGGCCCCATACTATAAGTAGTATTTATGCTCTCGTCATGACAGTAGTCATGTTGTATACTAAATACACTTGTTAGTGTTTCGACAAAAGTAATCGGTGTATGAACTAATAAATGTTCAATACTTATTACAATCAACTGAAACACTACATATGTGATTCATCATAATATACATTCACCGACATTGTCAAAGCAAATATAATCTCTAGAATATGTTCTCGCGATCTAACTAAGCGAGTCACTTATTCATGCAAAAGCTATGTTGCAATTTTCATGACCATTTACATGATGCACAGATTAAAAACTTCTAAATGGTCCACTAGGCGGATATATAGACCTACATATATCCCCTTTTTATCAAATTCACACCTTAATTTTAGTCGGTAATGATTAGCTTTGAGAGCATTCAATATAACTGATGTAAAAACACCACTCTTAAGAATCTTTAGGTTCTTATGTACATTTTGCATCATCATTGACTCGGGATGGTCTAACTAGTCACGCCAATTTATATAATAATCAAGGTCCATAAAACACCAATTTTATGACACTACGTGCTTCAATCGCACTTATCTTTTTAATATATGTTATTGCATGCATCATTACTTTATGCTATTCTTTCTATGAAGCGTGCATTATCATCATCATCACTTAAAATATGTTTCTTAAAGTAATGATCTATATATAATTTATCGCAAATCATCATGAATAATAACACAAAAGCTACAGATTAACACAAACAAAATAACATATTAATCACATAGACATACATAACAATCGCATATGTTTCATAGGCCACTATCGATCATAAATTTATGAATTCCCTTATGATTATGTATCACATCAAGATTCGTTATTTAAATGATAAGTAATCACATGACTGAATCAACTCATTTATCAATTTACTAGCATAGAAATATGAGCCAACTATATATGCATCATAAGAATTGAATCACAAGGATTGAAAATGAGTATATGTCTAGTATAATCAAAAACTAACTTCGATTTCACATTACTTGAACTAACCTCGGTCTAAGTACATATATATTTCTTTACGCATAATTTTAATTCAGAAGTAATAACATGGATAAGTTGGAATCATTCACCAAATTAAAATTTGGGAGTCACATGTTCTCTATAAAGAGCTTAAGAGTGCATCCTTGTATCATATTTCTCAAGTATAGACGTAGATCTTTTATTCTCAACAAGTAATCATGATCTTATCTTAAACTATGTTGCTAATATTGGCCATACTTTATCTACCAAATGCTCAAACTATTTCACATGTCTTAGCTTTAGAATATACAAGACACCCATTTTTTTTATAGAGTCAAGGTCATAAAGGCATTGTTACACGATGTCGGATAATGTGAGATAATTATATTATACTATGAGTAGCTAGCTTAAAAATATATAGTGAATGATAATAATGTTTCATATCTTTATGCTTTAGTATTTAAAATACTAAACATAGTCACTTCTAATAGCAACATGAAAATGCACAAAAATGATACAATCATAATCATTGTAGATAAAACATATATTACACGCATGTCAGGTTGAAACACATACTCACAAATTCATGTAACAATAGTATTAGTCCTTGATCCTTGATTAGATCATAATTTTATCAAGGACAATTTTAATATAATCCAATTGGTTAACTAATAAACTAATTAAGGTATATCCACAATAAGAACCTAATCAGTATATCGCATGCATGTACACCAAGCTTTTAACATACGTCTAAGATTGTATTCACTATTTAACTTTTGTATATTTTTCCATAATCAAGCAACATGGTTAACGTTGTATAGACTTTAAATGTGTAATAAGGTCATGTAGTTTTTCTTTCAGGAAATTACCTAATGATATATAAGTTGCATTAAATCAAGACATATGAATACATAAAACTACATATATGATACTTCTACAATTATGTAAATGGGACCAAAAGTTTTGTATCAAGGTCGACATAAAACAAAACTTAATATCAACTAATATGATATTAAATCAGTTTTATGACAATTAAAAATATGAAAAGAATATGCATCAAGCTTTAAAACATCATTGTAGCAGCGATTTATAAGCATCATCATGTCTATTAGATTAAAATTAACTTCGACTTACACAAAATCGTATACGTAAATTTGATCACCACTTTGATGCATGAAACAATATATACGATATATATATTATAAACAAAATTATGGGTTGTCATTAATATTCAATTAGAGTTTGAAATTATCACAAAGCAATATAATAAGCAATCTAGAATTTCAAAATCGCAACCAAACTAGCAAGGTATTGGATAACTATTGTTTTACTATACCATTAATAAAAATAGTAACTTTTCAACAATAAACTTTTACATACTTTTTATCGAATTAGAGTTGCCGGCCTAAACCCGCTATCATCAATTTCATTATTCTTAGATGTCTCACATCTATATTACAATTAAATTTATTTAACATTATAATATCACTTTAAAGTTTAACATCAAGGTCATGATAGTCATAAAACCTTTGTTCTTTTAAATCAATAATATAACTAGAATAAATTAATTGAATTATTGAGATCATTAAACGATGATCTTAATACACAAAAGGTTTAATTACAAAAACTAAACATGTAAACAACAACTAAAAATCATTAATCTTTTAAAATCAACAATCAAGTAATATGTATATTAATTACTTATCTTAATTCGTGAGAACATATAAACCATAAAAACTATATTACCTAAAATCACATACTATTAAAGTTTTTGATCTTGTTTTGTGAATTATTTTAATTTAATACAATAAAATATCAATAAATATTAACAATTAATCGTTTTTTTTATAACATATATATGGATGGATCCGTGAATTCATATATACACAATCAATTTAAGGCATAATCAATTTAAGGGTCACGAATACTTGACACGTATTGGGTGCAATTCTTAACACAATATTGTGGTCGAATATTATAAAAAGAAATCATGAGTTGAACAAAAATTATGAGAACGTACCTTAGCTAATTGTTGAAGCTATAATCCTTAAGCCAGCCGACGAAATTATTTTTTATAAACAGATAACAAAATTTCAATACGTACCTCGAGATTAATTGACGGCTACGAATTCAAAAACCACCGTAAAAAAATGTGGATCTATCTCAATTTGGGCATTCAAAGTTGGCAAAGATTCTAGGCCGTACTTGCCAACTATTAACTCGAAATCGGAATTAGATTAGAGACTCGTGCTGATAACGTCTTGTAAAAGTAAAGTACAATAAATAAAGGAACAAGACAGAGAGAAAAGAAAATGGAGAAAACTGTATATTCATCTCATTAAAAAGTATATATTTATAGTACAAAGATGGATTATCCTCCAAGAAACAATCTCCAGATTATACTCAAAGATCTTTAATCAATATTATAATAGGATATGAACATCCATTCTATATTTATTTCATAACAGAGATGTTAATTTTTTATATCAAGAGTAAAATTCAAATGTCTACTTAATACTCCGTAATACGAAGTGCTACTAATAATTTAGGTAAATTATCGATTATCTAGTACCTATTACTATTACTTATAATTATAAAATGCATTTGAGAGTAAATGTGAATTAAATTATACGGAGTACTAATTTAGATATATAATCTATAATTACATTACGTAGTAACAAAACGTCAACCAATTAGATTTCGAACTCGAACCAAATGTCTTTGATGTGAATATCCAAAATATTTCTTTCAACATCATTTGAAATGTTCACTGTTGTATACATGTTGCTATGTGCGGGCATAATGCTATTGATGCATAATATCTTAGTGTTAATAAATAATTAATATCAACTTACATGTACGCAAGTAGTATACTCCGTATTTATTTAGAAACATCAATTAATATTGCAAAAAAATAAATAATATTATTAGCTGGTATATCTAATAATATATCAGCCTCTGTCCATATTAAATAATTCCATTACTAATTTAAGTCTATAAATTAAGTCTATAAATTATAGTAACTTATAGACACCTTAGTGTTCATACCTTCTAAATTCTCAAACTCACATTTTCATAACTTCTTTCGTCTATTTCTAAACAAGTAGAGATTTCAAAAGAATCATAATAGTACGTTAAAACAAATGGATGTCTTATTTGATAAGGTCGTGAACTTATTAACGTCCGGACGGAACCATGAAATCAAGAAGACAACAGTTGTTAAAGGGAAAGTGGTGTTGATGAAGAAAAACATGCTCGATTTCAATGACTTGGGGGCTTCGGTTGTTGACCGAGCTTTTGAGCTGTTCGGCCAACATATCTCTATACGATTCATAAGTGCAACTTATGCTGATCCTGGATCCTCAGGTATATATATTCATATCATGCATGAATCATCTTATATATCATTACGACAACATAGCCACTTGGTACGCCGTTTTAATATTGTTTCTCGTTTCAAACGATGCAAGTATACATGAACTGAATTTCGTAAGGCATAAGTGCATAACAGTATGCCGGTCGTTATTGATTCTAGCTGCAAGGCCAACTTTATAACATACAAAATAGTTACGTACTCAGCTCTTTAAAATTCTTCTTGAATATATATATACTATCTAAGTTGAATTATTTGAACATCATTTCTTAATTATATGGTTAAAACTGTATATGAACTCAACCATGCATGATTGGTGCACGATATTAGTGTCAATTATATATATATTGATTCTTATAATTATCGTGCTATGATGTTATCCTATATATGTGACTCGTATATTATTATGTTCGAATTTATTGTCATCGCATGCTCATTAGGTTAAACATGGAGTCAAAGCACTATTTTTATAACATGTTTCTTCTCTTTAATGATGATTAAATATAACTACTAACAAGAAGTTAGATAAAGAAAAATAAAAAAAAGGGGATAGAGATGTACTCGAAGATAAAAAAAAACAGTGAAAACACATCTCCACCCTTTATCTAATATATATATATATATATATATATAAGGGGTGGAGATAAAAAAACGGTGAAAACATTTTTTGATTCACAATTTTTTTAAGTTGTGAACTTTCATTTTTTTTGCTTCACATATGATTTTTTTTGTGAACCCTTATATTTTTTTGTTTCACATAAAATTTTCGTGATGAACCTTTATTTTTTTTTGCTTCACACAATTTTTTAACATTTTCAATTGTGAACCTTATTTTTTTCACATAATTTTTTTTTTGATTTTTTCACGAAATTTTTTAAAACTTTTTAGTGTGAACTTTAATTTTTTTAGTTCACAATTTTTTTTTAACTTTTTCAACTGTAAACCTTAATTTTTTTTTGAGTTCACGGAAAGTTTTCACTTTTTCAATTGTGAACTTTTTTTTCCAGCTGTGAACCTTAATTTTTTTTAGGTTCACGGAAAGTTTAAAATTTTTTCAGTTGTGAACTTTTTTTTTCAACTGTGAACCTTAATTTTTTTTTGAGTTCACAAAAAGTTTTTTACTTTTTTGTTTGTGAACCTTAATTTTTTTGGTTCACGAAAAGTTTTTTACCTTTTTAATTGTGAACCTTAAATTTTTTTTGTTCATGAAAAGTTAATAACTTTTTTAATTGTGAACCTTTTTTTTTTCAATTGTGAACCTTAATTTTTTTTGATTCACAGCAAGTTTTTAACTTTTATAATTGTGAATCTTAATTTTTTTGTTTTGATTTTCGAATTTGACTTTATTTTATTTTTTTTACAAAAAATATTTTTTTGTGTGAACCTTAATTTTTTTGATTTACTTCAAAAAAAAAAAAAAGGTTCACACCTTAAAAATTTTACGAAGGAAAAAGTGTTTTCACCGTTTTTTTTATCTTCACCCCTTATATATATATATATATATATATATATATATATATATATATATATATATATATATATATATATATAAAAGTTAGATTAGATGGAGGATGGAGATTTGTTTTCACTGTTTTTTTTATCTTCTTGTTTTCATAGGATCTCATTTATATATATATATATTGGAATGATGTAGAGGGAAGTGCATTTATTGGGGGAAACGTTATTATTCATCAAGAAGCATATTACCTTCGCATATACAAATCTCATAAAAAACGAACTGAAATTTAGTAAATGTCAATCGAAATCAATGCTATGAATGTTAAGCTTCTTTACTAAACTAATATGTAAGTTATAACATCAAATTATGAATATTATAATGTGTCCAACATCGTAAATTTTCATCGCGGTGAATGGTAGTTAACATTTATTGTGATGAATGTTAAAATTAAAATATATTTTGAAATAATGTGACGTTTTAACATTCATCGTAATGAATGTCAGTTGACATTCATCGTAATGAATGTCAGTTGACATTCATCAGGTGAATGTTAATAATTTGTTAAATAAAATATTTATTAATTAACGTTATGACTTAAAAATGAAATTCATTCGTTTATATATTTTTTATAGCATCGTTTTTGATTAGTATTTATCGGTATAAATAATTTTTTACTAACATTTTGATTGATAATTGTAAGATGTTTCATAATGAATAATAATGCCGTTTCTCTTCTTCCTCAAAAAATCACTACCATATATATATTCAACCGCGCAAAGATGAATTACAACTCCATCGTGTAGGTGGAGTGTAAATTCATCGGTGCGAAGCTGAATGCAATTTAATTGTATACTATATAACATATGCCGCTCATTGTGAGGGGATATTTATTAGATGAACCTAATAACAAATTCTAATCTAATAGTAATAGATTTATTATTGAAATTCTACACACATTAGAGTGGAAACACATTAGAGTATGTAGTTTATATTTATATGTAGTTACGTAACATAATAATTAGTATCACAATGATAGTTAATTAATATGCTCATAAGAAACTACCTTAGATAAATAAAAAGAGTATTTGTAAGATAAACTTATTAGTGAAAATTTAATTTAGTAAAAATATATATGTATAAAAAGTATATATTTGTTGTTCATTATGGGGGACCAAAAGCATAGGTAAAAGAGAATTATGCCCCTTATTATCTCATGAAAAGATGAGATGAAATAAGAATGTATAGATGGTCAAAGTAAAGTTAAAGGTAACCTTCTTTAAATCTCATTAAATCTCGCGACAAAATGGTTAAATCTCATGTTGAATTGGTCAATATGTTTGCAAATTGATAATAAGTAGTAATAGTAATTCATCGATGCCATGCTGAATGCGATTTAAATACGAGTCAACCAGATCAACTCGATCAGATTCTCATTATCAGGCAATAATTGATCAGATATATTATTAAAACTTGATATCGTGAATCACGATAAGCTATTTTTTAAATTATATAATCAGCCAACTGTAATTAGAAATAAGAAATAATGGGAGTGAAGTTAAGAGTCAACTCGTCATTTAAATATTCTTTCGTTATTAACAATAGTTAAAACTCTCAATTTTACTCTCATATATATATTTTTCTCAAATATTTATTTCATAAATATTTTTAATCAAACTTTCTTTGAATATAATAATAGTATTGACATTCATATAGCTTATCCTAAATTCAATAAAATTTCGTAAGGAACAATTAAAACGAGATGGTGAGAGTAAACGAATTAATCTGATATATGTGTGTCCATGTTTCTATATTATTTGTATATATTATGAACCCACAATGGTTGTCCTAATGCATCAAACGATACGTTTGAATTAAACATGCATAACACTATTTAACGATTAGTAATGTTATTATACGGAGTAATAGTTGTCATATCATATCACAAGTTTAAACTAATCATTTATCAAATTCTATCACATTTGACTTCACCCACCGGGCCCATTGAATAGCCAACTCAGTAGTTATGGATGTGGATGGATTCATCAGCTTTTAAAATGATGATTACGTAATATAAATTAGATAAATTGCATGTGGTAGTTTGATGTGCTGTGTTGAATTATTACTCCTTAGCCAACCATGTATAATATATAGTATATAAATACACAAAAGTTATATTATTATTATATACAAGATTAAGTGCTTTTAAATGTACTTAACTATTGTCTAATACTCATAGTGTGTACCTGACTATTCAAATGTATATTGTGTATAAAAAAACTTATTATTTATCAGTTATATATCACCTTTGTGTGTAAGTATTTTGGTGACATGCACACGTAACACTTTATAACTACTTAAATGTATTTGCCATTGTGTACGTATATTGGGGTCTTAAAAGGGTACAACTACTATGTCTGAATCTTGACTTATACCTATTTCAATGACAATAACTAATTAATTAATTTCAAGTTCGATTTCTTAAAGCAACCAACCAATGTGGGAAAGTGGAAGGTGCCGATATTGTTAAAGAAAATAAGATTTCAATACTTGATGTAGAGTAGTATGAAAAATTCAAACTTATAAAAGTAATTAATATTGAAACTTGAAGGAAAAACTGATGTGAACGTGATGCTAATGTGACGACATTGATTATTAGTGGAATGATTACCATAGTATGTGCTTTTTACAAATGGAAAGAATACTACTTCCTCCGTTCTAAATTAAGTGTTATGTTTTGACTTTTTAAGTCTTTCTTTTTCAATTTTGACCTTAAATATTTTTGTTTGTGTTATATAATATATGATGTAAAATATATGAATGGATTGAGTTTTAAATGTATTTTTATTGGTATGATTTTCATAAAGTAATATATAACACAAACAAAAATATTTAAGATAAAAGTTGAAAAGGAAATACTTTCAAATCTAATTTAGGACACTTTATTTGGTATGGAGGGGTATTTCTTTTGGGCTAATATATCATAATTTTAAATTTAATTTATAGATTTTATAGATGAATATAGAAGTTGGATGGTGTTGATATGGATATGAATATAATATGATATGATGATAGCCACAATAATCAAGTGGTAAGTGTTGATATGGATATGAATATAATATGATATGATGATAGCCACAATAATCAAGTGGTAAGTGTTCTTACTTAAGGGTACTGATTTCAACATCGTCAATTTTTCTTCGTACACTACTAAACATGTTTTATACTGTTGTATACTTTGAGATTATTAGATGTACCTATTTGGTCAAATCAGTCTATTCATAGATATATAAGTAGTGATTATGTCTTTGTTTGTTTTTTGTCATTTTAATTTTCGTTATTATAAGTACTATTGCAATGTTATTACATAGGAATATCTTAAATTATATATAGGAAACATGATTAGGGCATCATCAATTTAAATCAAATTTAACTAATCAGTTAAGTTCCTCTATTTTAATCAAATTAAAATTTAAATCTTTATTTTAATTGAGATCTATCTTAAATTATATATTGGAAACATGGTTATAACATCATCAATTTAAATCAAACTTAACTAATCAGTTAAGTCCTTCTATTTTGATTAAATTAAAATTTAGATCTTTATTTTAATTAAACAATCAACACCCGTGTGTATACACGGGTTTGAGATCTAGTTTATTAATATTAGACAACATAATTTAGACTACGTATCAATCAATGAATAAATAAAGATATATAAAAATGAATTCTAAAGCATACATAATACGTTATCTACATTTTTTTTCCTTATAAAAATGTCTTTCTTAAAAAAAATCTATTTTTAACAAAAAGAATTGGTTTTTTGCAAAAAAAAAAGAAAAGAAAAACACTTTAATAGACAACTTTTATTTTTATAACTAAGGTTGAAAAACACTTTAATAGACAACTTTTATTTTTATAACTAAGGTTTTTTTTTAATAGAAAATTAAACATTATAAAACAAACGCAAAAGCATTAAAAATAAAAAATAAAAGTTGAGTTGATAAGATTATTACAGTAATATTTTATATGATCCAATACAAAAATTAAGGTCAACCTGGACTGCACTGTTTAAAATAACCAGTGTTTTAAAAACCGGTTTTTTTCTCAACTCGGATTTTTGTTCGATCCCGAGTTAATCCGGTTGAACCGGGGCTCTGTCCGGTCGAACTGGAAATTTTACACTATGTATTTCAACTCGGTTTTCTTGCCGATTCCGGTTTAACCGGTTGAGTTAAACCGGTTTTTAAAACATTGAAAATAACCAATGGTTTTTACTTTTTAGATCCATGTTGAAGTGAACTTTAAATAAACAAATAACTGGTGATCAACTTCATATGGTTCTGTCACAGGAAAAAAGCCGAGAGGGAAGCTTGGAAAACCAGCAATTTTGGAGGACTGGATAAGCACCATTGCCCCTATCGTTGCTGGAGAATCATCATATGAAGTCACATTTGATTGGGATGAGAACTTTGGACTACCTGGCGCCTTTGTGGTCCAAAATAATCATAACAGTGAATTTTATCTAATGACACTCACTCTTGAAGATGTTCCGGGTTATGGCCAAGTCCATTTTGTGTGTAACTCATGGGTTTACCCTATCAAAAACTACACTAAAGATCGCATATTCTTCGCTAATAAGGTAGTATATACCCTGTTTTAAAATATGAAAATCCCGTTTGATACACGTGGTCAATTAAAAATTGATGTTTAATTTTGAGGCTTTAATATGAGTCATGTAACCACGGTGCAGGCATATCTTCCTAGTGAGACACCGGAACTTTTACGTCCCTACAGAGAGGAAGAGATGGTAATCCTGAGAGGAAATGGAACTGGGATGCGTGAGGAATGGGACCGAGTTTATGACTATGATTTATATAATGACTTGGCAGAACCGGAGGATAAACGCCCAATAATTGGAGGGTCAGCTGACTACCCCTACCCTCGTAGGGGTCGAACAGGAAGACCACTAACTAAATCAGGTTAGTTTGAAATTTGATTCATGTGCCTAAAATGCAGGATGGTTTGAGGATGTGCTATAAAACTGTAGTTGGTACACATGTTGATCAAATGAATGGTGGAAAAAAGAGAGAAAAAAATGGATTACATTTGTCAAATATTACCCTTATATAGTTTAGCCACATTTAACATTACTCTAGACCACGATGCATGTTCATGAAAGACAATGATTATAAACGTATAGGTTAAAAAATTATGAGAGATCTATGTTTTGGCTCTTGTAGATCCTAAAGTTGAAAGCAGACTTCCACTAATTGAGAGTTCGAAGATATATGTTCCAAGAGACGAGCGATTTGGACATTTGAAGAGATCAGATTTTCTGGCTTTTGAACTTGAAGCTGTCCTTAAATTCCTTCTCCCTGAGTTTAAAGCTCTATCTGACAAGACCATAGACGAATTCGACTCGTTAGAAGATTTCATGAAGCTTTATAATGGAGGAATCAAGCTTCCTGAAGGTCCTACTCTTGAGAACATTCTAAAAGACATCCCGTTACAAATGTTTAAAGAATTTGTGCGATCTGATGGTGAGGGACTTTCGAGATACTCGACACCACAAGTCATTAAAGGTATTAATTCTACAAGTCCTACATGAAATGTAGTTATGTGCTGAATGAACATTGATCCTAAGCACTTTACCGGATTGTGATGAATTTTTCAATCCAATTTTTTTTATGATGTCTTAACCAGCTAAGGTTTCTGCTTGGAGCACTGATGAAGAATTTGCAAGAGAGATGTTGGCTGGAGTCAACCCTGTTTCGATTCGACTCTTAAAGGTAAGCTCCACATGTGATATAGATTTAAATTAAAGTAAAAACAGAGTAAAATATTCGATATAAATTGACATTTTTACTACTTATATTTTGTAGGAGTTCCCTCCAACAAGCAAGCTGGATGCCACGGTATATGGTAACCAAAATAGTTCAATAAGATCACATCATATAGAGGAACATCTAGACGGTTTAGATGTACACGAGGTAATGTCCTAAAAATGTTTTATTCCTTAACTAATTTATTAACTTGTAGGAATTCATGGTTTAAACATCAATAAAAAATATTCATACAGGCTCTGAAAGCCAATAGGCTCTTCACATTGGATTATCATGACGTTTTAATGCCATATTTGAAACGAATTAATGCAACTTCCAACAAGATTTATGCCACAAGAACTTTTCTTCTCTTACAAAAAGATGGAACTTTAAAACCAATTGCTATCGAGTTAAGCTTGCCTCATCCGGATGATGATAAACTTGGTGCCATCAGCAAAGTATACACTCCTGCAGAAGATGGAGTGGAAGCCGAAATTTGGCTGTTGGCTAAAACATATGTGGCAGTGAATGATTCTGGAATGCATCAACTCATTAGTCATTGGTAAACTTTAAGAACTTTCACACACATACACCATTTTATAGTTTCAACTTAACCATTGATATGCAAGTAAAACTTCATATAGGTCGAATACACATGCTGTTATTGAGCCATTTGTGATAGCAACAAATAGGCAACTAAGTGTGCTTCATCCCATCAACAAGCTTCTTCATCCCCATTTTCGTGATACAATGAACATTAATGCTTCTGCTAGAAGTATCTTGATAAATAGTGGAGGTGTTATTGAAAAGACTTTCTTTACGGGGAAATATTCAATCGAAATATGTTCAAAAATATACAAAAAATGGGTGTTTCCTAATCAAGCTCTCCCAACAGACCTTATATTGAGGTATGCTGCATTCATCTCATGACTTTTGAAATTTATGAATAAAGTTTTAATTTAATTAAATAGAGAAAAGGTAAATTACATTTTTAATAGGCAACATGCCCTTATTATAAAAAACAAAAACTTACTTATAGATGTTTTTTTTCTATACAGGGGGATGGCAATTGAGGACACAAATGCTCCTCATGGCCTTAGGTTACTAATTGAAGATTACCCATATGCGGTTGACGGGCTTGAGATTTGGTCAGCCATTAAAACATGGGTTGAAGAATATTGTAAGTTTTACTATAAAAACGATGATATGGTACAAAATGATGTTGAAATCCAATCATGGTGGAAGGAAATTCGAGAGGAAGGTCATGGTGACTTGAAACATGAGACATGGTGGACCAAGATGAGTTCGGTTCAAGAGCTGATTGATACTTGCACGATAATAATATGGATATCTTCTGCTCTGCATGCAGCTGTAAACTTTGGGCAATATCCTTATGGTGGATATCCCCCTAATCGGCCAACTCTAACTCGTAGGCTTATGCCCGAACAAAATACTCCAGAGTATGATGAGCTTAAAAAGGATCCCAAGAAAGTTTTCTTGAAAACCATTAGTCCTCAACTGCAGTCGCTTCTTAGTGTTACTTTGATAGAGATATTGTCGAGGCATTCTTCGGATGAGGTCTATCTTGGGCAAAGAGAGTGCCCTGAGTGGACGATGGACGCGGAACCTTTAAATGCGTTCAAAAGGTTCGGAGATAAGTTGAAAGAAATTGAGGAAAGAATTGATAACATGAACAAAGATGTTAAGTTGAAGAATAGGTTTGGACCTGTTGAAGTACCATACACACTACTTAACCCCAGTAGTAAAGGGGGACTTACCGGAAGGGGTATACCTAATAGTGTGTCGATATGAAACACGTTTGTACAAATGTTGTTAAGTATGCTTGCAAAACAGTGTGTCGATATGGCATTTAATTTCCACATACTCCGTCTTATGTTTCCAATATGAGTCTTGTAATATATACTCTATTATATATCTTAATGGTAATAATGTTTTGCAATGCTTGTTTGTCATGTTCTCTTTGTAGTCTATATATGCAATCCTGCTTGATCTTGTTGTTAGTAGATCTTCAATGCTCATAGAATAGAATGGCTCAAGTACGTACATAGGGTCATCACTCATCAACCTTCAAGTCAAAATCTTATTATGTATTTTTTTTCTTAAATTTAATATGCATGACTCCGATAGTCCGATTTCACAACTTACTTGTGTGCAGTATATGTTTTTGAAAAAGGATGACCAAGAAGGATGATCAATTGGTTGACTATTTGCTCAGGAGATTAATTATAACACCCCTCTTTTACTACCATTTAAATATAATATGTCGGAAAAGCAAGTCCAAATAACCATTAATAATTTACATTATTTAGTCAACATATAAAATCCAACTAATTTAAATCATAGTTTATCAACATTGGTGTTATTTCAAAACCAAAAGATAACATTGATTTATGCAAATCAAATATCAGAGTAGCGCTTAGCGGTCAAACATTCCTTCCAGTCCAACTTCTTGCCCACCCATATTATATCCATAACCTGCAAGAAGTGTTAATGTGGGGGATTAGCATAACGCTAAGTGAGTGAATAATTAATCAACAGTCCAACTTAGCATAACAACCTTGTGTACAACAATTAACCTTAAACACTTAAGTACACAATACAACTTTTCAACAATGCAACAATTCAACAACATCACAATTCAATAATGAGGATCGGTTGCTCTTTGAGAAACCCTACTGCCGCGGTAGCTCTCAAAGAACACTTACCCAACCATATCCGTATGGCCATAACGGAAGAGACCGATAGCTAATGGTTATTATCCTCAAACACAGGTTCTACACACAACGAATGAAGTAAAACCCTGTGTAATTCACACAATAACCAACTAGCCCAACCAACCAAATCAACTCGTTGACCTCATCAACAACTGATGCCCGAAGGCCAAATATATATATATATCACGTGATCACATATCCACATATTTATTAGGTCACACATTAGACTAATCAGTATACCAACAATATTATTACCAACAACCATAATCATCATAGCAAACTAGAACAGTAATAATACGTTACTTGTTGTAACCAAACCTGTTACAACTAATCACACTGAGGGTTAAAGATCCACTCACCGACTACCTCAGTCGTCCACTCAGTAGTCTAATGTCACTGAGTCTTCTTCACATCTGAGAATACAACAGAATAACACAAGTTAGTCACTTGTCTCTAAATCTATATAACATCACTCCAATAGATTTACACCAACAATTCCCAATTACTCAATTCATATAAATTAACACAATAGTCAATATGTCAACACATTTAGTAACTATAAGTTTTATAGTCACTAATCACAATTATATTTAGTAGCTACAATATGATATTTAACCCAATTACTTATAAGATTATGAATAGCCCTCTTAAACACCAATATTCATAATCAATTATCAAATTATGATCATTAACAACACATCATCATTTTAATCTACTTTAATTATTACTAATCAACATATTCTTAAGAACACCTCTTGAACACTTAATCAACTTACATATTTTATCAATGATATTAAGCATCATCATTAATCAACCATACTATCTTTATTAACAACAATTATCAATTGATACATCCTCACTCTAAGCTTTTAAAATCACCATTCATGAATAACCAAGCATAATTTATAACTTTATTCATGAACATATATCAATTTCACCATTTCTAGCTTAGGGTTTCACTTATAATTATGAACTAACTATCAACTAACCATTTTAACATGATTACAACCTTCACTTTATAAACAACCAACTAAACCCATCACTTTATATATAATCATACATGAATTCTTCAATTCTATGTTAAGGTTTAGTTAGAAATCATGAATTAATCCTTAACTAACATCAATTAACAAAACCAAGCTTCAATTTCGGATTTTAACTCATCAATTAGTTAAAACCCCAAAACCCCCAAATTCTAGGTTAAATAAATGAAGAACACATAATCATACCTTGATTATAATGATGATAGAAGCTTGAATTCGTGTTTAGCAACTTCAATTTGATGGAAGAAAGTGAATTCATGAATCAATTTAAGGTTCTTGTGTGTATGTATGCACTTATCGTATGTATGTCGGTATATGAGAAAATAAAAGACCGACTCAAAATATGAGTCTATTACATAATTATTCAAATTTTATTCCCCGTATTTATCATTGTCTGGAACTTAAAACCATTTACGGGCAAACATTATTTTATTTTACCGTCAACTGAATTAAATTAAAGCAAGTAATAATTTATTAACTACAATAAATTTATGACTCTTTTTCTCATTTATTTTCAAATAACACAACTAACCTATTTTCTGACATATTAAATAATAGTTCACCACCAGAAAATATTAAAATACTACCAGACCCGAGGAATGGGTGTTACACTAATCCTAATTGACTCCTAGCTGGTAATTGACAGATTCACCAAATCTATCAAATGGCTCCATCCTCCCTTGTGGTGGACCTTAATATCGACATGCCAAAGTAAGTTAGGAATGGGTCAAATAAAGCCCATTGTAAATTATGTGATTGGGCCGATGGGCCAACAAACACACCCACGCAGGAAACAGGAAGGGCAGTTAAATGTGATACGGTGCATCTGTACATTAGAAGCCAAATGATATGTCTATTAGAATGAAATGGTACAATGGTTAGAATGTGTCGATTAGATTAGTATATATATATATATACATATACATGTATGTATCGATTGAAGTATGTAACCCACAATAATTTATATTGTTATATATATTCTGGGTTCAACCCAATTGTTATTGTTTCCATATGATGATGATTTTTGAATGATGATTGATACACATGAAGTATGTTTGATATATATGGAGATCCTGGAGACCTGTCAACACCTTGTTAGGCTTGGTGCAGATCGACTATGAGTGGCCCTCAAAATGTCCTATTTTAGGGAAAGTTACATACTTACATATATCCCTCTTAAAGCTTATAAAAATATAAGCATATATACTTAAATATAAGTGTTTAATGCATAGTGTATAATGATTTTAATCACTAAATATGATATTTTTCAAATTTTTAGAGGGAAATCTGAAACTGTCCCGTGTTGTTAACTACATATCTCAATGATGAAAATGCATAGATGGTTACGTTTACCGTACCACGTACATATAAAAAATGATGAAAATGATAGATGGTTATGTTTAACGGTTAAAGCATTCATGAGGCCGGTAATTTATCGAACACTTCCCTAGGGAGAAACATAATTCGGTGGAACCCCTAGTTACCAAGGAAAAAAAAGTCTAACATCTCCACCTTACACCTTTGGAAAAACAGTCTCCCAACTAAAGTCAATCTAGATTAACAGGCATCGATCGACGACACGACTTGCGGTCCTGATGACGGACAACCATCTTTCTATCACATGCAAAGTGGCTCGAAAACTTTGGATGTCTCTCTATTAAGCCAAACTAAAACATGGATTCCATAAATAATTTTGATTGCAGACCACTCAACTAGTAATCCCGAATGTAAAAAGGTTTTGGATGCGGTAATGATTAATGGATTTCGCATTAGTGTGCCTCATTTTTAGATTCAAGTGTCGGCATCAACATTCAAGGCTTCGCTCCATCTTGCTTTGTTTCGTAATTTAGTTTTATGAAATTTTCTTTGCAAACTCTCAATAAATTTTGATGTAGCATTGTGAGTTTGAGGGAGGATGTTAACGTACAATATATTTATTATATATTTGATAGTTTAGGCCCACTTTGGTTTAGTTTATCGTAAGCCCGTTTAAGCATTAAGGTTTGATTAGTCTTAGTATTTAAGGTGTTTTTGTCTTCAATTTTTGATAAGCTTTGTAATCGCATTCATTATTCAATAAAGTTTTCGTTAGTTTCTACATGGTATCAAATCTTTAGGTATACGATCTCGTGAGTTACTCATCCTCCGGCCGTCGACTAAATGTTGATGACCCGAAGGGATCCTGTTTCTGTTTGATTTAGTTTGTTTTCTTCGTTGTTTTATTTTATGTTTCGTCATAATCTGCACACTTGTGTGAGAATCGAGATCAACAACTCGTTAACCGTTAGATTGTCCTAAAATTTGTACTGTAGCTGCTAGACATACATATTTAGATTTTGAGCGTTCGGATTGGTAATCTGAGATTCTATTAATTGACAGAAATCTGTCGAAGTTGCTGCAGTTTCCGTTCGTCACTTTCTGCGCAGCTTTATAAGAATTGGTGTACCGAATTTGTTAGCCGTTGGATCGTCATGAAATTTGGTATTTAGGTTTATAACACATAGTTACAAGATTTTACCGTTCGGATTTTTGATTGGATTTATCGTTTGGAAGATACTGATTGTCGAAGTTGCTGAATTTTTTGAATGTGTTCGGTTTTCATTTGGTTCGATTTATCAGAAATTGCTAGGGGTGAGCATAGAAACCGATTAACTGACCCACAACCGAATTAACTGATTTAACCGACCCAATTCAACCGACCCAAAGCTTAACCGATGGTTCGGTTATTATAATTCCATTAACCGATTAGATCGATTATGGTTACAGTTAAGACCCATTAACCGACCCTATTTAACCGAACCGACCCACCCTTAGTTTTTTTACTTATATTTTCATTATACAAATAAATATGTAATGTAAATAGGTAATATATGTTGAGCTAAATTTTTTTTAGAAAAGGCAAAAATTTATTAAATACCAACCAAAATATACAAAGATTGAAGCAGCGGATATCTATCTAAATAAATCTATCTATACAAACATAAAAATCTATCCAAAATACAACCTTTAGAATTTTTCTTTTAAAGCCACTTTCTCTTCTACCCGTAATACAACCTTTAGAAATAGTGATGTTCTTCGCAAGATATCGACAACACCACCACAACTAGGAGCTCGATGATTCCATTACTTCATAGTTTTTCTTTTTCAAGCGGTTAACCGACCCAAATCTACCCAAAAACCGATTAACCATAACCGATTTAACCGAACCGAACGGTTAAGAAATTTCCTTAACAGAAATTTCGGTTTTGGGTTCGGTTAAGGGTCATAATCGACCTAAACCGTCCCATGCTCACCCCTAGTTATTGCTTGGCGCTATTTCAATGAATTGGTTTGTTTTGGAGGTTATTGGTTTAGTTTGTTTGATTCCTTACATTTTTGGATCAACTTTGGTTCGATAATTAATTTTTATTTGGTTCAACAATATTTGGCTTCCACTCACGATATTACTTTAGTTGTGTTTTGGTTATGTACGGCTCTAGTTCAGTTTTTGTTTTATTTTGCATTCATACTTGTTTGGTTCGACTTTGCATTGGAATAGGTTCGGTTTCACATTGGTTTGGTTTCGCATTGGATTGGTATTGGTTCGGTTTCACATTAGCGTTGGCATTGGCATTGGTTTCGCATTGGCATTGGCATTGGCATTTGTTGCGACACGCACCGGTCGTTGGAATTTCTAATGGTGACGTGACACAGCAGTGGATTTTTAATTTATAAGGCTGGGGCCTAGGGTTACTTATTATGCTAATCAAAGGGCTAGCAAAGGACAAGTATGACCTAGGATCATTCTTCAAAGCACGGCAAATTGAAACTAGGGGGTTTAGAAGCCTTTATGTATTTAGCTGGAGTTTAAAGAGTTGGTTTTGGTTTTGGGTTTTCGATCCTAAATTAAACTAGACTGAATTAAAAAGTGGAGGTTACTTCGGGCGTTCAGCAATTAAAGCGATTGTCTACTATGATGTGGTTTAGAAGTTGTTAAATATGGAAAGTTCTAATGAAGATAAGTTCGTAAGTTGATGTGAGCTATTACTACAATCCTTCTATCGAGCTAACGCGGAGGTGTCCACAATTAGGCAAATAGAATGTCACGTGGATTGCAAAATATATTAAAGTGTACATCGAAAGTTCTCTCAAATGTACACCCACATTATCCGACAGTTAACCTCGAATCCTATTCCCCAATCTCGATCGTCAGAGATGCCCGAATCATGGCATAGTTTGTTGAATAAACAATCTTATGAACGAGGGTTATCCTCACCGGAATAGGTTGGGCTAACTGGTCTAGACGGCCGGATAACATGTCACCACTTATTCGTACGAGTTATCATCATTACTCAGGGATGCAACAAAACAGGGATGATTTATGCCACAAATAGAAACCTAAGTAATACATTTGTTATTCGATTCATAATACAACTACCTTCGGTCGTTCTTGACTTCCATACATTTGTACTTCGCCGTGAGCGTTTCTAGTACTATATCAAAGAACAGTCGAATAGGGGCCGTCATATTATTTCACGATGATTAATGCCGTTTAAATTCTACTTTTATGATGATCCTAAGGCAACAATCAAACAAGAAAATGCAATAAGACGATCAAAGAAACAGTTCAATTTAAGCATACAAAAGTATTATCTAAGTTGAGGATATTCCGAAAGTTGTCTCAAAAATATCGTCTATATGAATTTAATCTTAATCTACCTCTACTCCCATGTTCCATGTCTCTTGGACCCTATTTTGGTCTAGAGAACACCGGCCATGTCGAGCTTAATGATTCAATCTAACATAGTATAACTAAGTGACATGTACCATATGAGTTAGTTACGTTCATTTTTGGATAAAGTTTTAGTCATAACATGAGTTGGGTAGATAAAGGATAAAGATTTAATTCCTATATTCATTTGTAATATAAACCATCCGCAATCTCATAACATACCACATAGTCACATATTTAATACTTTTCTAAATGACTATTATATCGGACAATTGAGTTATTTAGCTAATCATGGCAATTCTAGCATGCATATTTAAATTTATTAAAGAAAGGACAGACATATTAAATATAAAAGATAGATTAACACCTGGAAAGAAGTACAATAACTCGTAGCTAAAATATGCGTCCCGGAGCACCTCCGTACAAATCTTCCTTGACTAGTTAATTAGCTAGTCTAATTAACTAGGAAGAATTACCACTAATATAACAATAAAGAAATGTGGAATGTGTAGGTATCTTGGTGTGGTGGGTGTGTTGGTGTCTTTTTGCAAATGAGCCTCATGCCTCCTATTTATAGGAGAGTTTTGGTGCATTTTAGCAACTGGAAGCTCACAATAGCAAAAGGTGGAAAAGGTGGTGACACCGGGTACGAAAAAGGTGGAAAAGGTGGTGCACCAGGTACGGAAAAACACGTAAAGGTCTAGCACCAGGTACACGAAAGGACAAAAAAGCACGATCCGTGCGGGTGAGTGGCGGCCGGTGGCGGCCATGTGCCAGCCGGGGGCGGTGGGGTGGCTGGCCGGCGGCGGCTGGCAACCCCCGCACCGGTTCATCGCCTGTTGCCTCGTTTCTCGATTCGTGCGTGTTTTCTTCGTTATGCATTCGTTTGCATTGATTCTTTTTGCGTTGGATTCGTAATTTAAAAACGAAGATTTTGATGAAAAGAAATCCCAAAATATGTCTCTGAACTTTAGATGTGTCGTACGAATCGTTTGGATCTTCCGGTGTACGTAGAATCTTCATTCTTCGTCCGTTTTTGTTGATTCTTCTTCTGTTGGATTCGTAATTTGAAAACGAATATCTTGGGTCAGATGGATATTGGTGATGGGCACTTTTGCCTTGAAATCTCGTTTTGATGTCTTGAATCTTCAAACGTGCGTGAAATCTTCGTTTTTCGGCCGTTTTGTTTGATTTTGCTCGTGCAACCTTGTTTTGATCTTCTTATCATATTATTAATGATTTGTGCGTTGTTTGAGTCCAAATGCCAAGTATTGCTCCAGAATGAGAGAGATATTGGTGGTAAAAACGTGACTTTTTACGCGATATCAGCATTGGTTTCGCATTGGCATTGGTATTGGTTTCACATCGTATTGGATTTGGTTTTGCATTGGATTTGCTTGGTTTCGCATTCGATTAGTTTCGCTTCATTGTCATAGTTTTGATTTTAATTTAAAATTTGTTTGGCAAGCTCTCAATGCATTTAGCTTTAGCATTGTGAGTTTGAGGGGAGATGTAAGCGTATGATATATAGCTTAGGCCCGTATTAGTTTTCTTTAATGTAAGCTCATTTAGTGTTTAGGGTTCTATTAATTTTCCTATTTAAGTATTTCATTGTATTCAGTTTCTATTCAGCATGTGTAATCGTAGTCTATTGTTGAATAATATTGTCGTTAGTTTTTACAATTCAAACACCCATACGGGTTCTGTGGCATCATAGGAACAAAGCGGCTTTCAACATATACAAAACGAAGATGACACGGTTTGTGATGAAGTTAAAATTATTTCGTACGTTTGGATATTCAATAAGAATAGAAATCCTAGTCTTAACCATAAAAGACAACTAATATAATAAGACGATACAAATGTTGGGTTAATCTTCATTAGGTCACCGTATAAGAATCTAAATGAAAAATCAAAGTCTACAATTACCAACTCTTCAACAAACCCACATTAATTGAAGACAATATCATCCTAATTAATTAAGCAGTTTAATATCGAAAGTTTCTGTAGTATGAAACTAAAACTTATAGCCTTCATACTTTTTCAAAATCATTATTTTAAGTGTTATACTTATCTATAAAACTGGTGATTAAGTTTGATTGATAATACATCCATCCATTTTATAGTATTTCAGCATTATATAAAACATAACTACTACACAAATAATTAATCAAACATTCATTCCATGTTGATGTACGTCTAAAAGCAAGAGCATGCATGCAGGCGGCTTACTTATATATATAGACATATAGTAGTTGGATTACATACATAATCAACTTTTTGACTATATAATCTTTGTTAATATCAAGTTGTGATAATTAAGAAACATTAATTCATGACCAGCAAAGATGATATCATACAGAAGATTATTATTGACTACGATTTCGAAGATAATAATCCGCAGGTCATTTCCAAGAAACCCTTGAATCAAGCATTAGACCGACTATAAATATCAACTTAGTCCTCCTACGGTTTATATTATTCCTTCATTCAATATAAAGCTTAAATCTTGATACACGAAAATGACCGGGGATTGTTTGTTCAGTTCGAAAAAGAAAGTAGATAATGATGAAGCTAAGAAACCAATATCGGAGGGTACGTGCATGAATAACATGTTTCGTAAGGTGGGTAACTGTTTGTTGGGAGAGAATTGTGATGAGAGGAAGATAAATAAGGTTAAAGGGAAAGTGGTGTTAATGAAGAAAAACTTGCTCGATTTTAATGACTTGGGTGCGTCAGTTCTGGATCGAGCTCATGAGTTGTTAGGACGACATATATCGATCCAATTCGTTAGTGCAACTCATGCTGATCCCGAATCCTCAGGTTTGACATATCACATAAAATTTACCCTTCATTTGGTTTCATATATATGCACTCAAACCCAACATGTACAATTATATATTACCTCTTACGCGATAACCATTAAGTGGTAATTAATCCAAGTATCAAATGATTATGTGCATGCTATAGCCTATGTGTGAAATGATCATAAGCACCCAACCGTAGATAAATATATACATTTTACTAATTAGTATTTAATTATGTAGTTAAATATATAATTGTTATTGTCCATTTATGTTTAACAAAGAGCTCTTTCAATTCTCTGATCATCATCTCTTCAATGTACATCTGCATTTAATTTTCATCTGCTACCATTGACGGCTTTTAGTTTGCTGAAATATTCTAACTATTTTATTAACTACTGATGTGGGAGTTAGTTAAGTTGTTCATATTATATATTTGTTGCTATGAATTGAACCTACCCACTCCATGCATGCATCACCTTTCCAACCGGAGAAGAGATCGAGTTCGACCTTTGAGACATAACTTCGATGTTTGCTTAAGAAAAAGCCTAAACGGATAAACTATAGACCAACCTAAATCGAGTCCTAGCCCATACAATCTATGAAAAAAACAACTTACTGATGTTATTTGACTTCAAAACAATAAAAGATACGCTTTTGTTGCTGTTGTTGCTGATCAGCTAAGTAAATGTTAATCATGTTTATGGGTCTTTTTTGCTGTAGAAAAAAGGTTGAGAGGAAAACTTGGAAAACCGGCAATCTTGGAAGACTGGATAAGCACCATTACTCCTTTAACCGCAGCGGACTCAACATATGAAGTCATATATGATTGGGATGAAGAAATTGGAATACCAGGAGCCTTTATGGTCCAAAATCTTCACCACAGTGAATTTTATCTTAAGACACTCACTCTTGAAAATGTTCCAGGCTATGGCCAAGTCCATTTTGTATGTAACTCATGGGTTTACCCTGCCAAAAACTACACCAAAGAGCGCATATTTTTTGCTAATAAGGTAAAAGTAAACTGATACGATCATCACACCATGGATTATGTTAATTGTTATCTTCTCACAGACTGATTTTCAAGTTTCCTTATTTGACGAGTCATGTAACAATGGTGCAGGCTTATCTTCCTAGTGAAACACCTAAATTGCTACGTCCATATAGAGAAGAAGAGATGGCGATCTTGAGAGGAAATGGGACCGGGATGCTTGAGGAATGGGACAGGGTTTACGATTATGCTTTGTATAATGACTTGGGAGATCCAGATGATGAGGAGAAAGTGCGACCGATTATTGGAGGGTCGTCTGAGTACCCCTATCCTCGTAGGGGTAGAACAGGCAGACCACCAACTAAATCAGGTTAGGTTTTTTGTTAGGAAAAAAAAGATTATATTGGAAGTACTTTCTAATTATATAGTCATGTTACAGAAAATGTTACAGCTTCTAATTTTTTTTTTTGTTGGCAGATCCTAAAACAGAAAGCAGACTTTCTCTCATTAAGAGTTTGAATTTGTATGTTCCAAGAGATGAACGGTTTGGACACTTGAAAAAGTCCGATTTTCTAGCTTCTGGAATCGAAGCCGTTCTGAAAATCCTTCTCCCAGAAGTTGAGGTTCTAGCTGATGACACATTAGATGAATTCGACTCATTTGAAGATATCTTGAAGCTTTACCATGGAGGAATAAAACTTCCTCAAGGCCATTTACTTGATAAAATTTCTTTACAAGTGTTTAAAGAGCTTGTTCGTTCAGATAGCGAAGGACTTTTTAAATACTCGACGCCACAGGTCATTGAAGGTATTATCAAAAGTCAAATATCCTATACAAAAAGTAAATATATACCGTGAGGTTTGGGTTTTAAGAAATTTTAATTATTAATTTATTGAAAATAGCCGAGTTATCTGCTTGGAGCACCGATGAAGAATTTGCAAGAGAAATGTTGGCCGGGGTAAACCCTGTTTCTATTCAACTTCTGAAGGTAAGCTCCACATCCTTTTGATATGTAATTATTTTCAGAGTAAATCAAATTGAACTTCTTGACCTGACCCGTTCGGCCTAAATAAAAAATGACATACTTGACCCGTTTTGACCCCAACCCGATTCAAACCGACCGGCCCATTTGCCACACTTAATTCAAAAGATTATGTGAACTTGTTGCTTAATTAGTTTAAATAGATTATATTCCTTTCATTTGAAAATACTGATCGAAATAACGTAACCCATGATTTGCTTCTAATTTACATGTCGAATTCTTGCATAATTCAGAAATTCCCTCCAACAAGCAAGCTGGATGCCGAGGTCTATGGTAACCAAAACAGTTCAATAAGATCACATCACATAGAGAAACATCTAGATGGTCTACAAGTACATGAGGTAACTTCTTAAACTCAATTTCTTATTATAATGAACATGTATCTAACTTGGCTTACACATCATTGGAATTTGTCATATAGGTATTAAAAGCAAATAGACTATTTATATTGGATCATCATGATTCATTGATGCCGTACATCAAGCGAATTAATGCAACTTCTAGCAAGATTTACGCCACACGAACTTTACTCTTGTTACAAAAAGATGGAACTTTAAAACCAATTGCAATTGAGTTAAGTTTGCCTCATCCTGATGATGATAAGCTAGGTGCCATTAGCAAAGTGTGCACTCCAGTAAGTCATGGAGTAGAAGCAGGAATTTGGAAACTGGCTAAAGCATATGTTGCGGTCAACGATTCAGGGGTTCATCAACTCATAAGTCATTGGTAAGTTTCCAGAACTTTTGGTTACCCCTTTGCTGATTACACTTAATTCTATATATAGTTTTAACTTGTACGTTGATATCCAAATCATATTTTATAGGTTGAATACACATGCGGTAATTGAACCATTTGTGATAGCAACAAATAGGCAACTAAGTGTTCTCCATCCAATCAACAAGCTTCTCCACCCTCATTTCCGTGATACAATGAACATAAACGCTGCTGCTAGAAATGTATTAATTAATAGTAAAGGAATTCTCGAAAGAACATTCTTTACTGGTAAATATTCAATCGAAATGTCTTCCAAGATCTACAAGGATTGGGTGTTTCCTAATCATGCTCTACCAAAGGACCTTGTATCCAGGTATACGATTCAATCATTTAATGTATTAACATACACTATTTTTTTTCCAATAAAGTGTATATATATATATGGTCTTACTAATGTGATGATTGACTAACATATAATGATTTTAATTTATAGGGGAATGGCAGTTGAGGACTCAAATTCGGCTAATGGACTTCGTTTAACGATTGACGATTACCCATATGCGGTAGATGGGCTTGAGATTTGGTCTGCCATCAAAACATGGGTTCAAGATTACTGTACATACTATTACAAAAACAATGATTTGGTGCAAAATGATATAGAACTCCAATCATGGTGGAAGGAAATACGAGAAGAGGGCCATGGTGACTTGAAACATGAACCATGGTGGCCTGAACTGAATTCCATTCAAGATGTGATTGACAATTGTACCATAATCATATGGATATCTTCTGCTCTACATGCAGCCGTAAACTATGGTCAATACCCTTATGCTGGCTATCCACCCAATCGTCCAACTCTAAGTCGTAGACTTATGCCCGAACCAAACGCTCACGAGTATCATGAACTTATAGAAGATCCCAACAAAGTTTTGTTGAAAACGATTAGTCCTCAACTGCAGTCGCTTCTTAGTGTTACGTTGATAGAGATATTGTCTAGGCATACATCGGATGAGGTCTACCTCGGGCAAAGGGAGTGCCCGGAGTGGACTATGGACGCGGAACCTTTGAAGGCTTTCGAAAAATTTGGAAATAAGTTGAAAGAAATTGAGGAAAGTATTATGGAAAGGAATAAAGATGAGAGTTTGAAGAATAGGTGTGGACCTGTTAATGTACCATACACACTACTTTATCCCACTAGTGAAGAGGGACTCACTGGAAGGGGTATACCAAATAGTGTGTCAATATGAAATTATTAGTATACTTTATCTACTACTACTTAGAGCATATCCAAGTGTGGGTTTATTTGAGGTTTTTTTGTTACAAAAAGTCTTTGAAAATGTTTATTCTAATGGAGCCAAAAGCTTTTTTTTTACAAAGGGTTTGCCAAAATTAAGCTTTTCTCCGAAGCTCAATTATTGTGTAGTATTTAATTAAAGAATAGTTTGTGCCATTGTGTGTATTAGTTTTAATGTATAAAGCTTTTAAAAAGCTTTTACTGTTGGAGTGCAAAGGTTTTAGGTGTATAAAAATAAATGCAATGTGATGTGCTACTACAAAAACCTTTTAAATAACTCAAATTAGTGTGGGTACTCTTATAAAGTGTGTTTAGTATTGAGTCTTAAACTTCTTAAAAATAATTAAAATATCCAAACTACTCCTCTTACATTTACCATGCATTTACTTGCTATATATGGAATCAAATCGAATTATAATATTACCAAGTTATTTCTAATCAAATTTGAATTTAAATTTCTTTACAGAAGTAAAGATTATCAACAAACGATTTGTACTTATACTTAGTTAACTGATGTTTTACCAACCATGTTTTTTGGAAATTCTTTTATTTTTTAATATATTTTGTGTAGTTGATAAATCATGATTACTATTTTAAGTGATTATTGATTTTGAGAAATCCTTTATATGTTATACGGAACTGAGATTCTTTTGATTTGATTTTACATAACAAGTGATTCTACAATCTTACAATAAAATGATGTCGTCTTATAAACGTCACCTAAATAAAGATTACAAGTCTATTAAACTCGTTCTACTAACCAATGTAATATAAGCGCTTTCTCATTTTCAGAGTTATTAAAAGTAAAAAACTAAGAATTAAACTTACCCTCTAAGCTATATGCAAGCCGGAGACGTTCTACATCTCAACCGAAAATTTGCATATGATGAGATAATGTAGTATGTAGATGACTGCCCTTACGTGCTATATATAAATGAACTTGAAATTTTTTTGTTATAACCGGCCGCCGCAAAGCGCGGGTAATATAATGGTAATCTTTATATGTTTGTAAGAGAGTGAAATTTGTATAAATTTATATTTCTTTTCTTAATTTGATTTTTGTAGTTTATTGGTTAATAATTCTTGAATATATGATAAAATCAAGATAGAAAGAAAATGTAAAATATAAAATGTGAAATGTAATGAACAAGTTAGTGAGTTACTAAGTCAAAGAAAGATGTGATGCTATCTTGGCCCATTGTTAAGAAGCCCATATTTATCTTTAAAAGAAATATCGTTTTGAAGCCCAGATCAAAACATAATGTTTGCTAGTCCATTATTAATTAAACGGTTTATAAGCTATTGATTACTATGGCCCATTAGATCTTTATGAGTTACGACATTGTTTTTGGATATTTTAATGACGAATTCTACACTCATACAAATTTTACAAATAATTTTTCACAAAATAATGTGGCAAGCATAATCATCCAATCAAACTAATTGTTTTTCTCTCTTTCATCTTTCTCTCTCTTCGTAGTATTGTGATACATCATTTTGTGAAGGATTTTTTGTAAAAATTTTGTGAACAATAGTATTTCTCTATTTTAATCCGCAATCTCAAGCTGGTGAGTTTCGAACAAATTTTATTTTTCAATAACACTCGATGTTTAATTTAATGTTTAAAATGCACCTAATTCATATGATGCATAATAACAATTGGATATTACTTATATGTCTTTTAAAAAATAATAATTAAACCTTTAAATGTAAGGCTTATGATCTCTACTTTTAACCAAGAAATGAGATAAAAAAGTTTTACATATAATACTTTTAAGTGGGCATAACTCAAGTGGTATCGACCCCGCAAATTCAACCATGCCCCATACGTGAGATCGACAGGTTATGGCAAATTAGTGTCTCAGCACATTGGGTGTGTGCTTTGTAGACATGTAATTTGTCCGACGCTGATTCTCTTTGCGAGGAGGCGGACACGTATCATTGAAATATGTGGTACCCTTCAAATTAACCTTTTTAAGTCTCGTTTTATCCACATTAAGTATTTGTTTTTTGTTCTTTCTTAATTTTACTTGTACATATATGAAGGTATATTAGCATCTTTTATTGACATATTTCAAAAAGTGCATATAAATTTTACGTCTTCATGTTTGTTTGAGTGAGGTTTTCCAGAAAGCAATATCGCATCCTGTAATTCAATTGATAGGTTCATCATGATAATCTTGTGTTTAAGGCATGTCTTATTGTCATTGTCGTCTCATCTTAATTTATAATGGCTTGTATCATAAAAGACGAAAACTTCATAACTAAATTTGAAAGATCACGACTTGGGACGTGCGAATTGATCCGATCCAGTCACCAACAAATTTTCAAGTGAGATTCGGTACGATTGTTTACGTGGATTAATCATATATGGTACTACTAACTGAATTCTATTTGTATGTCAAAGTTGATAAAACCCCGGTAAATTAATAGTATTTTTTTTTCTCTCACCCCATTGTTACTTACTTACTTGAGCATCGTATCATTAACTCCGACCATTATATTCATGATGGAATAAAACTAATGTATATTAATCAAGAAAAATAATAGATTTACAAACCTAAAACTACTCTATATATCATTAAAGTGCTCATACCTTTACTTTTCTAGGAGAAGTGGTCCTGACGTACCAGTAGGTACAAGAGGAGATTGCTATGTTCTCATATAATGTTGCTCCAATCTAACCTAGCTGACGAGCATCTATAGAATCAGACGTTGGGACTTACAGGGCTCAAACTTGCAACCCGTGGCAAGGGACTCTCATTTACAAAACATAGTTGAAAGACATCTCATAATCATTAAAACATGACACGTGAAAAATTCAATGTATAAGATATAGAGAGAAAAAAAAATCAAAAATTAAATAACTATGTATAGTTTTAGATCTTAGGTATACATTAGGGGTGGTAATTTGGGTTGTGTCGAGTTGATCCGTTCGGATTATCGAGTTAGTGGGTCATAACTAGTCGACTCAAACCCGACCTGGTTTTATAATCGGGTCAACCCAATTTAACCCTGACCCAACCGTACCCGACCCAGATTACCCATTTATTTAGTGAGATCAACATGTTTTCGGGTTATTTTATGCTAACGGATCAATTTCGGGTCAAATTTATTATATTAATAAGCATAAAGTTAGTTTATAAAATTCAAAAATTTCGTATCACCTATTAACTTCATCAAAATTTACTACTACACCACCATTAAATACGTCATATTATTATTTTTAGAAAGAAGTTCTAAACATTTAGCTACATTTAAAAGTTATCCGGGTTGTCGGGTCAACAAAAAAAAAACTCATTAGGTGACCCAAACCCGATCTAAAAAATAGTCGGTAGGGGGTTCAGGTTGACGGGTTCTTGGGTCAAAAACCCCAACCCAATCTTAATTTTTTCGAATCAGTTGTTGGGTGTAAACCCAATCCCACATCGGAAAATAAAAGAAAATAATGTCTGTATATAAGCTCATGGGCTACTCCCTCTATCACCAATTGGTTTAAGAGTGGAACCTCAGTGGGATTATGTGTTGGGCATGTTGTTGGGCTAAGTATCGGTCGTAACAAGTGGTATCAGAGCTACGGTTGTAGCCTGGATGTGGATGGCGCAACGTGATGTGCGAACGGTTCCAAGCCCCGAGTGAAGCCCCCAAAAAGGCGTAACCTCGGAGCAAGCGACTAGTCTGATCTGGTACGATGTAGGTTGGGGGTTTTGAGTCACAGAGAGAATCTATGGATTCGTTAGGAATCAATAGTCGTTGGCCCCCTCGGTTGACCTCAACGAACGATGAGTTGATCCTGGACCCTTGTACCGAAAGTTTCTCTGATGTGGACCCAGTCAGATCGAGTGCCGAGTTTACGGCAGTACTGAATAAGGTTGGATCGGGACTATCGTTGGAGGGGAGGCCCAGATGGACTTGGGTTTGAGGGGAGGATTGTTGGGTGCAAACTCAATCCCACATCGGAAAATAAAAGAAAGTAATGTCTGCATATAAGCTCATGGGCTAGTCCCTCTATCAACAATTGGTTTTAGAGTGCAACCTCAGTGGGCTTATGTGTTGGACATGTTGTTGGGCTAAGTATCGGTCATAACATCAGTTTCATGTCGGGTTTTAGATCGTGTTGTAAATTGTAAAACCCTAGTATACATACCTACACAAGTCGTAGGTTGATATATCATGACTAGTTTTAATTTAAAATTTAGTGGATCGGAGCTGATAAATCTTAGTTGATGGACTACCTACAAACCGCCGCAAACCATATACTTGGGGCACTCACAATAAATTGAGTCTTTACACGTTTTTCTTTTCTTCTACCGATCACATTCATTTACTTCTATAAAATATGAAACTTAACACTTTAACTGATTGAAGTCCTTATAAACTTTTTCTTCCAAATTAATAAAGTAGCAATCACTCAATTTTTCCAAACCCGTTACTAAATTCAGCTATTATTAATTAATTCCAATAAAATTAAACTTTTAAAACGACCTTTCTTTAAAACTCTATCGTTACTAGTGATTTCCTACAGGTATATTGCACCTACGTGTGACCATTTTAACTTTTAGCCAGACTTAAAAAAGGATAAATACACGAATTGAAGACTGATTAATTTTAACCAATTAAATTTCATATTCCATTTTGTTGCAATAATAATAAACAAGTTTATGTAAATAAAGGAAAGGATGTACGTAATACAAAAAACAGCCGGGCGTTTATGACCAACCGGATGATGATTGCCCAACAAATCATAAATGAGCTCGCATACTTGGAATAGATAATAGATAAACTCAAATATAAGCTTTAATTTTTTCTGGACAAATTAAAAATGGACGAATTGAATCAAAAGAATTAAAATCCCATCGGTTTCATTTTTAATCATGGAATGCGTGGCAATTCTAACGTCGTGAATTTGAACTTTGTAACATTGTCTAATAATTAGAATTAAGAAAGTTAATTACTGTATTTAAAGACATGCGCGCATGACGTACAAATTAAAAAGTGTTACGTAAATGATCAATTTGATTATATGGGATTTTAATGCTTATAGCGATCAAAAGATTGCGTAGCTTCCAGGATCATTTCTGGAAATTAAACCCATTAAATGTTTCCTTTAATTAGACTTTGTCATAACATTAATCCAACTTATTTTCAATAGCTAGCTGATAATCAAGTCTATAATAAGTATATCTACCTAGCTATTTTGATTAGGGTTTATACCACCATCTACATTAGTATTCCTAACTTTATAAACTCTTATATTATATATATATTTATACACAAGCGCTAGCTAGCGATCTCAGGCTTTAGTACTACAACATTCATATTGAAAATTCGAATAAGAAAGTACGCGTGCATGGATAACATGTTTCGTAAGGTTGCAAACTGTTTGTTGGGAGACGCTAGTGGCAAGGAGAAGACGACGGTTAAAGGAAAAGTTGTGTTGATGAAGAAAAACATGCTAGATTTTAATGATGTGGGTGCATCGGTTATAGATCAAGCTGAGGAGTTGCTTGGACGGCATATTTATATTCAGTTCATTAGTGTGACTCGTGCTGGTCGTGGTTCCTCAGGTTTGAAGTTTAGATTAAATATTTCCTTACGTTTCAAGCGAAAAAACGTACGGTAACGAATATATATTTCAGCTGTTTAACTAAGTGTATAAATTATTTATTTCAGAAAAAAAGTTAAGAGGGAAGCTTGGAAAACAAGCAATTGTGGAGGATTGGGTTGAAACTATTACTCCTCTCACCATAGCGGAATCAACATATGAAGTCACATTTGATTGGGATGAAGATTTTGGAGTTCCAGGAGCATTTCTCATCCAAAATCATCATCACAATGAATTTTATCTTATGACACTCACTCTCGAAAATGTTCCTGATCACGGTGAAGTTCATTTTGTTTGTAACTCATGGGTTTACCCTACCAAAAACTACACTAAAGATCGCATATTCTTCAGTAATAAGGTAATCAATCAACATTATTGTTATGATCAGCCGTAACTTATTTTCAGGTTGTTTCATAATTTCTTGATCGGGTCATGTAAACATTGGAGCAGGCGTATCTTCCTAGTGAAACGCCTAAATTGCTACGTCCCTATAGAGAGGAAGAGATGGTGATCTTGAGAGGAAATGGGACTGGGATGCGTGAGGAATGGGACAGGGTTTACGACTATGCGTTGTATAATGATTTGGGAGATCCAGATGATGCGGAGAAAGTGCGCCCAGTTATTGGAGGGTCGTCTGAGTACCCATATCCTCGTAGGTGTAGAACGGGTAGACCACCAACCAAATCGGGTAAGTGAGTTTTTTAGTATGTTCATTTGAGTTAATGGTTCCAATAATTATTTTATAGATATGCTAAAGATTTTTGCTTTTGGATTTTGATAGATCCTAAAACTGAGAGTAGGCTTTCGCTTATAGAGGCCTCTGATGTATATGTTCCACGAGATGAGCGGTTTGGACACTTGAAGAATTCTGATTTTCTAGCTTATGCACTTGAAGCTATACTTAAATTCATTCTTCCAGAGTTTGAGGCTCTTACTGATGATACATTCGATGAATTTGACTCATTTAATGATATCTTGAAACTTTATAATGGTGGAATCAAGCTTCCTGCAGGTCCTTTACTTGATAAATTACTAGAAAATATCCCTTTCGAAATATTCAAAGAACTTATTCGATCAGATGATGGTGAAGGGCTTGCCAAATACTCAACACCAAAAGTCATTCAAGGTACCGATTTTAGATTGAGTACACACCACAAAAGGTTAATAAGAGAGGGACTGTCTTTAATTCTCACAAATAGAACACATTTTACTTTGGTTGAACCTATTTGCCATAATTAAATATTAGGATATTTTGATTCCAATATTTCTTATATATGATATATAAACCAGCTGACCTATTCGCTTGGAGCACCGATGAAGAATTTGCAAGAGAAATGTTGGCTGGAGTTAACCCTGTGATAATTAAACTTTTGAAAGTAAGCTTGAATTCGGGTCTCTCAAATACAATCATATACTATATAAAAATACATTTAATTTCGGTTAAATTGGGTTTATTATAGGAGTTTCCTCCAAGAAGCAAGCTAGATACGGAAGTATATGGTAACCAAACTAGTGCAATAAGATCACATCATATAGAGGAACATTTAGATGGTTTAAAAGTAGATGAGGTAATTTACTTTCTACCTTTTAATTGTTCGGTCTAAGGAACCTAAGACTAATTATTGTTAATATTACAGGTACTAAAAGCGAACAAACTATTTATATTAGATCATCATGACTCATTTATGCCATATGTAAAGCGAATAAATGCAACTTCTAGCAAAATTTACGCCACACGAACTTTACTCTTGCTACAAAACGATGGAACTTTGAAACCAATAGCAATTGAGTTAAGCTTGCCTCATCCAGATGATGATACGCTTGGTGCCATTAGCAAAGTGTGCACCCCTGCTAAATATGGAGCGGAAGCCGTGATTTGGAAACTGGCTAAAGCTTATGTAGTTGTAAATGATTCTGGAGTTCATCAACTAATCAGTCACTGGTGAATATTAAAAGTCCAGATAATCATTTCTTTCTTACTCTTCATTCAACAGTTGTAACATTATATTGAAATAAATTTGTAATTTGTAGGTTGAACACACATGCTGTAATTGAGCCGTTTGTGATAGCGACAAATAGGCAACTAAGTGTGCTCCATCCCATCTACAAGCTTCTCCACCCTCATTTTCGTGATACGATGAGCATGAATGCACTTGCTAGGAAAATCTTGATCAATAGTCAAGGTATTCTCGAGAGATTTTTCTTTACAGAGAAATATTCAATTGAAATGTCTTCAAAAATATACAAGAACTGGGTGTTCCAAAACCATGCTCACCCTACAGATCTCGTGCTAAGGTATGTAGTGCATTTACTTGCTCCAAAAATTAAGAGATGAACATGTCAAAAAAAAATGAGAACATTTGGTCACACTTTAGTATATTATTACTAGTATCTGATGACCAACATAAAAACGTAGGGGAATGGCAGTTGAGGACTCGAGTTATCCTCATGGTCTTCGCTTATTAATTGAAGATTACCCATATGCTGTAGATGGGCTTGAGATTTGGTCGGCCATTAAAACATGGGTTGACGATTACTGCAAGTTCTATTACAAAAACAATGACATGGTACAAAGCGACAGTGAACTACAATCCTGGTGGAAGGAAGTTCGGGAAGAGGGACACGGTGACTTAAAAGACGAACTATGGTGGCCTAGTATGAGTTCCGTTCAAGAAGTGATTGAAAATTGCACCATAATCATATGGGTATCTTCTGCACTTCATGCAGCTGTGAACTTTGGCCAATACCCTTATGCAGGCTATCCTCCTAATCGTCCAACTATAAGTCGTAGACTTATGCCCGAACCAAACACTCCCGAGTATGATGAACTAAATGAAGATCCCGAGAAAGCTTTTCTGAAGACTGTTACTCCTCAAGTGCAGTCACTTATTGGTATGACTTTGGTAGAAATATTGTCAAGGCATACGTCAGATGAGATCTACCTTGGACAAAGAGAGTGTCCCAAATGGACCATGGATGTGGAACCTTTGAAGGCATTCGAGAATTTTGGCATGAAGTTAAAAGAAATTGAGGGAAGGATTATGAAGATGAATGAAGATGAAAATCTAAAGAATAGGCATGGTGGACTTGTGCAGATGCCATACACCCTACTCTGCCCTAGTAGTGAAGAGGGACTTACTGGAAGAGGCATACCTAATAGTGTGTCGATATGATATGCAACGTGATTACTTAAGGTTGTTAATTATCTTTGTGCATCTTCCATTGGACTAGTATCAAGTATGTATGAGAAACACGATTCATTTTAATCTTTGGTTTTTATTTACTAATATTGGGTAACTTAAATGTACCAGTTTTAAAATAATGACATCAATGCTTATTTGTAAGAAGTGGATTTTAATTCGATCTTTGGTAGTCATTTTACTACTGTTTTGTCTTCAATTTGGTTGAGTAAGTTGTGAGAGTAGGGCGGTAATTGAACCTAGTGTTGTTCGAGGGTGTAACCCCATAAGTTTCCATGGTTTTGGGAGTAACATGAACGTGTAGTGGTAGTGCACCTACACTTACAATTGTTTCATTTAAGGCTTCTTGAGAAGTGCTTGCTGAGGATAGTTATGACATATATGAAGGAATCGTTGGTGTCTATTTGGTTATGGGTCAATTGGCAAAGTTTTGTATTGTGTAGTGAGTCAACTTAGCAGGTCATGAATTGTTCTGAATATGAATATCCAACTCATCTCAACACTTTTAACTTGGATTCTTCATTTGAAATGTCTATTGCCAAAACATTAGAAAAAGAAAAGAAAAAAAAATCTAGCCTACAGGTATGAGTTGTGTCTCTAATGGTTACATGAAAGGTAGGATGTCAATGTATCTGATAAATAAATTATTCATAACTTGGTATTTGGTCTTGTTAACCTGTCATGAGTCATGACAGGTAATTTGGAAGGTAGGATATTAAACTATTAATGTAGGCATGTAGCTGATAGAAAAATTATAAAATTATTTTACAACCATTACCCATTATCTTATAATCATATACTATTCATATCGAAAGATAGATTAAAGTATACAAATGGATATCCCATGATAAACAATTTACACGAATCAGGGACTAAGACCCAGCTTGAAGCAACTGTCCGAGACTCGTAGTTGAGTTTAACTATGCAACAATGTTTTGGCAACATAAATTGAATCTTTTTATATAGCTGTACTATTAGGGATCCCCTTCCCAGTAAGTCCCTGTTCACTAGTTGGGTAAAGTAATGTGTATGGTACTTTTGCAGGTCCAACTCTATTCTTCATTCTTTCATCGTTGTTCATAGCGGCTATTCTCTCCTCAATCTCTTTCAGCATCTTCCCAAAGTTCTTGAATGCATTCAAAGGTTCTGCATCCAAAGTCCACTCAGGACACTCTCGTTGTCCAAGGTAAATCTCATCTGACGAATGCCTTGACAATAACTCTATCAAGGCAATTCCAAGAAGCGTTTGTAGTTGAGGAGTAATTGTTTTTAAGAAAACTTTATCGGGATTGTTTTCAAGTTCGTCGTACTCAGGAGAATTTGGTTCAGGCATAAATCTACGACTTATGGTTGGACGATTAGGGAAGTAACCAGCATAAGGGTATTGTCCATAGTTTACAGCTGCATGAAGAGCAGAAGCCATCCATATGAATGTAGTGCAAATGTCTATCAGTTCTTGAACAGAATTCATTTTAGGCCACCACGGCTCATGTTTCTTGTCACCGTGTCCCTCTTCTCGTAGTTCCTTCCACCATGATTGAAGTTCTCTGTCAGATTGAATCATGGCATCATTCTTGTAGTAAAATTTGCAGTAATCATCTACCCAAGATTTGATCGCTGACCAAATCTCAAGCCCGTCAACTGCATATGGATAATCCTCAATTAGAAGGGTAAGTCCATGACGAGAATCGGAGTCTTCAACCGCCATTCCCCTAAATTTTATATTTATTAATTTGAGGACATTAATAATAAGAACACTTTTAAAGGCAAGTTAGAATGATTTTGTCATATATTCTTTAAGTTAAAAAAAAAAAGGTTACCTTTTGACAAGATCCACTGGAAGTGCTTGTTCTGGGAAGACCCAATCTTTATATAAAAAAGAAGACAATTCCAGTGAATATTTTCCAGGAAATACTGTTTTCTCAAGGATACCTCCACCGTTGATCAGGATCTGTCTCGCGAAAGCATTGATATTCATTGTATCGCGGAAATGAGGGTAGAGAAGTTTATAGATCGGGTGGAGTACGCTTAATTGCCTATTTGCAGCAATCACAAATGGCTCAACCACCGCATGCGTACTCAACCTGTAAATTATATAGCATATACGATAAGAGTATATACGCAACCAAACTAGCTAGCCATTGTTTATCCTATATTATGTTTATAAGTTTTGGTGAATGTACCAGTGACTAATGAGTTGATGAATCCCAGAATCGTCAACAGCTACAAATGCTTTTGCCAACTGCCAAATTGAGCCTTCTACTCCATTTTCAGCAGGGGTATATACATTGCTAACGGCACCAAATTTATCTCCTTGAGGATGCGGCAAGCTTAACTCGATACACAATGGCTTTACAGTTCCATCATTTTGTAGCAAGAGCAAAGTTCGTGATGCGTAAATCTTGCTTGTAGTTGCGTTTATTCGCCTCAAGTATGGGATCAATGAATCATGATGATCCAATATGAACAGCTTATTTGCTTTCAATACCTTTTGAAATAGATAATCAATCTGTAATGTTAGTTTCAGTTCACTACAATTAATTAGAATGGATTTGGGATTCATTGTACCTCATCTACTACTAAACCATGTAGATTTTTCTCAATGTGTTCTGCTTTTATCGAACTGTTTTGGTTTCCATAGAGTTCGACATCCAGCTTGCTTGTAGGAGGGAACTCCTGCAAAATAAAGAGAATTTACAAACCATTAACTGCACATCAAAGTTAGTCACTTAAATTCTAAAGTTTGAAAACCATTAATGGGTTACTTTTAGAAGACGAATTTTAACAGGGTTGACTCCAGCAAGCATTTCTTTTGCGAATTCTTCATCCGTCCTCCAGGCAGACTTGTCCTCTAAAAATTTTTTTACAAATAATTTACTTATTTGCTCAAAAACAATTGTTACAAATCATTTTTTTTTCTTTGTATACCTTTGATAACTTGTGGTTTTGGGAATTTGGCAATTCCACTACTATCCGTTTCAAGAAATACTTTCAGCATTTCAAATGGAATGTTTTTTCGAATGCTATCTAGCAAAGGGCCTTCAGGCAGCTTGAATCCTCCTTCATAAAGCTTCATGATATCTTCAAATGAATCAAATTCATTACCAGTGGTGTCACATAGAGCTTCAAACTCGGGTACAAGGAATTGAACGATTGATTTGAGACCATAAGCTAGAAAATCAGACAGCTTCAAGTGTCCAAACCGTTCGTCTCTTGGAACATATATGTCTAAACTCTTTACAAGTGGAAGCCTGCTCTCTGTCCTAGGATCTATCACATTAAAAGAGCACATCAGTTTAGACAACAAGTCAACAACCTAATCTCAAATGGTCAAATTAGTATGTATGACTTGAAACATGGTATAGATATAATGGTTACCTGTTTTGGTTGGTGGTCTGCCTGTTCTACCCCTACGAGGATACGGGTACTCTGAAGACCCTCCAAGAACTGGGCGAGCATCACTAACGTCCTTATCTGGATCTCCCAAGTCGTTATAGAAAGCATAATCATAAACTCTATCCCATTCTTCAAGCATCCCGGTCCCATCTCCTCGCAAGATATTCAGCTCATCCTCTCTGTATGGTTGTAGATATTCAGGTGTCTCGCTGGGAAGATATGCCTGCGAGCATCAGTACTATGTGTTAAACATATAAAATAAACAATCTTAATAAAATTGCATAAATAAAGGGACATCATTTTTTTTTGTTCTACGATCAACTAGTAAGTAACAGTTAAACAGATTTCCATAGCAGAATGCATGTCACAAACGTGTGGTTCAGCAGATGATTCATACATATTTTAAACAATCAAATTACTCTTACGATAATATTAGTGTTGCATTAGGATTTATACCTTATTAGTGAAGAAAACGCGGTCTTTTTTGTAGCGTTTTGCGGGATAAACCCATGAATTACAAACAAAATGGACTTGTCCATGACCAGGAACATCTTCAAGTGTAAGAGTCTTGAGGTAAAATTCACTGTGATGATGATTTTGAACAAGAAATGCCCCTGGAACTTCCTCATCGTCCCATTCAAACGACACTTTATACGACGATTCTCCAACTGCCAATGGGGTAATTGTCGTAATCCAGTCTTCCAACTTCCCCGGCTTCCCTACCTTTCCTCTCAACCTACTTTCTGTGCGCGCGTATATATAAATAAATTTATGTTTTCACTTATAAAAAACTTGATTGATTAGCTGGTTTTAGAAAAACCAGTGATCAGAAACAACTAAGATATTTCGGTCTAGGGGGCAAAATAATCTTTTCGTCTTTTCAATTATTCTTTGAGTAAGACAAAAATTCTATAATATCATCACTCTCAAAAAAAAATTACTACACAATTTAAAAGTTTTTGAGGAGATATCTAACACTCTTATACATCCGCCTCGTATCGGAATGTCACCAAATTTAATTTGTAAAATGTGTGAAAAATATAAGAAAATTTATTATTTGTCAGTTTTATTATTATTATATTAAAGAATAATAATGATAATTTCCACTATGATATGATAGTATGATACCATGAATCAAAATTTATAACTATTCGTTGATAACTTTAACCGTTATGCTTATTATGAAGATGAAGTAATGCAATATTTCTATCTTGTCATAAATATTTGATCTCGACTCTGGAGTATTTTCAAACAATGGAACATTTACTATTAATTAATACAGTAATTGATTTAATATAAGGGAAAATAAATATCGAAAATACCCCATAATTAGTAATTAAGATCAAAGAAACTTTATTTATGAATTACCGTCAAATTTTACTGCTACACGAAAAATAAACAAAGCGATCGGATTACGTATTTGTATTACTCCACGAAGAAGAAACGCTAACAGCCATCGAATCTCCAGCACAAAAAAACTACGATTGTTTTTGGTTCACGAATGAATTGATTCTACTGTCATCAAATTTCTCCACTCAATAGAATTCACTTTCCTTTAAATCCACTTTTTTTTCATGAATATCAGTTTCGTCGAAAACATTTGATGAGCCCAACGCGAGCATATGTTTTGTGTAGAGATAACTTAAAAGGACTACTAATGGGAATTGTTTGACTCAAATTTGAAGCACTAAGTGAAAAAAAAATTCATTCGAACAAGTTAAAATTAAAAATACATGAAAACCAACATAGTCAAAGATTTCATCATGATAATGGTTTCATTTTTCTTTAGATTACTAATAGGAATTTATAGGATTAAGAAGTTAATTACGTTCCTAATTCAGATTAAAACTTTGAGCTAGATTCAACAAGAAAGAGTAAGAAGAAGAAGAAAAACATACTCTCTCCCCTCCCATAACAAGTGTCTCATTTACTATTTTGGGACGTACCAAAATAAGTGTCCAGATTCCCTTTTAGCTAATTAGAAAAGATTTTAGTGGGTAAAGATAAGATGTTATTGGTAGATAGTGACTTTTCTTAAACTGTGTGCATTGTGTGCATTTTGACATGAGACACTTATTTTGTGACGGAAGAAGTAAAAAGCAACAAACAAACAAATGATATACTCCTATATCTTTATTAAAGTCAATAACAAAATGCCAAAAACAATTGATTATTTTATTTTAAGAATTGTGAAGTAGATGAAAAGCTAATTAAAGTCGTACATATTGATGGTTGTTCGTATCAACCGTATGTGGCAGACCGTTCACGTTCATAACTTCATTTTGTATTTCAAAAATTATTATTAATATTAACTTTATATAATTCTTTAGTTTCTAAATGCAAAAACCCACAACCAAAACTATATATAAATATTATATAATAATTTAATTATTTAAGTTAAACCTGAGGACCGATGATCGGAAGTAATGAGTTGTAGAGTGACATTTTTGCCCAAAAGTTCATGAACTCGATCCAAAACCGATGCACTCAAATCGTTGATATCCAACAAATTTTTCTTCGTTAAAACCACTCTCCCGCGTATGGTCTTCATTAACTCGATCCCACTAATCGAAATAATTTGAAGTGTTTTAATTAGCTTTTTCTTGATGAATAGAGGTTTGAGTATTTGTATGTGTATCAATGTCCCCAAGTAAAATAGATGATTTATATTTATAGGAATATAGAGAACGTTGTTGTAGGAACTAGAGATCGTACGTATAATTAAAAACCCTATACTAGTTGCTATGTGGACACCAAAGATGGTACATGCGCAATAACATTTCTATTTCTAGTCTAGAAATAAATTATTATCTGACCGAGTAAATAGTAGATTAGTAGTCAGTTGCTACTTTCAAGTTCGATCTATAAATTAAAAACAAGTTGTGGTTATGTTTAATTAAAGTCGATGTTGATGTATCGATATGATCATCTAGAGTTTGATTTGATACGGTTTTTTAAAACGGAATTTGATACGTATAATGTTGTCTGGTCTTAATCCAAATGATTAGATGGAACGGACAATTCATTGTTCATATACACAAAGTTTATTGCTTTATATTACTCTTAAATTTTATCATCCATTTATGATTAGTTGTAATAAAAATATTTTTTTATTAATTAATTGTTGATTAATAACGTCGAAAAAGAGAATAACGTTTTACCTCGATCTAAAAGAAACTAATAAAAAAATAGGTATTAAATTTAAATGAAAATTTCTGATGATCAACGATTTATTTTGTTAGTATTATTTCAAAGTTAAGATTAAGATATGGGAAAGTATTGTTTGTTGGGATATGACCAGGTAATAAATAAATGCATGTCCGGAATATTTAAGCCTACGGGGTCACACGTATTGACATTTATGCTCAATATAATTAATTAATGTATATGTGAAATATATTAATTAATACGTTCACGAATAAATAAATAAACCGTTTTTAAAGTGTTAATTGTACGTTTATTTAAAAAAGAGAGACTTAGATGTAAATTAGAGAGTAGAAAAATTCTGGAACATTCCAGAACTCCCTTGTGGAGGCCGGCATTATGGCCCATGGGTTTGGGATAAACCTTTAGCTTATTTTTCAAGGTACATATACCCTATAAATAGAGAGGCAAAGAACCCTAACAATTACACATTCTATTCTTTTTTCTCACTCTCGAATTCGGTTTTGCCGAATTAATCCCAAGGGGTTTCGGCTTTTGTGGTTCGACCAAGGAAGGCGGGACACAAAGGTTGTGCGTTGTGAACGGATACTAGCATACGTATTTGAGCTGCTGTCGTGTTTGCGATCGTAGAGGGGTTTTGCTTTAAACCCTCAACTATTTAATTATAGTTTATTGGAGTTTTGCTAAAGGTACAAATCTATCTTAATTAATTACATATACGTGATTATTACTTCCGCAATTGTGTGACAATTTTGTTTATATTTGTATGCATACTCTAACATTGTTAACTTAGATACGAAGTATTCATATACTCCCTCCGTCCCAATTTTATTATCCCCGGACAAAAAATACGCAGTTTATGAAAAACATCACCATCTCTCTTACTTTTTGGTAACAAGATAATTTTACCCTTTACTTTTTACCTACTTTTTGTCTTACATATATAAATTAGGGGCAAAAATGAACTTTATCTCATTATTCTGTTCTATTTATGAAAGTGAACAATTAAATTAAGACAATGTTTGAAATGCTTGGTATGAAGTTAAGATAGTTTTATTAAAGTTTATACGGATATCTCGTGTGGCAAAATCATTTGTGTAAGTTATAAAAGTTAAAGATTAAAAATAAAAAATATAGAATTTTTCTTGCAACACAGCCTTTATACAATCAACAACATGAATATCATGCCCGAAAATAAATTCTTCTACCGTCATATTTATAATGTTCCTGCTAAAAGATATAACAACCGGATTGAACAAACATTTTTTACTATTTTACACACACACACAAAAAGTACGCCCTTAAACTATAACCATAAAACTTGTACAAGTGTAAATTCGAAACTATGAGATGACCGATGACTCGATGGTATTGATATCGGTGCAACTCAAACAAGTGAAAGGTTATTATAGTAAAACTATGAATATAATGTGTGTGATGTATGTAATCGAGTTGTGTTTCTTTGCCTATCGAAATAAATTTTGATTAATGATTGTAGGGTAAGGTCCAATTCATAAGAGCGACTCAAATATTGGAAAGGAAACTCACACCTAAATGTGTAATCGACATACACATTAAAAATTTCTATTAAATGCATAATTATTTTCGCCAAAATAGAAATTTATTTTATAATCAAAGTTGTTGGTACAACTAATAATGAATGTATCTACGCTATTAAAGGTCGTCGTTGTGTATTATTTGCGTCACATAGAAAGTGTGTCATCTTTTCGTCCATAAGGTTTTTAGGGTTTTTATATGTTACACATGAATCATGAAATAATGTATATTTATATGTTGCACTTTTTTTCTTTCTTAAATGTGGATTAGAGGAGTTTATACTTGAAAGAGGGTAGAAAGGGCAGATAATTTCAACATTTCGATTTTTTGAATGTACAATCCCGATTTACAACATTTTAACATTACTACATTTTACACTTACAATTTTAACTTAAGACGAAGCTATTTTGTATAAAGGTCTAGACTGTAAATTATTTATATTGAGATTTATATTGGAATTAGATGGTAACAATATGAAATCGCACATCTATCTATTTATATTTATAATATAAAGATCTAAATAAGCTTATGTGACATGTTTAGGAACAGATTAGTATGATGTGTAACAAACAATGATAATCAATTGTAGCATATGTCACATAATAAACTTGCCTTACTAAACACAATTCAAAGAATAACCATTATAAATAGTCTTTACTAATAAAAAAAGCCTATTTTTGTTAAATAAATCTAAAATAATTGACTTGACTTTTTTTAAAAAAATAAAAAAGTTAGTTTAAGACCCGCAAAATTTACGGGTTGCCTTTAGATATGTCTTATATATGAATGTGTTATATGGATTTAATAATTGTTTTGGTGTTGATGTACGGTACATCGGTTTGTTTTGTTTTAATTTTAAATGAAAAATGCATTAAGGGTTTGAATTGTGATAGATTTTGAGATGATGAGTACAAATATATAAACTAATTATAAGGATAATATTGTGTATGATATCACTTTGTTATTTGTATTGACATTTAATAATATTATATTATTTAAAATCATATAGGTATGTTTTTTCCAAATAAGCATATTTACTGGTCCAGCAGGTTAATACTACTTTATACATAAAAAATAACGCTCTTTGTAGTGCATTGGTGATTTTCATCCATCTAAGTTACTCTCTATAATTTAAAATTAACAACCTATAATGCATTACTTTATCTTTTTAACTTGACGAAAGATGACAAAACATGACACCTCAAATGCAAGCTCTATTGGCCCAAATGACGTTAACACATCCTTAGAAGATTAAATGGTAAATTATTTTAGGGATGTAAATCGAGATATGGAGAAATTAGTGGCAAAAGAGTAAATTAATTATTCAATTATTGATAATATTGTGCATGACACCACTTTCTTTTTTGTATTTGTATTATTTTATAATAATAATAATACTATATACTATATTATGTACCATAACTTTGAATTAGTTAAATAAAAGTTAAATTGTTAACTTAAAAATTTCAAATCTTGTAATTCGGTATCATTTTTTTTCTTCACGTTTTAAATTTGTGTTGTATTTTCAGTAACGACTATTTTTTTTGTTTCGCCAAAGTTACACGAGGATAACCGAAACTCGCAAATATATATGACGAACCAATGGGTAATATTAATTGGGTACACAACGGGTATTGGGTCAGGTATCAGTACGAATATTCTATATCGGCGGTATGTGTACATATACAAAACCACTCGTCAGAAAGATCCAAAAGTTATAAATTATAAATTAATAAAAGGATAATAAAGCGTAAGTTGTATAAGAATTTAAATCACTGAGCGATGAAATGAAGTTATGTTAAAATTATTTATTGGGGTTTTTCAGAAAAAACAAAAAATAAGATTGTATGAATAGTTTAAATTATAGAAGAAATAATAAATTATAAAATATTTGGAGGATAATCTATAATTAAAGAAAAAATAAAAGATTTATATTGTAAATATTAAAGGGTATATATTGTAAATATAGAATGGTACAGTAGTCTTTTAATCTTATAATAATAGAAATAATGATGTTATGAAATAAAATAAGGGTTAGATGTTAATAGTTAAATTTTATCTAATGATTCTTATTCTCTCAAAATTTTTCTTTTAATATATAAAAGATAGATAGATAACTACTATTTTTTTAAAAGGAAATTGAAAACTCCTAACAAAAATCTAAATTGGATTGATCATAAAAACTTTAAAAAGTAAAGTTTTTTAATTGCTTCTTAACTATGTCCTATTATCACATTACATTTTCCTTAAGTCTTTCTAAGTATGACATATTATTACAATAGTTTCTTTTAAGTTTATTAGAAAAAAATCCTAACTAATTATATTACTAATGTTCGTCATCTTAAAAGTTCTAAAGGTTTTGATATTTTAAACTCCTAACAAGCTACTATCTTCCATTTTGTGAGGAGTCCTAATTCTTTTTTTTTACTTATAGTTTTCAACTTTTCATAATCTAACTTATACTATTTAATTATTAGTTAACAACATTAATTTATTATAACATTTTCTAATAAATATATAATTGTATATTTAAACGATCGTGCATCACACAAACTCAAACTATATTTATTTCTTGGATAAGTTATTGGGAATACACTCAACTTGTCCCAAATGTCTATTGTGTGTATTCAACTTACGAGTGCCCTAATTAACGCACCCAACTTTCAAAAACGGTTATTGTGTGTACTTTGACGATGTGTCATCCGTTTAAAATGTCATGTGACATCATTAGAAGATGACACGTCATCGCCTCTTTAGCAAAGTACACACAATAATCGTTTTTTAAAGTGGAGTACATTAAATAAGGCACCCGTAAGTTGGGTATACACAATAGACATTTACGACAAATTGAATGTATTCTCGGATACCTATCCCTTATTTCTTTACCATACTGAACAATTAGCAAGCATAATTGGATCTCGAGTAATTGGCCCACTACCTTTTCTTTCAAGTATTCTCATAAGTAAGGGGAAAATTAAGGGGCTCAAAACCTAGTTATTTATGAATTATATATTTTCTTTTTTCAAACTCATTACTCATCTCACATTTACGTCTCCATCAAAAAATTGACTTTTTCCTATGATGATTCAATAATGTCACAGCTGAACTTAAATAATTATATGATTTTCTTGAGATCATTCAATAACGTCTCTAAAAGAAATTCGTAGAATTCAATATTGTGTTTAGTTTCTGAAAGGGTGGTGATAATTTCATCGTTCTACTTGATAAATTCACCAAAATCATGCACTAAAAATTTGTACTGTACAAACTATAATGCACTGTTTTGGTGAATTTATCAAATAGAATAATGGAAATATCATCACCCTTTCTGAAAATCTAAAATTTTTCGTAAAGAGGAATTGGAAAACGAGAAAATGTATTCAATTTTTTTTTAAACAATAAGAAAATACAAATGTGATTTTGTATACATCTTAGAAGATAAAAATTCATATCTAAATGCATTTTTCAACTTTCGTTAGTTTTTAGAAACATAAAACGCATTTTTATCTCTAAACATAAATGAATAAATAAAAAATGAAGAAATATGTTTCTACTTTCTACGACAAAGGGTATGTTTGACAAAATTAGCTTGTAGTCGGAGCTGAAGCTTATTTTTGGAGCTGATAGCTGGAGCTTATATGTTAGTTGAAAGCTGGAGTTTATTTCCTTATAAGTGTTTGACAAAAGTAGTTGAAGCTTAAAAAATATGAATTTACATAAATGGAGAATAAATTAATTGATAAATAAGTATATAAGGGGCAATTATGTAATTTCTCATTTAATAAGCTAGGAGCTTATTTTTAGAAGTAATTTTTTTTTAGAGCTTATTTTTTTCAATAAGCTCATAAATTTCCGTGTAACAAACAATGCTAAAAGCTTAAACTTATAAAGAAAATAAGTTTAAGCTATCGTAAGCTCCAATAAGCTAATTTGCCAAATACAGTTAAAACGCGGCCTAATCAAGATCAACCTGCATATGCATATGAGGAATTTTGTTACAGCAATGCGTTTGTAATTTAGATGAAACATTACCCTAAATAGTTTAAAAAATATATATGTCAAATCGGATGTACAGTATTAATTGAGTGTTCTGATAACGTAAAAGGAACCAATGGGGTTGCACAAATTTATTGCTCGTTGACATTTATCGAAGAATATAGATAGATGTGGGCTAGTTTTAGCCACCTTGGTTAGCTAATCTTCTAATCTAGTAATCTACAAGACTACAACTTTAAAGCTCAACTAAAAGTGGTCCAAATAAGAACGTACACGATTGTATATCACCTTTTAAAGGTATTATATCATATTCATATTCCAACAATAAATGGCATGCAAAAAATAACAATTCAGGCTTACTAAACAACCAAAGAGGGTCCAGAAGTCATTTATTTTATATTTTATTTTTTTTCTAAATTATGTAACAATATAAAATACAATAAAAAGAATATCCTACTAACGTGTGGTCTAATGAATTCGTAATTTTCTTAAATATTAACATTTGTATTTAATATTCATTAATTCAATTCAGTATTTACCATTTTTATACATATATGAATTACAAATACGTTACTTAAGAAAAGTAGAGGTTCAACCTTTACGTGTGTCACGGGGTACATGTAAGCAAAACCCTAGAATGAAGAGTTTTACTAACATGTGTCCCGTTGCACACGATAAGTGCATTTAATTAATGAATCTGTAATTTCCTTACATATTAACATTTGTATTTAATACTCATATATAATATTTACCATTTTTACGTATATATTAATTACAAAATATGTTATTTAAGAAAATCATGGGTTCATTATAAGAACCTTAAAGTGTACTGTAGGGGTACACATTTACAAAACCCTTCTTTCTAGTAAATACTACTCCCTCCGTCCCAAATCTATTGTCTGACTTTGGAGTCTCTCTTTGACAACTTTGACCTTAAATATTTTTATTTGTGTTATATAATACTTGATGCAAATTATACCAATGAAAATACATTTAAAATTCAATCAATTCATATATTTTGCATCAAATATTATATAACACAAACAAAAATATTGAAGGTCATAGTTAAAAGAGAAAGACTTCAAAGTCAACAAGGGGACAATAGATTTGGGACGGAGGGAGTAGTAAACAAAGAATATGTTGAGCATCTCCTCCTTCACTGTTCGCGGGCTTGTAGGATTTGATCATCTCTATTTAAATGGTGGAATATCGAATGGATCGTATACCATTTTCCCTAGAAGAGTTCTCAAATGACTGGTATAATGGGATGAGTATAAAGGGTCGAAAATTTTGGAGTCTGGTTGTCCCGTATATAATATGGGTGCTATGGAATTTTAAGGAATTAAGCGACCGTTAGTGTGAAGTATTCTTCTCTTTGTTCATTGGTTCACAAGTTTAAGATAAAAATTATTGGGATAATTACCTAAAAATGCAACTAACTTGTACCCGATATTGATTGTATGTATCCAACTTACATATGCTATTTTCAATGCATCAAACTTTCAAAAAGAGTGGTTTAATGTAATTTGTCGATGTGTCAAACTTTTTGGATGCCACGTGTCATTATAAACGAGTGACACATCATCAAATTACATTAAAACACATTTTTCTTAAAGTTTGACGCATTAAAAAAAGCATACGTAAGCTGGGTACACATAATAAATTTCGGGTACAAGTTAGTTGCATTTCCAAGTACTAATCCCAAAATTATTTATGTGGGCTAGCTACTTCGTAAGAGATGATTCGAACTCATCAGTTCTACATTTAAGAAACTCAACCTTGGCGTGTACAGTGTACTTCAAGGTGCTTAGTGTAGGCCTATTTTCAAGTCTTACTTAGCTAATCAATATACCATTAGAAGTTAAGTTGATATATTTATGGTCTGTTTTTACTTTTTTTCTATCTTTCATGTACTACGTAATCTACCCTCTTGTTGAAGAGATTATTTATAAAAAACCTTCTTTTGTCGTAAAAATAATAATAATAATCTAAACACTCCTGTATATAAGCTCTCTTATTAAAGACGTATATTATATATTTCAGGTTGCTAGCTAATAGCGAGATTGGTGAAAACTGAAATGACATAAAACTATAAAAGCTAAGGTGAGCCGTGAGTGCCTGAGTGCCTGAGTGGTCATGTTCCGAAGACAAAATAAGTATAGAAGGTTTTTAGTGGAAAGAGTATAAAGTCAAAGATAGAACATTTTTACGGAGAATTATTTAAAATAGGTGATGATAAATTCAATATCCAATTTGATTGATTCACCACACTATTAATACATATGAATGGTGGATATATCTCATTTGCCATTCAAAATATATGTGTTTCCTTGTAAATATGTACTACTATTTATTTTTAAATCGTAAGACTGTTCCCTACGCTTTAGTTGGTTAACCGTTGTTTCCAACCGACGGAGTTTACGTCATTGACACGTCCCGTCAGTTTGTGTTCATCGGTTCAACCCGTCGAATATCTGACGTTCATCACTTCTTTTTATTTTTTTGTGTATAAAGTAAATGTAAATTAGTATATGTGAGACCCAAAAGTTAAAGTGACGGTGATCACTTATAACAGGTGTTCGTCAGTTTCAGTCAGTTTTTAAAAAAGCTGACGTGACGTTACGTCAGTTTCAGTCTACCATTGCGGATAGTCAAAGATTTATTTATCATAAAAAAAACTATAAAATATGAATATTTTAAACATAAAATATAATAGCATATCTGATCCTAAAAAAAAAAAACTAAAAAACAAATTTTTGTTACAGTAGGGGTGTGTTTGGCACCAACAATTTAAGGGATTATGGGGGATTTTAAGAGATTAAAATTCTAATTTTAAAAATCTCAATCCTTCAAAAAGTTACAATCTTTGTTTGGCATATAAAAGAGCTTAGAGATTCTTCCAAAAATAATCCCTTAAAGTAGAAGCCCTTGAAAGTAGCTTATTTAAGAATCTCTATCCCCTAATTATAAAATTACTATATTGCCCTTCTTTTAGTTATTAAAAAACTAAGGTTTTGTACATTTATGTCATTTTACGTTAATAAGTTCCATCTCCATCCACTTTGCTAAACACTTTTAAAGTTTAAGATCTCCAGCTTCATCCCTAAACAAAAGCTTCAGCTTCAAGCTTCCATCTCAAACTCCATCTTCATCTCCAACTACATCTCCATCTCCATCTCCAGTCAGTTACACACCCTAGAATATAGCAAATTCAAGGTGTGATGAAGCATTACCAGGTTGAAAATTCTACCGGGAGATTTTGCAAATTTTTAATTTTTATTTATTTCACGTGTATAATAATTTGTAGGTGAAGTTATTTTAAAATAAGGGTTTAATATTCATTGTGATAAGTACAAATAAAAATGTATTTAAGTGTAGTTTTAATGTGAAAACAATATGAGCGGTCAAATAACGACTTCTTTTACTCTAACTCGTAACCTTCATACATATGGAAGTCACATGCTTACATGGAAATTTACAAAGATTATTCTCTTACCAATAATGATGTACAATTGCTTTTACATGATTTTGTCTATGTTACGTATATTTAATAATTCATGGGGTAAGGTTCAAATGAGTATATCACGATAACTAATAGATTTCTGTCATGTGCCATTTTATTCTCTCCCCTCTACATTTTTTAAAATTAAATATCTCACAAATGGTAAGTTGAAAAATCATGAAAATTGCACCATAAAATTCAGCGTTTTCTCCTCTTCGATTTGCCGTTCCTCAAGGCATACTTTTGATAACTTTTTTTTCCTTCCATTTTTTGGTGGATTTTACAAATTAATAACACATGTGTTAGTGATTGGTTATACATTTAGTTTGTGGTTAAGGTTAGGGTTTATGGTTTGGGTTAGGTTTAGTAGGGTTTAGGGTTTAATAGGGTTTAGGGTTTAGAGTTTTGTAAAGCTTTAGGGTTTAGGGTTTGGGGTTTCGGGGCGAAACCCCAAACCCCCAACCCTAAACCCTAACCCTAACCCCTAAACCCCAAACTCTAAACCCTAAACGCAACACCTTAACATACGTGTTAGTAAATGTGAAACCCACCAAAAAAGAGTGAAAAAAAAACTCGTTGAAAGTATGCCTTGAGGGACGGCAAATCGAAGAGGAGAAAACGCTGAATTTAATGGTGCAATTTTCATAATTTTTCGATTTGTCGTTTGTAAGATAATTGATGTTGGGGATAAATGGGTTTTGTACATGTGAAACATTCTCTTTGTACACATGACATGATATCATTGGTTCCCTCATTCTCACACAAATTTTTATTCTCATTTGAACCTCACCCTACGATTTGTAATTTGAGTTTGATAGATTAGGTATAATTAGTTTGCTCTATAAATTGAGGTTATTAGTTTAGGAATTTTGGACCTATGAATTTGAATTTACTGGTTTGTTTGGTATACCTTTTGAAATTGATTTGTTTGATTCGTCAGTTTGTTTGAATTTAATTTGCAATTTAATTTTGAAAGTTTCCACTTCATATTCGAATTGTTTATTTCTTTGTATTTGTTCAATATATCTCAAACACGGAAAATTTTATAACACTGAGTACCTAACGCTTCTAATACCATGAAGTCGTAGATTAAGAGTTACAAATCAAAATTTCAAGTTCGTATGATTATTTCACATTTATACAATATAAATAATTATCATTGTTTTGCAAATCATTCTAACAATCTAACAGCATACATATTGGTATCGTTCAAACTTTCAAAGGCACAAAGCCCAATTATCTTTATGGCCATTTTGTCTTACAATTGAGCCCGTTAGGAAAGGCCAGTCTGACCTATCCAATAGGAGTATCGGACCAATACTGTCGATTTTTCGATTTCTCCCCAAATCCAAACCCTAAACCCTAACCCCTAAATCACAAACCTTAAACCACAAACTCTAAACCCTAAACGCTTTATAAAACTCTAAACCCTAAATCATACTAAACCCTAACCCCTAATAAACCCTAAACCCTACTAAAACATAAAATCTAAACCCTAAACCATGAATCCTGCTAAATCCTAACCCTAAACTCTAACCCTAAACCATAACCATAACCGTAAATAAAATGTACAATCAATCACTAACACATGTGTTACTAATTTATAAAACCCACCAAAAAACCGAATTTTTTTTAATCGAAAGTATGCCTTGAGGGACGGTAAATCGAAGAGGATAAAACGCTGAAAAATATGGTGCAAGTTTCATGATTTTTCGATTTGTCGTTTGTGAGATAATTGATGTTTGGGGTAAACGGATTTTGTAGTATAGAACATTCTCTTTGTACATGTGACATGATATCATTGGTTTACTTAATATCACTCAAAAATCATGGACTCATTTGAACTTTACTCACTAATCATTATCTAATTAGGAAGTACCGGCCAATTAATAAAGTAATATTTACAAAACAAACTCTTTGCTTCAAGTCATTTACTAACCGTCCGAATTTGATAACAACGCATTAATACATCATTTAAGATTCAATCAACTACAACTAATAGTTTAATATTAATTTCAATGCAGTATACGATATTCTTAGCGCAGTTAAGAATGAAAAATTAATCACACAAAATATCGTATTGTATCTGGGTTTCTTAAATTCGACTCACTCTTTACATCCAACAACTGCTATTTGTACACAAAGTAAATGCTAAGAAACACAATCCTTACAAATCTCTAGTTTATCTAATTTCAGCCAACTTTAGTTTCATATGGTTTACAACAAAGTGTTCATTTGTAAGACAATATAGATCAATATCTTTTGATGGCGTCTTGATATACTTACAATCTATTTACAAGTGGTCTCAACCTCAAATCTTATTAGATAAACGTCATGGGTGACCACAGATATGGTTAAAACAGTTACGCGAATAATTTGGTTAGATTGTGTACATCTGAGTAAAAAAAAAACTCACCCTACCCGAGTAACTTGGGAAACCTCATCTATTAACTTTTTGCTAAGACCACTTGCAATTGGCGTGGTCAAGCCCCGTTTAGCCACCACAACGCATGTAATGAGGTGGTGATGGCGGGGCGTTGTGATTGCAAGAACATAGAAGAGGACGCCATTTGTGGGGCCACAATGATCTTTTTTCCTTTCTATTTTATTTTATTCATTTTATAGTCTAAAGAAAATATATATTTAATGAGATGAGACTGTGAGATGTTAATGAGAAATCACCTATGATAAATATTGCACTCACCACACACTATTATAAGTTTATAACATGGTCTTAGCACCTGTCTAAGAGTACTTGCAAACACACACACAAAGAACAACTATGAAAATTGCTGCTACTATACTCAAACTGGAATTATCAATTACTCGTATATATGTAATCAAGTACACGTTGAGGGAACACACCACTCAGGTACAAAACTCTTGGACAACACTAAGCAACCATCTAAAGCAGCGAATTGTAAAACTAACAAACTCATACTAACATGTCAAACTAGATTAAACAATCTGTAAAATCTAAACTAGAAGGATTATAGATTCTTATACAAAACTCACTAAACGAAGAGAAAAAAAAGACCATTAAACAACAGCAGACTCTCAACTAAATTCATGGCCAAGTCCGTAACCCCTCGGGTATCCAATTTCCTGACCATGACCATGATCATGAGCACCAAAACCATGGTGGTGAACATTGGATGTTGCTTCATCCAGCATTTCACGAATGTGCTCCGGTACATGCTCTTTTTTCTTGGTGACCTTGACTGGTTTTGGCAATTTGGACACAAACTCATAAATGCTTTCCGCTAGCTCATCAGCATTGTCTTCCTGCATTCATTTAAGATGTTGCTGTTTTAGAAGGAACCTCACAACAAAGGTTATCATATTGTTCATTTATTTGCTTCCAGAAAGTATTGCACTTTACCATATTTTGACAGATAACTGAAGCTAAATTACATTATTTTAACAATATAATGATATATGAAGATATGCACAGAACAACAAACAAGAGTCAAAATAAGTCAACTGCTCCTCCCTATGAAGAATGGGAATTGGCATCCTTTAATGGAGCTTTCACATGCCTAGATTTAAATTATCAGATTGTTGCCACTTCAGTTGCAAACTTATAATAGATTCACCATATCAACATTGAGATTCGACACTAGAAGTATGCTCACGTTGCATATTCTTCATATTTATCGAATCACCTTTCACCCGTATGTAGAAGTGGCAACTGGCAAGTTCGATCGATTTACTTGTGAAGAGGCAGCTGCAGCAGAACTTTCTCTCTAAGGTTAAAACTTAAAAGAACTAGCTAATAAAATAAATGGGTCAGAACGGGGCCAAAGTAGGCAAAAGTTTCTTCATCAATGAATTAAACCTCCTAGATGAATCTGATTTCATTACATAAATAAATAAATAAAACATATTAAACATTAAAAGATTATTGTAATCAAATTTGACACAATCATTGTTTAGATGATTCAGAAAGCTGCTCAGAAACTGATACGGGTCAACACAACCAGACCCATTCCAAACAGTAACCGAAAACTATCCTTTATCCAACCCACCCATCTTGCCATCTCTACCCAAATGTAATACATTCAGTCATGTAAATGTATTCTTAAAAAAAACTTATCTATCCCCTGTATAGCTCTAACGAAATGGGAATTGCTTATAACTAATACTAATAGATTTAGAGTTTTAAACTAGTAGGACGATTCATCAACTATGCATGTTAACTTTCTTTAACAATTTATACTAAATTACTAATCACAAATTCACAAGCAACAATATATCCACATTTTTACAATGTTGTGATAACAAAATTAACATGCAGCCTAACATTCGGACATTCGGATGATGTAAATCCTCACCTGCGGCCAACGGCCCCCAGAATGTGTGACATAAGTAGCCTGAGGAAGCACGGAGGCAATTTCACGCCCCTGTTCGATCCACTCTTCAGACCAAATCACTTGCATTGGTAAATTTTTCAGACCATCAAGTTTACCCCATTCTGCTATATCAAAACTAGCATTCATCATATTTCCCATTACCACAACCGATTTTGTTCCATCTCTACCCTTCAAAAGAAGTCTATGACTCTCTGCATCCAAACCACCACCTGTTTTTGAACAACAACTTTCAATCACCTTTCCGAAAACAGATCCAAAACCTGTAACAACTTCTCTAATTACCGGAAATTTCAACATCGATACAGGAAAAGCAGGTTGATTCGATGTACTATCCAGAAGAGTTACACTTCTTATAACTCCTAAATTCTTAGACACCCAATTAGCCCCTAAATTAAATGCCAAATCATGAAGGACCAAATCAACAGGTGCTAAACCCATTGTATCAATCACTTGTCTCAAAACCCTACCCATTTCTTCAGGACCTAATTTAATCGGTTTCAAACTCGTTACTTTCGACATTCGAATCTCATTTTCTGGATAGTCATAATTCACATACCCTTGCTCAACTAACTGATCAAACCCCCAAAAAATACCCTTTTCCTTAATTTCTTTATACATCTCTAAAACCCTACCAAAACCTGTTATCACTTTCTCTTCGGTAACGGTTTCAAACTTATCAGAAAACCCAGAACCAGGAAGGTCTAAAGCAACAGTACGGACACCTTTATTTCCTAAAAAGTTAACAACTTTACTGAAAATGAATGAACTACAAGCAAACCCATGTACAAAAAGCACATTTTGTGATGAATCAACTGGGCCATCTTGGATTGTGAATACTTCAATTGAATCACTATGAGGGGTTGTTTGCACCTTAATTGTTCTGCCATTAGAGTAGTGGTGCCTGAGATTTGTGGGTAGAGTAAGGAACCATGTTTTGGGGTCTTGTTGGGTGGAAAAAGATGAAATTGCGATGAATATTAGGGTTATGATAGAAATTGAGATGGTGAAGTAAAACCAGAAAGTGAAAGGGTTTGGTGTTGGGTTTGATGGGTTGGGTTTCTGTTTGTGCTTGGGTTTGATTGGAGGGGGGTTTGGTGAGTCTGGTTCTTGAGTAATGATAGCCATTGATGGGAGTGTGAAGGTGCAGAAGGAAGGAATTTGAAGGAAAAGTTTGAAACTTTTAATGAAATGTAAAATGAAGATGCAGAAAAGAATTGGGAAAGTTAACAGGAGATTGGATCTTTCTTACATTTTTCAGGAAATCGAGAATCCAAGTGAGAAGAAAAATAAATGAAATACAGTAGAATACAATAGCTTATATTAAGAAAAATGTTTTTTTTTTACTTTCAATTTTCTCTTTATATATTATGTTACTTTTTACTTTATTTTGATCACACTCTAGGGGCTGTTTACTTTTTTTTTCATTAAGTCCCATATGAATAAAGATGACAGAATGAGCATAGAATGACTATATATAGTAATAAGTGAATGGATAATCCTATTTACTTATTACACTACATAAGCAGTCTGAATGATAAAAATGACTATTTTACCCCTAAGTTTAATAATTAAATTAAATTATTTGTTTGTTTTTTATTGAATGACAAACATGATTATGTAACTTACCATTTACAAAAATTTATAATTCATGAATCATTAGAACAATATTGATTAACTTTTTCGATAATTTTTATACACCTTGAAACACATAAAAATGAAACAAGATGTAGCAAGGAAACTAAAATTAAAACAAGTAGTAATTTTGGGGGCAAGATACACCAATACATACAGCAAACACCCCAAACTTTACTAGCACACCTCAACCACATGACCAGAGCCACAAATTGGCCATTTAAAACTACAAAAGACATACCAGAGCCACTATTTTGACCATTCAAAATACATAGCAAAAATAGCAACACCACCTACAATTTGTGATTAGTACCATATAAACTTTAGCCAATTGAAGTAGGACTAGTTCAAAATGATTGGCTCTTTTCACCTAACAAGTAGTCTATCCAAAAATTTAAATACATGCACTCGATCTCAGTCATAAAATACTTGCAATTTCATCACACAAATTTGCCATATATTATGTACTTTGAGCATCCCATTGTGTTTCGGGTTCGTCTTCCCCTTCTTCTACATGTTGTTCTTCTACATCTTCATCTCCTTCATCTTCCTCGTCACATTCCATGAAAAGCTCATCATGAATATTCCACTTTCTTATATAATTATGTATTTCAAAACAAGCAATCACCACGTTTCTTTGAACCGCAAATGAATAAGGAGGCATCTCTTTTAGGATTGGAAATCTTGATTTCAAAACTCCATAAGCACGTTCAATGATATTTCTAAGTTGTGCATGATTAAATTTTTCTTTGCTTCGCGTGAGAGACACATTAGCTGGTGACATTGAGTGTTGGAGCCACCTAATAACTCTTATGTGTACGCGTGTCCAGTTAACGCAGAAGTGGTATCTCTTAACCTTTCTATTCTTAATGAGCTTCTTCGTCTCATGTACCAATATAGAATGATTAAGATTATAAATTCATCTTCGGTGTCCATATCTCATCTATAATAAATTTATTGCAATCAATTTACTTATAAATAACAACATAGCAGAGATATCAAATGTTCTTGGAAACTATATGCTAGCTATAAGTCTACTGCTAGCTTTGAGTTTTCTTTAAATTCTACCAAATTTTAGGCATACAAAAACATATGATCTCTTTGTACCAATAAAGTATATATAAGAAAAAAAAACAAGCATTTGTTTGTTGCAGAAAGTTCCAAACTTTTGTAATTTGCAAAACGTCATTTGGATTCATTGAGGGATTAATTAGACATTAAACCAATATTTTAACAAAGAACCAAACAACAATTAAGTCATATCGTGTTCTATTTACTTTTTCTTTATAATTCTTTTTCTATAATTAAATTTTCCATATCAAGCTTCAATGGGGTCGTTCAGTCAAATGCTACAGTAGCAAATTATATTCTATGTTTAGGGAAAATTATGAATGCAAATGAAATCCAGGAAGACCACCCAAATCGAAAATCTAGAACAAACCCTCGAAATCAAAAACTAAAAAATCCCTCAATTGAAAACCTAAATTATAACCCTTACCTGTAAGGAATGATACAACAGAGATGGCAATTCAATCGAGTCTGTTTGGCTTTTGCTCACACTTTGCAGCATCAATTCATCAATTTGAGGAGAAGCATGTTAGAAGAAAAAGAGAAACTATGTACGTGATTCTGATGAAAACATAAAAGAAAAGGGTTGGGGGCAATTTAGAGAAAAAGATGGCAAGATGGGAGGACATGGGTTTTGAGAGTGACCGAATAAGTTGTTCGCTCAATTAATAGAAATTGATGACTGAATAAGTCTTGTGGACCATTCAGCTCATTAATGACAAAGTAAACATGCCCTAATGCATCATACGACACGTTAAATGGATAAGTACACTTAGCGTGTAATTGACCCTAGTCAAGACAACACAATATAGCTCGAGCTCAATTCAATTAGGAATTTATAGTTCGTATTTGAGCCGAGCTCTATTAAGCTTGTATTTTCAAGGTCAACTTATTAATTAACATACATTCAAGCTTGGTTCGGTTCGGTTAAATGTGGCAAAAATTTAATAATAAAATACTTATAGTTAATATTTAACGATTCAACATTTACAGGCTCGACTTATTCAACTTGATACTTTCTCAACTCAAAGTTTATTATAAGGTAAGACAAATATATTAATTGACAACACAAGTGAAAATAAATCGAAAGTCTACTCAAATAACTCAAACTTGAGCTTAACTTGTACTAACTCAATATCAAGTTATTATTTTTGAAGTCGAAATCAAGTAATTCGTAAGTCGATTCGATTCTACCCATAAATTTTAAAGGTGAATTGAGGGTCCAAAATATGTAAAAAATTTCTAAACTTGCAATCAATTTTGTTGCTTGTAAACTTGTCATCCCCACTTCCCAGCAATACACTCCAACTCCCCCTTATCCCTTCCAATTTATCTCTCCGTTTACTTGCAAAAGAATCCGTCCGCCGATGAAGTCAGCTGCGGCGACGATGATGTCAGGTCTTTCCCTCTCCACAACGCAGCCGCGTTCCGCCGCTCTTTCCTCCCTACGTTTCTTCTCACTGTCACTTCCAATTTACCACTACCCATCAATTAACTATAAGAAACCCCTAATTCATGTCAATTCCATCCGAAATTCTTCCTCGATCACCGCGAAACCATCTTCCGAGATGCGTAAGAATAATAGTAATGGATGGGAGCAAGATCAGAAGCTGACTGCTCTCCGGGAGCTTTTTGGGAAGCCAGGTGTTAATATTGATGCATATATCATTCCTTCTCAGGATGCTCATCAGGTTCGTTATACCTTTTCTGCGAATTAGCCCTTATAGCATTAGCTTTTGATTGTGCCCTTTTAAACTAATGCTGCACAGACAGTTATTTATTAATTAATATATATTATGTTTGTATGAATCAGGTTAAGTAAGCTCAATGGCTAAATTATGCATGAGTAGTAATGCCACAATGGAAATGGTAGCCTAGGAATAGTGTGTGGGTAACTAGCGCGATTATGCTAAATTTGATGTGTTAATATGATGTGATTATTGGTTGTTATGTTTACAGAGTGAGTTCATTGCTGAATGTTATATGAGGAGGGCGTATATATCAGGTTTTACTGGCAGTGCTGGCACTGCGGTTGTTACTAGACATAAGGCAGCTCTTTGGACTGATGGGCGATATTTTCTCCAGGTTTGTATAATGTTTCTGAGTTTGTTACATTAGAATTTGATCTCCATAAAAGATTTTTATTTTTTTTAATGCTGTATTCTTTTATCTTATTTCTAATCAGGCTGAGAAGCAGTTGAGCTCGAGCTGGATCCTAATGCGTGCTGGAAACTGGGGTGTCCCTAATACTACTGAGTGGCTTAATGATGTTTTAGCTCCTGGTGGCAGAATTGGAATTGATCCTGTGAGTAGTATTTGAATTCTTGTTACGTGTTGGCGTTACTATAATACCATATCATTTTTTTATCTTTTACCAAATGGTATACAATTCAATTCTCGACATATTAAGGAATGTGTATTGAAGCCATTAAGTGACTGAACTGTTGCTATTATAATAGAAAGACGGGTCGGTATTGGTGAAATTATATGTTCTAAGTGTTTGCTTGATCATCAAATCAGTATTTTTTTTATTAGAAAACATCGATGTTTGCCGCTCCTTGTATACCTTATCATTTACCATAGTTGCAAATCATGCATATGAAGGGGAGCCATTTGGCAACTATAGGTTTATTACTTGATAATACTTTTGAATTGTCTGAAGGAAGTTTGTTTCATCTATCTTGGCAGTAACATGTTATTTTGCATCCAGTTCGCCATTGTTCCTATTTATAACATGCACATGACTTGCAGATCCATTCAATTGTTATTTTAGAGCCATCTCATGTTTTTACAATTAAAAGATACATATGTTTGTGATCTTTCATGAGATTTTACTAGCTAAGGCTACATAACTTGAATGATATGGACTTGATACTTTAAATTCTTGATTTTAACCTTGAGGCATGTGAGATAAATCATAGATCTTGTCATTTCTTGAGGCTTTCTATGACTACCTCACCCTAATATATGCAACCATTATTATGCATTTTCAATAGTTTTTGATCCATATACAAGATAATCTGTATATCTGTGATATCAAAATCTGAATGGATAAGATAATCCTTAAGTCTTGGCATAATGTAATGTGTAATATGCCAATATGGGACATAGATGGTATAGTGATTTTGTTGTAACCTCTATAATGAGGTGGTTGCCTATGTTTTTGCCGTATTTTTCATAATAAATCCCTTTGGTACAATTTGCTTGTGTCTGATGCCACCTTCTCTTGTATCTGTGAAGGGAGCAGTTTCTTTTTTCTTCTGATGCTGTAAATGAATTGAAGGAAGCCATTTCCAAAAGCAATCATGAATTGGTGTACTTATATGACATTAATCTCGTGGATGAAGTATGGAAAGAAGCAAGACCAATGCCTCCAAACAAACCAATCCGAGTGCATGATCTTAAATATGCTGGCGTTGATGTGTCAACTAAATTATCTAACTTGAGGTCTGAACTCACTGACTCTGGTTCATCTGCAATTGTTATCTCTATGCTTGATGAAGTTGCATGGCTACTGAATCTGGTATTACCTTTAACTTTTGTAGATTTCTACGGGGTCAGGGGTCTTATTTTTTTCTCTATTATAAGATCTGTTTTCTTGATTTAATATTGCTTTTGTGCTAATATACAAACATGTATGCAGAGAGGAAATGATGTTCCACATTCTCCTGTTATGTATGCATACTTGATAGTGGAGATCAATGCAGCGAAACTGTTTGTTGATAACTCTAAAGTCACTCTTGAAGTGATGGACTACTTGAAGAAAGCTGGCATTGAGTTAAGACCGTATGATTCCATCCTTTCAGAAATTGAAAGGTTAGTTTGGTCCATGAACTGCATGTTCATTCTTAGAGGCAGCAATAATTCCCCATCTACTTATGATGTGGCGAATTGAATTCTGTTATATCCCTTATTGGATCAACACGTAAAATAAGAAAGATAAGCTTATAAGTAAACGGGTCAAAGAGGTCGGTTAATGGGTTGAAAGTTACCCAACGTGTATTTTCAATGTGTAAAATCTTTTAAACCATGTTACTCTGGGAAACAAGTTTATTGTTGAAAGAATATATAATTTTTGTGATTATATTTGACATGCTAATTGTTTGTTAGAAATTAGAATTAATTATTTTGGAAGTCAATCCGACCAGACCAGTACAAAATTACTCATTTTGACATGTTAACAAACCCGCCCAACCTAGCCATTTTTCCACCTCCACTGATTCTACTTGATCTTCTGGAGCATTGCATGTTAAGCTTTGTAATATGATGCTATTTTTACATGAACATTCTATATCTTTCAGTTTAGCTGCTCGAGGGGCCCACCTTTGGTTGGACACAGCATCAGTTAATGCTGCTATTGCAAGCACTTATGCTTCCGCATGTGATAAGTATTTAGAAAGCGTTGGTAATAAAAACAAAGGGAAGAAGTTATCTGGCACTCCAAGTGCATTGTGTAAGAGCTCTCCTGTGTCACTAGCTAAAGCAGTGAAAAATCATGCGGAGTTAGAAGGAATGCGAAATTCTCATCTAAGGTAATTATATTATTTCATTATGAAATTGGAAAGATATGGCCAATCTCAAAATTTGTAAATCATAATGCACTAAAGTTAAAAGTTTATATATAATTGATAATTCTCTGAGAGTTGTACAGAGGATGGTCCACTGTTCCATATAACATTACATAATGGGTTTTGATGATGATTGGCATCAGGGATGCTGCTGCACTTGCTGAGTTTTGGTCATGGCTGGAGGAGGAAATGAACAAAAATGTGGTACTCACAGAGGTAGAAGTTGCAGACAAACTTCTCGAATTTCGTGCAAGCCAAGCTGGGTTTGTTGATACAAGCTTCGATACTATAAGTGGTATGCTTCTTATTTTCATGCTTGACCCCTTATTAAGTCTACTCAGTTTTTTGTTTTTGTGTGTGTTTTTGTGTGTGTGTGTGCTTGTATGTATACATTATTCCCTTCCGATATGCTAGGACTCTTAAAACTTGAGGTCTCATAGTATATCTTGGTATAAATTTCATGAATCTTAGAATTGTTGTTTTGAACTCACAGGTTCTGGTGCAAATGGTGCTATTATACATTATAGAGCAGAACCTGAAAGCTGTAGCGTTGTGGATACGCAAAAACTTTTCCTACTAGATAGTGGGGCCCAATATCTTGACGGCACAACTGATATAACTCGGACTGTACATTTTGGTCAACCTTCTGAACGACATAAAGAATGCTTTACCCGTGTTCTTCAGGTGCTGACTGCATATTTCTTATTTTAGAACCCTTCCAACTATGTATGGTAGTTGTCATTTAGTTACTTGAACGTAACTATTTATTAATTAAGTTTATTTTTAAAAATGACCGAGTTTACAATATAGTTGTGTACATAAACAATTGTAGGGCCATATAGCTCTTGATCAAGCCGTATTTCCAGAAAATACTCCAGGTTTTGTGCTGGATGCATTTGCACGTTCTTCCCTTTGGAAAGTTGGACTTGATTACCGGCATGGTATTTTTTTCTGCATTTGTTCTATTCTCTTTTTACACATGAATACATGATGTAATCAGATGCAAGTATTTATTAATAACATATTATGTTTTCTTTAATGTATTAGGAACTGGGCATGGGGTTGGAGCTGCGTTAAATGTTCATGAAGGTCCACATAGTATTAGCTTCCGATTTGGCAATATGACCCCCTTGCTTAAAGGCATGATTGTCAGTAATGAACCAGGTTATTATGAAGATCATGCCTTTGGTATCCGAATTGAGGTATTTTGCATCACATAACAGATGTAATACGTAATGTTTTAAGGGCTATGGAAATTCAATCTATGCAACTTAAAGTAATATTTTTGGCATACGTGATCCAGAATCTCCTGTTTGTCAAAGAGGTTGACACTCCTAATCGTTTCGGAGGAATTACGTATATTGGATTTGAGAAGCTTACTTTTGTTCCTATACAGGTGTGTTGAATTATATTTTCTAGAGTGTTAAATCTTGCGGTTCCCATACAATCGTTGCCAGTATATTTAAGCTTACTTTAATGTATTTATGTAAATAAAACATGTGCTTGTTTTTGTGATTTAATTCAATGCGTACTAATGCGAATTTCATTGTGTAGACTAAATTGGTTGACTTAAAGTTACTCTCCGTTGCTGAGATTGATTGGCTCAATGACTATCATTCACAAGTTTGGGAGAAGGTAAATCTTCATACATCTGTAATTTATTCATAAAGATATGAATTTTGATAACGATGAAAATGACAATCACAAAATATTATCGTCATTGTTATTGCTTACGCTATAGTTATCATATAATGAAGTAGGATTGACCTTGTTTGTTAGTTAAAGTTTAGAAATCTATGACATGATTTGAAACAGTAAACAAGTAGAATATTGATTTCTTGCCCTGAAATGTTTCTTTAATGACCCCGTAGTATTATTATGACTGATTTTTTTGTTGTATCATAAGTCTGAAGTAACTGTGAAGACATTATGTCAAAGTAAAGGGGATGTTTATATATGTTTCAACTTCTAGCATGAAATGTATATGAAACGCTAAACAGTTAACTATCTATATCTATATTTATTCTATATTTATTTTTACATATATTGCATCTTAATGCTTTATATATAGAAATATTTAAGAAGTAAGATTCAACATTTCCAAATTTACACACCTAGCTATATTTATCGATTTACATCATGGGTAATACATCACCAAATACAATACGCAATATACAACTATCGCGGGTTATGAATTACAATAAAGTTTTAATTCCGCTAGATAGTTCGGGTATCATGCTAGTGTTATAGTATGCTTCTTCTGTCTCCCTTTGAAATTAGGATTCATCAGTCTTTTAGAAAGTTTGAAATAGCTATGACCTATATGTTTTCATGTATCAAAGCATAAAAAAGCAAAGTCTCCCACATGCCCAGTTTAGATACATATTTATGTTACTCTCTGATTAAGATCTTGGAAGTATGTCAATAAGATTCTACTATTAGTACTTATAGTTGTTTCGTTCTACTTTGTGCATATTTTGTTTCTTTGGATTTTAGTTATTTACTTTGATTTTCTTACAGGTTTCATCATTGGTGGATGGGTCTGCACGTGAGTGGCTTTGGAATAACACACGTCCAGTTGCAAAACCATGATTCTTCTCATCGCTGTCCTTTTACATGTGTATACAATAAGCTTTATGTGTCATATGTTGTATATAGAACATGGTGCTGGGTAGGGACTCGTTGAATTACACTTGTAACTTGGCTGCAAACATGCAACATTATTCTTTCTACAAATAGACTTTCAGAGGATAATCCAACGTATTGATAAATCAGTCTTTTTGAAACTGGGTCGTTAACTAGTTTAAGCTTGGTCTTGGTAGTGGTTCAAAGTTCAAACCGCTCTTATCTCATATGAATGGTAATCGAGCGTCCTAACCATTATTTCCGGTTTTCGCCAATTCTATGGGTATACTAATGTGTAGTTTTTCTGGGCATATCTTGCTTTTTAGAACTTTAAAAAGTATCGCACGATAAAGATAATTGGTTAAATTTCCTATATCATCCTAACGAAAGTATTTGCTTTTAGAAAGGAATAGTCTCTTCCATCAATGGTTCCTAGTTTAAAATTCATTCAATTATTGATCCAGATTTTTATAAACTTGCACGAAGCTTAGAAGAGATACATAGGCACACATGTATGTAAGGTTTTGTTTGTTCATAATAAAATGTTATTAACAAAATAGAATTTGTATCTGTCACGTGTGGAATAATATTAAATTCGTATGAAGTTATGGGATGTAGGAGGGGTAGCCCCAATACCAATCATCCATTCCTTCACGAATGGTTAAGATTAAGTAATGTCACTCAAAAACTCATATACAATTATATTTGAGTGAGGGACTGAATTGCAATTTTACACTTTAATTAGTCACAGGGTGAGCGAAAGGATTTACATTTCTATCTCTCCCACAACTTCCGCTCAATTTCGTCCAAACGTCCATTCTACACTCGATTAATTCATTGCAGCTGCCGCAATCAAATCCTTCACTGTCCACCACCACCTTCATCATCTGATCTGAAAATGTTGATCTAGATCTAAAAAGTAGTAAATCTGAAAAAAAATCCACCGCATTTTACAAAAGTAGATTTAGATCTGAAAAAGGAGATGTGGAAAAAATTTACTATATTTTACGTTGCTTCTATTGCATTTTATATTTATTTTACTGCATTTAAATTACAATTTAATATGAGATATTTTACAAAAAAACAAAAATCTAATACATTTTATACTACACTACTTCATTTTATAGGAATATTACTTTATAACAAGAGAAAATTTAACAAAAAAACATGAAACATTTTAGTTGCATTTTACACTAAGTACTGCAATTTATTTGTAATTATGCTGCTATAGTTATGTATTATGTTGGGGGGAAAAGACATTCTACCGCAATGAACTACTTTATAACAACAACAAAAAATATAAAACACGGTACCAAACACACAAGATGCTATAAAAAAATATAAGACTGAGTAATGGTAATTTGATTTTCGTGAATAAGACTTTGATTTTTTTTATTGCTCAAATTTTCGGTCAACTTTTCAAACAAGTTCACAACTTTTTCATAATTGAAAAATCTATCATACACCCTTATAATTTGTTTAAACCTTTTCTTTATTAACTTACATTTTTAAAGAACTCTAATGACATAAATACCCATATATTGAATGAAATGGACTAAACTACCCTTTACCGTTTATAGAAACTGCCAACAATATATTTAACCATAATAAATACTGATTGTAAGTTACCATTTCATATTTTCCTACATAATAATTAGTCCTAAAATACACACTCATATAATAATTATTAGTCAAAATAAAAGAAATTAAAAAGTAAAATTATAAAGCGTACAAATAAAAACAATATTTAAACATAAATAAATATTTGTATCTTTTCATTTTATATATTTCGTTATTCTATGAAGAAATTTAAAAGTGATTTTCTTTACTTTTACATTAATTACGTTCAATTTTTAATGATTTTATTACATGTGAATCGATAATAACTTGAAAAATCAAAAAAAAATATTTTATAATATTTATCGAAATCTATAAAGAAGGTATAACGTTTGAAAGTTTTTACAATAGTTTAAATGTCATTTGAAAATACTCACAAACACAATATTCTTAAACACGTGATTACATTATTTTAAACCATTGTTAATATCTTCACCGCAGCAATGCGCGGGTGCTCTTCTAGTACTATACAATGTATTTAACACTATCCCTCCTCAAAAAAATTTAAGACTGAGTAAAGTGGATCTCACTTCCTACTTATTCTCCATTAACTACACTTTTCATCAATCAAATACAATATTAAATTTACACACTAAAGTCTTTTTTGATTGGTTAAATATCTAAGTGAACACTTATAATGGGACATCCCAAAATAGTAATGTGGACATTTTATATGGGACGGATGGAACAAAATATGTTTTTATTTTAAAACATTCACTTGCACTTCCACCCACCGTCACCACTTTCAACGCTGCATTGCGCGGGTATAATGCTAGTGATTGTGAGAGGAAGGAGATCGTCGGTGATAAGTGCCATCTTTTAGTTGGTTAAAATTTGCTTTTGATGCCCCTCATAAAGAGGGTGCTACCCTAAACCCCAATAAATATTTAAATAGTTAATTACTATACGTGTATACTTCCTCCGTCCCATTACAAATGTCCACTATTGACCTTCTGAAGTCTTTATTTTTCAACTTTGACCTTAAATATTTTTGTTTGTGTTATATAATACTTGATGAAAATTATATTATTGAAAATACATATAAAACCAAATTCATTCATATATTTTGCATCAAATATTATATAACACAAACAAATATATTTATGGTCAAAGTTGTAAAATAAAGACTTTCAAAAGTCAATAGTGGACATTTGTAATGGGAAGGAGGGAGTAATTGATTATTGTATCTAATTATATAATTAACAATTATAATTATTATGATTATAATAATTAGTAAGGTTCAAATGGGTACCGTAACATGGGTGTGAAATTTATAAACCAATAATAATTCGTCATGTATCACAAAATCCATTTTCTCCCACATTTTAAAAAATTAAATATCTCAAGAATGAGTCATTGTATTTTTTGCTCTTCAATTAGACTTCTCACAAGATATACTTTTGATGACTTTTTTATTATATAAATTGTACAATACGAGTATCACATGTGTTACTCGGTGGTATCATGTGTGTTACTCGCAGGTAACACATGTGTTACTCGCTGGTATCACATGTGCTAGTGGTTTTCAAAACCCATAAAAAATGAAATAAAATGTTTGTTGAAAGTATACTTTGTTAGATCTCTAATCGAAGAGAAAAAACGTTAATTTTTATGGTGAAATATATGTGATTATTTGACTTAACGTTTGTGAGATATTTAATTTTAAAAAATGTGAAGGGAAGTAGGTTTTGTAACAAATGGCACACTCTTATAGATTCCTCTATTCTCACCTAATGTTGCTGTCTAAATTTGAATATCACTCTAAATAATTATAATATTTATATTTATATACTAAGCTTTGAGCCCGTGCGATGTACAACCGTTTGAAAAGTGTAGTGATATAGTTAATTTGTAAGTAGCCCAACATATTAATATTGTTAACTTAAAAGTGCAAGTATCATTAAAAGTAAAAAAAAAATAGAAACATAAATCAAAGTTTTTTGGAAGTGTTGTTGTTTGTGTTTTAAGTGATTTTTTTTGCCTTTGTTGCAAATCAAGATCTTTAATCAATATGTTTTTCCTTTCAACTCATGAGTAAGTGACATATCGACCCTGATTAATAGTAATTGTGAAACATACCATCAATGAGGATGAAGTTGAAGGTTGCTAACTAATGGGGATAAAATGATTGATTTAAAGTGTTATTAACTTAGTTGGCTAAATGATAATACTTGCAAATCTTTGGATGATTATTGTGTACCTCTCGGGAAAGTTTATTATGCATTTTGCGGTATATTTGAGATTTGAATTGGATATGATTTTTATACTATGTTGATCATTATATTATACTCTATGTTATAAACTAATTTATTGGCATGGAACAATGGATTTGAATAGAGGTGTGAAAGTATATAAGTTATTAAACACTTTGAAATGAAGATATTATTATTAAAGTATGAATTTAGTTAATATTCAAATTGAATGTAACTATTTTAGAAATCGAATTAATAGCCAAGAGGTTGTTCAACTTTACATTTATAAGTATATGTTTGAATCAATAATATGATCTGGTTACTAAAAAAAGAAATAGCATGCTAAAAAAAATGAGGTATAAATAAGAATGAATTTCATAGGATTTATTTTAATGACACATAGGATTTATAAAATGGAAGACAAAAAAATGTGCCGCATATATTAGTATTGAAGTTTGAAGTTGTAAATTTATTACTAATAATTAAAAAATTAATATTATTATAGACTAAAAAATATAGAAATTAATGCATTTCAAAGTTTTATACATACAAATATATCACTGAAAATGTTATTACCTGTCAGTATTAACCTGAAATAAATAGTTTAATAACGGCGATTCTTAATATTGTGAGTTAAAACGTTTGAATATATTATTATTATTATTATAAGTCGAGATATGAAAAGTCATGTACCATTCTTAAAAATTGAGATCAATTCAAGACTTTATAAATTAGTGACATGTCATCGTTTATTAGAATAACACGCTCTAATAGGTAATTAAAAAACTTTGTTAATTTAAAATAGATAGATACATCATAACATCAAAATAATATTATACCAGTAAAGCATTTATAGTACATTAAGTAATATAAAATACTACATTATTCTATTAGCATATAAAATCATAATCTATATAGTTTGAGATAATAATTAATTAAATGTACTATATAATACAATCTATCTTTATAACTAAGGGAGGAGACTCTTAGTTATTTGTCAAATATATACACATGCCACATCATACAAATCCTATGTGTCATCACCATATAAAAAAAACTTGATGATGTGGATTTTCCTACACCCTTATTCTAATAAAGTTCAATTAAAATTTATATTATAACTATTTTTATTTAATAAGGTAATTAATAAAATTAAATTATACTATTTTAATTCAAAATAATGTGTCATATAATAACACTTATAACTTTTTATTATAGTCCAAACTCATGACATTCTTTGATCTATTTTTTCCTTCTAATTTTAATCTTTTAATTTTTTCATCTTAATATTAACTTTTATTCCTCTAACTTTCTCTTTTTTTTTAAAAATAAATAAATAAACTTTTAGTAAATTATGAGAACTTACTTTTAATTTAATTATATCTTTCATTAAAGTTTTGTTAATTTGAATTTTTTTATTATCATCTTATAAATTAAGGGAATTCAATTTCTATTATTTAGTAAACTGAATACAAGCTTTATGGATAGACAGTTCAAGGTTATCATCTATTTTTTAAAGAGTTTTTTTTCTGTTTTTTTAATCTCGCACAACTTAATTACAATTCAGTATGCGAATTGTAACACCCGGTCAAAAAGGTCAATTTTCGTGCCTAATTTAAACTCTAAACATTCGTACTTTGTACGTATCTAAAACCAAAATATTCAAAATTATATATGTAGATATATATAATGCGAACGATATTTATTTATTCGAAAAACATTTAAACACATTTCGTTTCATTTAAAAAAAATATGTTTTACTAAATGGAAACAGTGCGAAAACAAGTTATTAAATTTTAACTCAAACATTTTATTTTTATAAAGTGTTTCAACTCGAAAATATTTAGAAAGAATATTAATAAATTCTTAGAATAAAAAATAATACATTTTTATACAATCGAGTAAACAAACACGGACTTTTAACACTGCAATTTCAGAGACAGTGTCCTCCCCCTCCTTGTATAAGCCAGCCCCAAAGACACCCCATTCCCATTTTTGTTTCATTTCCACACACACAAACACCTCTCCACCTACATCTCTCTCTCGGGTTACACCACCACCGACCACCACCATAGATACCACCATCATCATTTTCGGAATCATCATCATAATCAGAGAAAGGGAAGCAAGAAGAAGAACAACATCATCATCTTCATCATCCCGATTCACCATTTTGAGCTCGGTGAGAATCTTTCCCTTTCCTTTAATTTTCGAGTTAAAAAGGCTTAAAACATCATGTATAAGTGTTCTATCAACTGATTATGTCCAAGAAAAGCATCGAAAATGCTTTAAAAATCGAAACCCACTTCAAAGCTCGCATCAGTTCGTCCTGCGAACTGAGATCCCAGATCATCTTGCGAAGCGAACCGAACCGAAATTTACGAGCCGAACTGAAACTTGCGAGCCGAACCGACTTGCGAAGTCAATCTGCGAACCGAACTGACTTGCGAGTTGAGATGCGAGTCGACTTGCGAGTTGACGTGAGAGCCGAACCTTGTGCTACGAACCTAACTCGGTTCACAGCCTACTGCCTTGCGAACCCAAACTCAGTTCGCACCGCGAACTCAGTTCGCAACACCATTTCAGTCCACAGCCAGACTTGGTTAATTTTTCCGACATTAAATTTTCAGATACGTTTTTCACCAAAGCAATGTAGCTCGACCCCAGCCAGAGGCTCTGTCGACCCCGCCAGGGGTTGCCACCCTTTGGACCCCGCTACCAGGGGCGCTGCCCCCGGACCCCCGTACACGATTTCCAAACCTGAACGACAAATGAATATTTACACAACTCGCTTAGACAAACTGATTTGTCTCTTACTTATATAACCTCACGTGTTTAGGACATTAGGAGGTTACTGTGACACCCGCCAAATTAGGACTAGTGATTAGTGCCTAACCAATTGTTAATACATGTAATTAGTTTTGTATTAGGCTAATTAATGTATCGAATTATATATTGATGAATATATACAATTATGCGATTTGATTAAATCGTACGCGACCCAAATCGAATGTAATTCGATTCAATTTATACGACGTTGGTGAACAATTTTATTAAATAATGTAATATTATTTAGTACAAACATTATATCCAAAATATTATTTTGATAATATTTCGTAATTAGTTTGTATCGTACAAATAAACGTCCACGCGATTAAAATGTTAACCACACAAACAAACGAAACCATTTAAGTTATTAAGTATTTGGTAAAATACTTCAACAAAAATATTGAATAAACATTCGTATTTTAAAACATATATTTAAACGTATAAAATAATTATTTAACGTTTAAACGATCGGGAAAACGAACACCGTACGGAGCGCAAACGCGGAGATTAAAATTTGGGAGATTCCCTTCCCCCTTCCCAAAAATCTGCCCCTTTCCCCCCATTTCCCCTCACTTTTTCATTTATCATCACTCTCTTCCACCCCCTTTCTCTTTTTCGCTCTATCCATAACCACCACACCACCACCACTTAAATCACCAAAATAACACCACCAAATAACATTAAATCATCTAGCTCGTTTGGAAGAAAACGTTCACGGAGTCACGATCTACATTTCCCTCTTTTCGGATTCCTCCGGTGTTAAGTTTGTAAGTTTCCGAAAAAACCCGAAACACTCCGATTTTATTCATTTTCACTTGTTTATGGGTTATTTAAGCTTAAAATATCAAAATATGGGTTGGGTAAAAGAATCGGACCAAACGGTCGCCGGAAAACATGTTTTTGGCTCAAATTCCGGCCAATAGCTTGTTGTGTCGCAGAGGCTCCAGACCACCTACGACACAAGCCCTTATGTCGCAAAACCCCCACTTATGTCGCATATAGCGACACAAGTGACTATGTCGCAAACCCTTCGGATGTCGCATTTAGCGACACAAAATACTATGTTGCAAAACCTATTTCCGTCGCATATAGCGACACAATATTTTATGTCGCATAAATTGCGGATGTCGCACTTAGCGACACAAGCCCTTATGTCGCAGATATGATCTGCGACACAATAGACTATGTCGCACCTAGCGACACAATTCTTATGTCGCACGTAGTGTCGCATGAAACAGAACCAAGAAAACACAGATTTTACTAAGTGTCGAGACCTAAAATTTTATCACTTTATTTCACCTAAATTCAAGTCCAGGTGCCTTTTTCAGCAAAGCAATATAATAGAAATAAAAAATTTTCGAGCTGACTTAGCATCTCGACCTCAACCAGGGGCCAGCCCCTTGGACCCCGCCAGAGGTTGCCACCCCTGGGACCTCGCTAACCAGGGGCGCTGACCCCCGCACCCCCGTCACTTAAAGTTTACAAATACCTTCTAAGTATAACACCTTTCGAAAATCAAAATAATAATGTGGGATTATTATTACAAACAAATCTCCAACGGGCCGTACACGTTTTCAAAACATAACTAAATCAACCAAATCGTAGTAATTTGGACATTCTAGTTGAAAAAACAACTACAAAGGTAGTCTTTATAGATACCTTCTCACATTTATAACTATCGCGTGTCGTGGACACCCTCACGTTACAAGTCTTCGGACATCGATTCTCGGCTAATCAACTCAAGTTTAATTAGTTAAACTCTCCAGACTCAGGTGAGTCTCATAGCCTCTATTTTACTGTTTTACTCAGGGGTGTGATATACTGCTCGTTTTATTTTAACTATATGAACGCAAGTACGAAAACAAACGATTACTACATGAGTTATCTCACTAATCTTTCAAAGCCCTCCTCAGCATAGTTTGGTAATACGTTGTAGCGTGAATATTAGTATATGGTACCATATAGGATTAACCCTCCTTGTCCGGGTTAGCATACACTAACTGGGTAAACGGATGTACTAATATTTGTTCAGACGAGTGTAGATTAGGCACTCGTGGGAGGCACCTCGATCAGGATTCCTTAAATGTGGACCTGACACCTCGAGTTAAGCTCAGACTATGTGCTCATGGCTGTAAAACTTTTATTTTGCTTAATTGCATTCTAAATTCGACTAAATCTTGTGGTTCATACGATATATGTGTTGACATACAAACCTGTGAGCTCACTAGCATTTCGCTGACCCATTTTAGCATGTATCATAGGTACTCAACAGTAGGTTGGACTGTCATTCAGGATATCATTAGCTCGAGTCATCATGCAAAACATTCAGAGATTTAGCTGCATTATTATATTTTGTATAGATTAATTATGTATGTAAATCTCAATCTAGGAACTGAGCTAATGTAAACTATATTTTGATGTAAACTTTGATTTTATTAATACAAGTTGTAAAACGACACATATAGAGTCGTTCATTATATCTTTGAGCTGTGATTATTGATTAGTCATGTCCCGACCCGATTCGCTTCCGCAACCCGAATTTGGGGGTGCGACAGTTACCATTCGGACAACACACGTATCGTAGGATCGCTGACAACTCACAGGTGAGTTCATAGCCCCACTCTTTCAACTGTTTTATTGTTTTCGGGGTGAGACGCATGCACAATTACTGTTTTTTGAATTATAATGATAAACTTTTATAATTCATACTTGACTATATTACTGTATGTAATACAAAATGTGTAATACGTAGGAATTACACCCACTATATTGTTGTAGGACAATACCATAGTTTAACCTGGACTGTACACTATCTTGTCATTGAAACACCATTACCATTACATAACTTGCTTAAGTTATCACTACACATTGGCCATATTGTCGCGGGACAATACTATCAAATATATTAGAACTAGTTAGTTCTACCTACGCTGGACAACAACTAGGTTTGTTACAAGATTAGTTTTCCTTTTAGGAACTAAGACTTCCTTGCATTCCATTGTTACTATAATGGATTTGCACCTAAATAAACATTAACCACGTACCTCAATATACTTGTTAGGCTGAGGCTAGAAGTATACGTTAGTAACGTACGTTAGTATAGCCCATTATACTAAAACAAAACATCTAGGTGATGGTTATACATACCTAAGCTCCTTGTGCTACACTTAATATCTAAGTATTGTATATACATACCTAGATACACTAAACCACTTTCATGTGTTACATGATACCCCATTAGATGTGTTTGTTGACTATGCCTAATATATATATATATATATATATATATATATATATATAGACATATACTTGTACACAATCTCAAGCACGTGGTGCTATCTACTATTTACTTATGTATATTGATATACATACACACATACAAACGTAAATACTTAGTCGGGCATGTCGTAGTACTGTCGGCTCTCAATTACATACATTGCTTGCGAGCAACGCAGTTCGATGCCACGGTAAAGTGGGCACAAAACGATATCACGGTTAGAGTGATACAAAACGAGATCACGGTAAAGTGATTCAAAACGATATCGTGGTAAAGCGATACAAAACACGGAATCGGCGAGCTTACACTCAAGATTCGCACTCAGTGATGGAATCGGCGAGCTTACACTCGAGATTCGCACTCATCAACGGATCGACGAGCTTACACTCGAGATCGTTGACTCAGTACTTGGATAAATACTTACTTATAGTTCTGCGGGACTACACTTACATGTTGCTGGAGGCAACACACTATGCCAGGTGGCGTACTAGTTTATTATTTATTATCATATGACGTGGTCATACTCTTACTCGATCCGTACTTAGGCATGCATTGCCACCCACTGGTAGACTTACTCATACCTGATCGGTATCTAGGCATGGATTTCCACACCTTCGATATGACTCAGTCATACACTTACTCGATAGTACTTAGGCATGTAGTGCCTCACATTTGTAGACATACTTATACCTGATAGGTATCTAGGCATAGACTGCCACTTTCTCTATGTACTTAGGTACACACCACAGTTACTTAGGTATTAGATACCTCGTTTATTGTATACACATTGATGTTACAACTCTATAATAATACAAATCAAATCGTAGTTTTTAACTACTTTTCAAACATACAAGGCTTATACTATTGTTTACAACTAACAAACTTATGAACTCAACAGCTTTATAGCTGACTCGTTTTAACATGTGTTCTCAGGTGCCCAGCAGGACTAGGATTGCTACAAGATATGATAGCTCGAGTCGCATGATTTCAAACCCATAGATTTTCCTTGCATAACTTTTGTACTACAACTTATGTATTTGGAATTATTTTGCACACTCGCAACTTGTATATACTTTTATTTTGAAAATGTAACAACTATTTTTCAAACGTCTCATTTAGAGGTCGTTTGCTATGTATCTTATGCTTTGATGATTAATTAGTCACACCCCGACTCGACTGCTTCCGCAACCCGAAATCGGGGGTGTGACACGAATGGTAAGACGTGTACTTCTATTAATTATATATTACTTTTCAAATTTATATAATGTAGGTATATATTTGATTGTTGTAGAATGATTTATATTTTGTGCATATATATGTACATTAGTTATTCAATAAAACATCTAAATTGTTATAGTAATTTTTACAATTTATTTTTTCCAAGACTATTAATGTACACATTGTTTATCAATTGTTGCAAGGTTAACATATTATAACTATAGGAAACGGAAAGGTCACAATGATTAGACAATTTTTGTTAGCTAGAAAAATGCAAATTTATAACATACACATAATTGATTACCTTCTCATTTCATTGATATGTGTGAAAAATATGTTGTAATTAATTCATTTTTGAGGGGTTAAAATTTATAAAGTATCACTAATACCGATAAAAAAAATTCATTTTATAATCTGAAAATTTGCACCATTTCATATATCATTTTGACTTGTGATTCACATATTACGATATTTTATAATGCTTTTCGTGCATCGCACGAGTTTAACACTAGTATAGTTATATTATACTCCATCTGTCCCTAGATAATAGTCCATGTTTCCTTTTTCGAACGTCCCAATTTAATTGTTCACTTCCAAAAATAGATAGTGATATTTAGTCGTGATTACCATATTACCCTTAATTAAAATTGTTATCACACTCTTTTAAGAAATAAGTATTAATTGGTTAATGGTAAAACTGTCATTCTGCAAAAAGTAAGAAAGAGAAAACAGTAATAATTATGTCTTTATTATACTGCGTATTTTTTGTCGGGTGATAATAATTTTGGAACGGAGGGAGTATTATACTATACTATCCTATCCCATATTATATATGGGAAAATTATCTGTAATGTTGAAGCGTATGATTTGTAAAGTAATGTTCGTGTTAATGCAGGGGTCATTGATGTAAATATAAAATATTTGAAAGATAAAAAATAAAAAAATATTGATTTTGTGATAGATTAACGTTACAATTAAATTGTAATATCAATATTACAAATGATATCTCATACTATATATAACATTGAAATTGAAATATAATGTGATATGAGTACTATATTATAAAAAGGAATAATTAATAGTACATATTATGTTATTTTTCCATGATAGTAGTAATAATAAAATAAATATTACTGTACAATAATATACAAGAATATATGTTGAAGTAAACCTGAAAGTAATACAAATCCAGTAACAAACACATCAACAATCCTTAAATGGTCCGTCCCCTCACACCGCAACACAGACAAAAAAGTCAACCGACATCTTAAATTCCTTTAAATAAATATGTAATAATATATTCACCTGCATTTCAATAATTCAATCTGTTACTGCAAATGGGACTAAGAAGATTTCCAAATCATTTGCTGTAGTTGATGCTCAAAAATGGTGAAAAAGGTTTTAGAAGAAGGATGGTTAGCTGCTCGTTCCACCGACATCAAACTCACCGGAATTCAGCTCACCACCACTCATCCACCTTCTTCCGATGACCCTCATTGGATGCCGGCGATCATTCCCGGAACGTACGGAATTTAATCACTTACTATATCTATTTTTTATTTTTTATCTTAATGTATGTAAGTGTTTAGCTTAATATTTGTTAATTTAGGTGTTGTTCTGGTAATTAATCATATATTAACTGTTTACTGTTCCTTTCTTTATTTTTCCTAGCAAAATCTGGAGGTAAATGTATTTTGGCTATTATTATAATGGAGCCATGAACGTTTAAAATTTTATTTAAAAATTGTTTTGTTTGATGTTAGGGGTATTTTAGATATTTTTTTATTAGTGGTTAATTAAATTGATAAAATTTTATTTTAGAATTATTATTACATGGGTGTGCTAAACAACATATCCACTAGAAGCTTGCAATTATAATATTTTTTGGAGCAAGTATCTATTCATAGAATAATATTACTATTATCTTTGAAATTATTAATTTAGTTTATATTTTGAAAGGTTTCATAACTTATTTTGTTGATTTTTTGTTTATTATTTTAATTAATCACAAAAAGGATTCAATCAAATGATTAATGTATTAAGGTTTGCTATATGTTTTGGTTTAAGTAACATGAATGTAATTGAGGTATTGCAGTTTTTGATCGGGTTAAAACAGCGAAACAATCGATTAAGTGTACAAAAAATGTAGTATTTCAATAGTAATGTAGTTTTATCGAATGAAATGATTTATACTCCGTAATGTTTTATGTATTGGTTATATACTTTCGGGTGATTTTCTATTGGTTTGAATCATTTCCTTCTAAGCTATATTTTTAAAGTGACCTATCTGACACGTGAGAGATCAAATATAACTTGGCATCTATAAGTGTAGTTCATGAATAAATGATTGGCGCTTAACGTGTGATTTGATTGAAACTCCAACGTATCAGTCCAAATTTCATGGTCTACATTTTCATCTATTCTACTGCATGCATTTGTTGACTTATTCCGTTGGCAGAGTTTTGGCAACCCTTGTGAAGAACAACCGTATCCCAGATCCTTTCTATGGGTTGAAGAATAAAGCGATTATGGACATTGGTGATTCAGGAAGGGAATACTACACATACTGGTTTTTCACAGCATTTGAGTGTAAGCTGGTACAATTCTGAACATTAACGATCGAAAAACACTACGTTTGACCACTATTAAAATAATCAAAATCTGTTTTGATAATTGTACTAATAGTTCCTAAAGACTTAATTTTACTAACTTTCATGAAATGTTATAAAATTGCACTGCCTCCGTCTTCCTTCATCCATCGGTAATTGTTTGAACAGATTTTTCAAACATTGGCATAACACTAATCTTGACTTCCTTTACTTCGCTTATGTAGTTGGACACTGCAAGTGTGACAAGGCATATTAGTAAAGGCTTGATTGTGAAATCATTACTAAATATCGGTTTTTGGAATGTAGTAATGTTATATTTATTTACCTTTGAAAGTAATCTGAAGAAACACCATATATTTTACATAATTAGTTTAATGCTTTATTAAGTTCAATTATGTGGTTTAACTCCCTCTAAGTACAAATCTATTTTGGTAATCACTGAAAATTACATAATTATGAAGGAACTTTTAAATCCAGCTAAGCAACTACCCGATATGCCATATATATGAGAGTTTTTAATACTACTATATGGAATGGTTAAACAATTTAAGTTTCTTATTTGAAATCTAGGACCTGAACAAGAACCACAAATCTACACACATGACAAGTCTGTTTTTGGTTTTTGTGAAGGAAATAGTTCAGGGTACTATTAGCACTGAAGCAGGAGGTGGTTCGTGTTTAGAGAAACTTTGTCAAAGAATATAAATCTGTTAAATTGTATACAAAAAGGGAAAATTGTGGTGGTCACTTGCTTAGTTTTTACTTGTCTTACCAATCCTATAATGTGTTCTATGATTTTCAGTCAAATAATCAGCATGTTGAACTGAATTTTCGAGCCATCAATTATTCTGCTGAAGTATACTTGAATGGACACCAAACCGTGCTGCCAAAGGGGATGTTTCGCAGACATTCAATTAATGTTACTGATTATATTCATTCCGATGGCCAAAATATGCTTGCAGTTCTTGTTCATCCACCTGATCATCCTGGTACCATTCCTCCTCAAGGAGGCCAAGGGGGTGATCATGAGGTATCCCCTTATTTTCATTATTGCCCTTGTGTCATCATCCTATGTTGCTATCTCGTTTTTGATTCGTGCTAGTTACCTAATTTTGTCCATACCAGATTGGAAAAGATGTTGCTGCCCAATATGTGCAGGGATGGGATTGGATGGCACCCATCAGGTAAGAACATATATTATCAAAGTGATAATAAAATGTTTACATATCTTCTTTTTCATGAGGACAGCTGACTACCCTCTTGATTCATTTATCAGTATGACATTTGCATCAATGACGCTAGTTAGCGTATTACTCATTTCATCCTGAAAAAGATGCTGGAATATAGCTTAGTTTTGAAGATGTCAGACTATTGATCCAGTGTCTAAAATGTTCTCAGATAGGGAAAAATTAACAAAACCTTCCGGGCCTGATGTGAAATCAAGTGAAGGACAAAATGTAAAACTCGCTGGAATGATTTGTTAAATTAAAACAAGAACACCACAAATAGAGGATATGAACTTACTGACTTGAAGAAAAAAAATCATTTCCATGCTCGAGTTTTTAATTACGAGAAGAAAGGGACGGAGAAGAAAAGAGGGGAAAAAATGTAATATAAATTATGTTAGTAAGAAAGTATAAGAAAGGAAAGGGAAGGAAAGGGAAGTTCCGATAAATTCATGTTCTTAAGGTGACGGAAAGTAAACAAGTTACGTAGTTTAAATTATACCCTCCAATACATAAGTAATTTCGCTTTCTAATCAACAGCTCATATTTGTACGAAAAGCATTCAAAACAATAAACCTCATCTTATTGTGGGTCGGAGGAATACTAGAAAAGTAACAAGGCTGACGTTTTCCTTTTTTTTTTTTTTTTTCCTGCAGGGATAGGAACACTGGCATTTGGGACGAGGTATCCATCACTGTTGCTGGGGTGAGTTCTTGGTTAAATGCTTAAGTTGATATTGCATTATCATCGATTCTGGAAGTGGTTGCTCTATTTGGTTTTAAAAAATAATGCTTATAGTTATCATTTACAATATTGCAGCCTGTAAAAATCGTTGATCCTCATTTGGTTTCATCATTCTTTGATGATTACAAAAGGGTTTATTTGCATGCTACCGCGGAGATGGTAAACAGAAGCTCTAAGGCAGTTGATTGTTCCTTGAAAATTCAAGTGTCTACCGAACTTGAGGGATATACGTACTTGGTTGAACATCTTCAGGCAAAGCAGTTGTCAATCCCTGCCAGATCTCATGTTCAGTATACGTTTCCTGAGGTGAGTTTCATAAACCCTAATTAGTATCTTTTACCTGTAAATTATTCAGGGAGTCTTACTCCTTGAACAAAACATAAAATTAATCAAATATTCATAGCAAAATTGATCTTCATTTGATAAGTTGATTTCGCATGCAGCTTTTTTTCTACAAACCAAACTTGTGGTGGCCAAATGGCATGGGAAAGCAGTCCTTGTATGATGTTGAAATTACCATTGACGTTGATGGTTATGGGGAGTCTGATGCTTGGAGCCATCATTTCGGATTCCGTAAAATTCAGAGTGAAATCGATAGTGCTACTGGTGGAAGGTATAGCTTATATGTGGTAAATTGAGCGAGTGGGTCAAGTATCAAGTCATTGGTTCGGGTCAAAATGGGTTAGATCTTAGTATGGACAATAACATGTCAGGTTGGGTTAACCTCTAAACAATTTGTCCCTCTTATTCATCAAAATGTATAAATAATTAATGTGTTGAATATAATTGACAATTATATTATTATAACTTATAATCAATTTTTTGCGACAAAGTAAATTAGGATATTTGTGCAATATAAATACACTTTAGGCAACTTTCATCCCACTTGACCTGTTCGACCCATTTCACTGCTATCTTATGTAGATATAAGTTTATTTTGCCCATTCGACCCGTTAGAGATAGAGCATAACTGATGTTGAGCTACTCATATGTAAGTGGGTTGGAAGTGCCACCTCTAGTATAGTTTATCATCAACTTGAGTGGTTATACAAAGTGTCATGCTTATGATTACTCCTTTTTGCAGGCTGTTTAAAGTCAATGGAGAGCCTATCTTTATTCGCGGAGGAAATTGGATTCTATCTGACGGTTTGCTTAGGCTTTCAAAGAAGCGCTACGAAACCGACATCAAGTTTCATGCAGATATGAACTTCAACATGATACGTTGTTGGGGAGGTGGATTGGCTGAGAGACCTGATTTTTATCATTACTGTGATATTTATGGGTTGCTGGTAAGTCTCTCACCATTTTTCTATTACACTCCTTTTTATGTTCAATGAACTGGTAGTTTGTGTAGGTTTGGCAAGAGTTTTGGATCACCGGAGATGTTGATGGGAGGGGTGACCCAGTGTCGAACCCGGATGGTCCACTAGACCATGACCTTTTCTTGTATTGTGCAAGGGACACTGTGAAGCTTCTAAGAAATCATCCTAGTCTTGCTCTATGGGTGGGAGGAAACGAACAAACACCACCAGATGACATTAATAAAGCTTTGACCAATGATCTAAAACTTCATCCGTTATTCCTCAAAGTCAACGAAAACAATAAATCAAAAGAAGAAACAGCCCTGACTTTAACGGATCCCAGTCAATACTTAGACGGAACACGAGTTTACATAAAAGGGTCACTATGGGAAGGATTTGCAGATTCGCAGGGTGGGTGGACCGATGGACCTTATGAAATTCAGAACCCGGAGGACTTTTTTAAAGAAGGTTATTACAAATATGGGTTTAACCCTGAAGTTGGTAACGTTGGAATGCCGGTTGCTGCTACTATAAGAGCAACAATGCCTCCAGAGGGATGGGTGATTCCTTTATTTAAAAAGTTACCGAGTGGCTACATAGAAGAAGTGCCTAACCCTATTTGGGTTTACCATAAATACATTCCTTACTCAAAACCAGGTTTGGTACATGATCAGATACTACTCTATGGTAAACCGAAGGATCTTGATGATTTTTGTCTCAAGGTAGACCATGACTTTGATATGTTTATGCTATTTCTTATTTATATAAGGTGTTTGGATTTGCATGTTTTAAACTAATTAGCCGATTCTTGGGACATAAGTCACAATATTCATATTTAAGTGTTCAGGTAAATATAATTTTACTTTTGATTGCTGTGCGCAAAAGTAAAAAGAATTTCCTTTTGATTGAATATATAATGAAGAAAGGAGGTAAGAATGAAAGTAGATAAGTTAATTAGTCATTTAGTTGTGCTCTTGAGTTGGAAGGAAATGAAGTGAACTAATTCCTTTCTAATGGTCCCATATTTGGCAGGAAGAATATGGAAGGGAAGTGTATTAAAATTTTCCTTCTACCTTCGTTTATCATTTTCATCCTAAAAAAGAACTTGAGAACACACATTATTATTTCCCTTCACTTTTACTTCTTTCCTCTCTTAAACTAAACTCGAGAACAAAGTAGGATAATGTGTCTTTTTTTTCCCCTGCACCGATGTCTCTTTTTGTTATTCTGTCTTCTTTGAATTCTTTAATAATCAGTTTTTCAAATACTCAAACATCTGATTTGGTTATTACAACTTCAAACTTCAAAATCACATCCAAATTATTTTACCTTTACAACCCATTCTATTACAACTATTTATCTGATTTGATATTGGTCTTATAATCATGTTCACAACACACGTTCAAACACCCATTTCATTATTGGTTCTCAGTTTCTGTTTGTCTCTAATGATTCACAGGCTCAATTAGTAAATTATATACAATATAGAGCATTATTAGAGGGATGGACATCACACATGTGGACTAAGTACACTGGTGTTCTGATATGGAAAACACAGAATCCTTGGACGGGTCTTCGAGGCCAGTTTTATGATCATCTTCATGACCAAACTGCTGGATTTTATGGCTGTCGCCATGCTGCAGAACCAATACACGTCCAGCTGAACCTGGCAACTTATTTTATAGAGGTAAATTTCATTTACTAATCATGTTATTTGTTCTATTTGATAAAAATGTGTCACTTTGAAAACTTCAGCAAAAGAAATATAGGAAGAATCACGAAGTTCTCACAAATGTTCTGTTTCTCAGAGTATATGCATTACGATCAGTTCACTAATGAATGGATGGATCTGGGCTTTGTTTGGTGTCTAATACTCTAATGGGTCTAATGAGTAAAAAATAGATAAAAAGGGAACACGTCAAATAGGTCAAAGATGTTGAAATTTAAAACGAGAATTCAAAAAATACCTGTGGCCATCCAGGAGAACCGATTTATTCATAAATAATTTTATTTAAAAATCACATTGTTATTGCAATAGTATATAAAGTAATCACGTTTGACACACTATTATTTCCTTATGATACATGTAAATTTATTCGGACAATAAGTGTTTCAGGTCAATTAAACCTTGCCCATTTCTACCTGATAAAAAAGTCTACCTCTTTTGACCTGTTACCCAACCTGCCCGAATGACCCATTTTGGCACCCATAAATTAACAATTATAACATGTTCTATCTAGAAAGAGTGAAAGACTACTTATACCAGTTTTCTTTAATCTAGGTGGTCAACACTACATCCCGCGAACTTTCTGATGTGGCTATAGAAACGTCTGTATGGGATCTTGGAGGAACACGTCCTTACTACAAAGTATCTGAAAACCTCTCAGTGCCGTCAAAGAAAACATTACCTATATTGGAGATGAAGTACCCGAAATCCAAAAATCCGAAAGCTGTCTACTTTCTTCTGCTCAAACTCTATAACATATCGGATTCTACTATAATATCAAGAAACTTTTACTGGCTACATCTACCCGGTGGTGATTATAAGCTACTGGAACCATACAGACAAAAGAAAATACCCATCAAAATGACTTCTGACATTTCTATTAGTGGCTCAACTTATAATGTTCGTGTGCACGTAGAAAATACGTCAAAGAAACCAGACACCAAAAGTTTACTCTACAAGAACAATTTTGTGGAAAGTAAATGTGATGGTGATTTTGATTTAATGTCATCTGAAACCAAAAGGGAAACTGGTTTACTGCAGAAGTTCTACAATCGGTTTTCAAAAGAAGATAATAATGTTAGAGTGTCTGAAATAAATGGTAATGCGGTTGGTGTTGCTTTCTTTCTTAATTTCTCAGTTCATGCTTCGAATTTGGATCACAAAAAAGGTGAAGACACTAGAATTCTTCCTGTTCATTATTCAGACAACTATTTTTCATTAGTTCCTGGTGAGAAGATGGTAGTCATGATTACTTTTGAAGTACCGAAAGGTGTCACTCCACGAGTTTCACTTCATGGCTGGAATTATGATAGTGCTCATACCGTTCATTAAGCCATGTAATGTATCATGGTTATTCACTTATTTGTTATTCAAACTAAAATATAAATTCATCAGTCAATCCCTACCGGTTGTATGTGTTAACAGTATAGTTTGCTGAGTCGGCAATTTTGAAAAGTTAAGACAGATTAGCACACAGATGTGAGCTGGTTTGTGTTTTTGCTCAGTTGATCACTACTAAAGAGACTGAAGGGTGTAATGTTATAGACACAAGTCCAGCTGTTGGTGAGTTTATTAAATATTTGATCTTTAGAAGTTACTATAATCATTTTGCTTTGTGTTAGAAAGATGGTGTCACCATTTATTGATCCCAAAAATGTTAAATAACACCCCCCCTCCCCCCACCCCCCCCACCCCACCCCCCACCCCACACACACACCTGCAGCAATGTACAGCGTATGTTACTACCATATAAGATTTAAAAATGATACGTAGACCTAATTAAATCAACATAATAATCTATACTACTATATAATACATTTAACTCTCTATCTCCTCATTTTTTTTAAGACTAAGTAAGTGGATCCCACTATCTCATCATATATTTTTACTACTTATTCTTCACTAACTACATTTTTGATCAATCAAATATTAAATCTACTCACCAATGTCTTTTTTAATTGGTTAAATATCAAAGTAGATACTTATAATGTGACATCCCAAAATAGTTTTATGGACATTTTTAGTGGGATAGACGGAGTATAATATGTTTTTCTTTTAAACATTCATTCGCACTTCTATCCACCGTCACATCTTTCACCACTGCTCGTATAATGTAAATGTTGATAATAAGAGAGAAATTACATGTGATGTGACATGTGTTCAAAAGTTATATTATTAGGTCCATTTTACTCTCTTTGATTTATCCTAGTTGGATATATACGCGTTAGGAGCATGTGTATCTTATTTCGATCATGCACTTATAGTCAATTGAGTTCATACAACCGGTCGTCATTGTAGGGGAAAAAATAGTAGTACTATTATATTGCTATGATGATTATTAAACTAAATTTCACAAGATAAAATAATTAACATAACTAATATATGGATTTGTTTATATGTTTCTTATTGTTTTCGTTGAATTCTTTTTCGAGCATGTGTAGAGATGAAGATTTTCTGATAATTGATTTTATAAAATAGCGGAGTATTTAAATGATCTGTTTATATAACTACCTTCTACCTATGTAGTACGAGTGAGTAATTAATTAATTAATAAATGTATATGACAAGTAGAAATATAAAGAAATTAAATATTATTATTTTCTAATCAAGTGCAATTTTCCGAGTAACAGACATGAGACATCCATCGACAATCTTCTAATGCTCCGTCCCAACACCACCACTAACAGACAAATATGAAACTAACACACCTGCATTCTTATCTGTTGTTACTGCAATCAGTGCAAAATTACTGAAATTAGGGTTTTATACACTTCTTTCTCTATATAGCTCTAGCTTCTTCCGTAATTGAAGTTAAAAAAAAATGGTGAAAAAGGTTCTAGAAGAAGGATGGTTAGCTGCTCGATCCACCGACATCCAACTCACCGGAATTCAGCTCACCACCACTCATCCACCGTCTTCCGATGATCCTCCCTGGATGCCGGCGGCCATTCCCGGAACGTACGGAATTCAATCTATATGTTTATGTGTATAATTTCAGCTTAAAATCCGTTATTTTGGGTTTGATTATGGTAGTTAATCATAATCTTATATGGAGCTACATAAATCTATTTGGTACAAAAGAGGGTTGGATAGTTTGATGTAAGGGGCATTTTAGGTATTTTACCAAGCTTCACGTGCTTGTAGTGAACTGCGAAATGTGTTTATTACTGATAATTTTCAATTATTTTATGGAGTAAGTAGAAGATACAAACTAACGTTAGTATTAGTTAGATTGGATGCAATCAAAAGATGAAGTGTATTAATGTCTGTTACATATATATCGATAAAGAAACTCGAAATGGATAAAGTTGAGGTATTGCAGTTGGTGATTAAGATCAAAGGTGTCAAAATGGGCGGCTCGAAACGCCGAGTAATTAGTGTGTCGTATTTGCATGGTCTGTTACATGTTTTTATCAATTATTACTTTTTATTTTGGCAGAGTTTTGGCAACCCTTGTTAAGAACAACATTATTCCAGATCCTTTCTACGGGTTGAAGAATGAAGCAATAATGGACATTGGTGATTCAGGAAGGGAATACTACACGTTCTGGTTCTTCACAACTTTTGAGTGTAAGCTGGTAAGTAGCAAATTCTTTTGAAAGTATTATAACTGTTATTAAATGAAGCAATTCTGAACATTAACGATTGATAATTGTACTAATAGTTTCTAAAGACTTCGTTTTACCAACTTTCATATCTAGGACTTAAGCAAGAAATACATATATATCTGTTCTTGGTTCTTCAGAAGGAAAAATTTCAGGACTAAAGCACCGAAGCAAGAGGTGGTTCGTTTTAAGAAACTTTGTCCAAAAAAACAGATTTGTTAAATTGTATAAAAACCGGGAAAAAAATTGGTTGTTACTCGTTCAGTTTTCACTTGTCTTCTCAATACTTTAATGTGCTCATCGTTGTTCAGTCAAGTGATCAGCACGTTGAACTGAATTTTCGAGGAATCAATTATTCTGCTGAAGTATACTTGAATGGTCACCAAACCGTCCTGCCAAAGGGAATGTTCCGTAGACATTCAATTGATGTTACTGATAACCTCCTTCCTGATGGTCAAAATATGCTTGCAGTTCTTGTTCACCCGCCTGATCATCCTGGTACCATTCCTCCTCAGGGAGGCCAAGGGGGTGATCACGAGGTACCCCTTGTTTTCACTTTTCACTAATGCTCATGCCTCATCATTTTATGCTACTAACTTAGTTTGAACTCATGCAAATTACTTAATTTTGTCGATGCCAGATTGGAAAAGATGTTGCCACCCAATATGTTCAGGGGTGGGATTGGATGGCACCCATCAGGTAAGAACCTTTTTTTTATGAGAACTATTGGCTTCCTATGATTCGTATTATGAAAATAACTAATTTATATGTCATTGATGATGCTAGTTATCATATTACTCATTCCATCTTAAAAAGATGCAATACATGAGAATTTGTATCCTATAAATGTCCACATTCACATGTACTTTTGCAGATGTCAGACTGTTGATCAAATGCACGACATTAGTGATCAATAGTTGCTATTTTTAACTAATGATCACTACTGGAGAAAATAGTACATTGGGATGGAAACATAGCAGAAAAGGAAATATAGCATTGTTTTTGAAACTTAAACAGAGACATCTGCATTGTATTTAGTATTTATTTGTTCTTTTATATTTCTTTTCTGGGCAGGGATAGGAACACAGGCATTTGGGATGAGGTATCCATCTCTGTTGCTGGGGTGAGTCCTTGGTTATATGCTCAAATTTGTTTCGCCTTATCACCGATTTAAGAAGTGATACCTGTATTTAGTGTTAAATTCTTGCTTATAGTTTTCATTTACAACATTGCAGCCGGTAAAAGTTGTAGATCCTCATTTGGTTTCAACATTCTTTGATGATTACACAAGGATTTATTTGCATGCTACCGCAGAGATGGTAAACAGAAGTGCTAAGGCGGTCGATTGTTCCTTGAAAATTCAAGTGTCAACCGAACTTAATGGGGGGAATACTTTCTTGGTTGAACATCTTCAGACAAAGCAGCTGTCAATTCCTGCAAGATCACATGTTCAATATACATTTCCTGAGGTGAGATTCTTAGATAAGTAATTTTTTCTAACAATAGATTATATATGGATCTCCTTCAACTAACCAAAGGGCCTATGGCCTAGCAGTGTGTGGGGAACCTTTAATCCTAATGATTGTGGGTTCAAGCTTCGTGGGAGGCAATTTGTATATATTCGTGATTGTATATAGTAATTGTGGGTAGATAGTGTAGGTTTTCCTTCCTAAAAAATAACTCCTTCAACTACATTTGGAATTAATCAAATAATTTTGGAGACAGAATTAATACCCAATTGAAGTGTTGATGATTTCTGCCTGCAGCTTTTTTTCTACAAACCAAATTTGTGGTGGCCAAATGGCATGGGCAAGCAATCCCTCTACAATGTTGAAATCACTGTTGATGTTGATGATTATGGAGAGTCTGATTCATGGAGCCATCATTTTGGGTTCCGTAAAATTGAGAGCGAGATCGATAGTGCTACTGGTGGAAGGTATTATATGTATAATTCAGATCTGACCAAATGGGTGAACAGGTCATGAAACTGGTCATATTGGACGTGCACGTGTCGAGTTGCAAATATCTTTGTGTCCCTTTCCTATAAAAGAAACTTACAAGAAAGCAATTCGTCACATATAATTAATAACTGTGTTTATAAATAGATAATCAGTATCCTAAAATAAAGGGATTCAGGAGATTTTATACAGTAATCGACACTTTGGATAACTTTCAACCTGTTCTACCCCTTCAGCCGGTATCCCTTTCAGCTACTTTTTGTATTTTACCCATTAGACTCGTTAAGTCGCTAGAGGTAAAACATAACCTAAGTTGGTGAATTCATAAGTAAGTGGGTCGAAATTGCCACCTGTAGTATAATATTTCATCAACTTGAGTGGTTATACATAGTGTCATTCTTATTATCAATTTCTTTGTCAGGCTGTTTAAAGTCAATGGAGAGCCTATATTTATTCGTGGCGGGAACTGGATCCTCTCTGATGGTTTACTCAGACTTTCTAAGAAGCGCTATGCAACAGACATCAAGTTTCATGCAGATATGAACTTAAACATGCTACGTTGCTGGGGCGGTGGATTGGCTGAAAGACCTGATTTTTATCACTACTGTGATATTTATGGCTTGCTGGTAAGTCTCTTACCCCTTCCTCTTTCAAGCCCTTTTAGTATCAATGATTTGATAGTTCATGTAGGTTTGGCAAGAGTTTTGGATCACTGGAGATGTTGATGGGAGAGGTGACCCGGTGTCGAACCCCGACGGTCCACTGGACCACGACCTCTTCTTGTATTGTGCACGAGACACCGTCAAGCTTCTAAGAAATCATCCCAGTCTTGCTCTATGGGTGGGAGGCAACGAACAAATACCACCGGATGACATCAATGAAGCTTTGACCAATGATCTAAAACTTCATCCATTATTCCTCAAAGTCAATGAAAACAGTAAATCATATGAAGAAACAGCCCTGACTTTAATGGATCCCAGTCAATATCTTGATGGAACACGAGTTTACATAAAAGGGTCATTATGGGAAGGATTTGCAGATTCCCAGGGTGGTTGGACTGATGGGCCTTATGAAATTCAGAACCCTGAGGACTTCTTTAAAAATGATTATTATAAATATGGGTTTAATCCTGAAGTTGGTAATGTTGGAATGCCGGTTGCTGCTACTATAAGGGCAACAATGCCTCCAGAGGGATGGGAGATTCCTCTATTTAATAAGTTACCGAGTGGCTACGTAGAGGAGGTGCCTAACCCTATTTGGGTTTACCATAAATACATTCCTTACTCGAAACCAGATTTGGTACATGATCAGATACTACTCTATGGTAAACCGAAGGATCTTGATGATTTTTGTCTCAAGGTAGACAATGACCTCAATGTGTCTATGCACTACATCTTGTTCTTTTAAGGTGTTTGGATTTGCGTTTTGGAACTGATTAATTGATTCTTGCAATATAAGTCACAATGATCATTTTTTACTGTTAGGAAACCTATTATCCTTCTGATTATTTAGTTAAATGTGTTTTGTACCAGATGCAAGAAAACTGATTATCTAAGGAAAAATTGAATTTACCTAAATATCCCTCTTTTAACAAAAATTTAGACCTTTACTCTCTTTTTATGATAATGTTTCCTTTTCCGTGGTAATGTCCTTTTCTCTTGTTTTGTCTTTCAATTTTATGAGGAATCAGTTTTGCCAACCATTAAAACAACTGATTGTTTGATTATACAACTTCAAAATCACATCCTAGAACTATCTTCTACTTCTATGGCCCATCTTATTACAATTCTTTGATTTTGCCATATAATCACTTTCAAAACACACATCCAAACAGCCCTTTCACTTTTGATTCTTAATTTCTGTTTGTTTCTAATACTTCACAGGCTCAGCTAGTGAATTATATTCAATATAGAGCATTATTAGAGGGATGGACATCGCGAATGTGGACAAAATACACCGGTGTTCTAATATGGAAAACACAGAATCCGTGGACGGGTCTTCGAGGCCAATTCTATGATCATCTTCACGACCAAACTGCTGGATTTTATGGCTGTCGCCATGCTGCAGAACCAATACACGTCCAGTTAAACCTGGTAACTTATTTCATAGAGGTAAGTCATTCATTTATTAATTGTGTTATTTATTGAGTTCGATGATCTTGTTCTCAATAACTGTCTCTTATAATTTAGCCATTTCAATGGTTGGATTTGGAATTTTGGATTTTGTTGGGTCTCATTTAATGGGTTTTTGGGTAAATAAGTAAAAGGGAACAGGTCAAATAGGTCAAACATGTTGACACTTGTAGTCTTATATGCATAAAAATGGCCGTGGCCATACTGCATAACCATAAATCATTTTATTCAAAAACTTGTGATGTTATTGCAATAATATAGTATTTGTAAGTAATGTTTGACACACTAGCTAGTTATAATAACTTCGTAAGTTTTTGGAGAACAAGTGTTTCGTGTTAACCAAACCCGACCATGCCAACCCAATAAAAAGTCTACCTTTGTGACCTGTTACCCAACCCGTCTGACTCAACCATTTTGCCATCTATAAGTTATCAACTGTAACATTTTCAGGTGGTCTGATAAGATTACCCTTTAATCCAGGTGGTCAACACTACATCCCTCGAACTTTCTGATGTGGCAATAGAGGTGTCTGTATGGGATCTTGATGGAACATGTGCTTACTACAAAGTCTCTGAAAACCTCTCAGTGCCATCAAAGAGAACATTACCAATATTGGAGATGAAGTACCCAAAATCGAAAGATCCGAAAGCTGTCTACTTTCTACTTCTCAAACTCTATAACGTATCAGATTCTCGTATAATATCCAGAAACTTCTACTGGCTACATCTACCCGGTGGTGATTATACACTACTGGAACCATACAGACAAAAGAAAATACCCCTCAAAATGACTTCTGATATTTCCATCAGTGGGTCAACTTATAGTGTTCGTGTGCAGCTAAAAAACAAATCAAATAAACCAGATACCAAAAGCTTACTCCACAAGAACAACTTTGTGGAAAGTAATCATGATGGTGATTTGGATTTGGATTTGACGTCATCAAAAACCAAAAAGGAAACTGGCTTACTGCAAAAGTTCTACAATCGATTTTCAAGTGAAGATGATAACGTTAGAGTGTCTGAAATAAATGGTACTGAGGTTGGTGTTGCTTTCTTTCTCAATTTCTCAGTTCATGCTTCGAATCAGGATCATAAGAAAGGTGAAGACACTAGAATCCTTCCAGTTCATTATTCAGACAACTATTTCTCGTTGGTTCCTGGCGAGAAGATGGTAGTTGTGATTTCTTTTGAAGTACCAAAAGGTATCACTCCACGAGTTTCACTTCATGGCTGGAATTACGATAGTGCTCATACCGTTCACCAAGCCATGTAACACGTAGCTGTTGTTTGTAATTCAATGTAATGCTGGTCAACTAAATTAAATTCTTATAAGTTAATCTCTACCAATTGCAAATAAAGTGTACCATAGTTTTGCCAAGTCAGGGTGAGACTGGAAAATAGTACCAATTACCTCACCTTTTCACTTGTCTTTATGTTTTTGATCATGTGATTACTTTTACTAGTGTGCCTGTTACACTAGTGTTGGATGGTTGACAATAAATTCTGCATATATCACACTTACTTTCTTGTTGTGCTATTGTTTCATGGCTGTCAATTTTAATGTGTGTATGATCATGTTTAATATCTACTGTAATGTGGATCAAAGGTATCCTTGATTTAATAAGAATGATAGAGTCAAACATGGTTATTATATATAGAGATTAACATACAATTAGAGTGATTCAATAATATAACAAGTGATTAATTATTGAAAAGTGTTTACTACACGTACTGTCACATGGGGATCTCATGTATGAACAAGAGAGTGATATTTTCTTTGAAGGTCTTCTAGCTCTGGAAAAATGTAAATGTGGCGTCGAACTTGTATGTGACTTCTATCGTTCTTGCAAGATTAACAGTCGGAGCAACCACATCCTTATGGGCTTCCCTTGGCTTGAGACAACCTTCATTAATTTCTTTCAATGCATCTTTTAACTATTTTCATTATCTCCTTAACTGCAACATTTTGCTCCACCCCAAAAGACTTGATATAGGCTTCTACGGTTCTACCCCTGTTGGCTGTTGCTACTTCTCATCTTGTGCATTCGAACTTCTCATCCACATTTTGCATAATAACAGTTTTAGACTTATATATAGAATGCATTATAATTAGCCACTTAATAAACTCAAGTATAGGTTATCGTTCTGATTTATCTTGGAAATGAAATATTTAGTAAGAACTAAAAAGACATGAAACGGTAGTAGGATACGTCTATGAGTTCATCTTCGGAGATCTTGTGTAAACATTGATTGATTGCCAAAACGAGGCCTTATAGTTACAAAATTCTTTTGTATACGTTCCAGTCAACTTTGAAACTAATATGGCACCTCTGTATATATATTTAACAATCAGATTGATAATCTATAATCTGGAAGCCTTGTGCACTCATATACCCTGTCATATATGTGACATGCATACTTGCATGGTACTAATTCGGTAACTAACATATAATAAATGAATGAATATCAATATGGTGAATTAAATCATATCATATATACCATCTCCCATCGATTTTATAATCGATTTAGAGAAAGCAACTCCATATTTATCATCAGGGTCGGCCCAACAGTTATGTGGGTTTAGGCCAACGCCGAGGCCCTACGGCCCCCATTTTTATGATTTGTTGGGCTTGCAAAATTTTTATAATATTTTGGATTTACATATTTATGATATCAAATTTTTATAATATTTCGAGCTTACCTGGTTTTATGATATTTTGAGCTTACCTATTTTAGGGTTCCAAATTTTTATAATATTTTGGGCTAATCAAAATTTTGTGATATTTTGGGGGCTTACCAAATTTTTATGATATCGTGGGCTTACTATATTTTTATAATATTTCGGCTTAGTCTTTTTAGAGCCTCAAATTTTTCTAAACTAAAAATTATAAAAAAAATTATTTACGGACTAAGCCCCGGATAAAAGCATGATTAAATTAGTTTTATTTATGCTAACGGATTAGGCCTCAAAGTATCCCCCCACCTAGGGCCCCCATTATAACACCCCTCTTTCAATACATGAATATTATATTATTTTAGTCGGAAGCGCAAATTATAAAACATATTTCATTACTGTACATTCAAGATAATGTACATAAACTGTTTACATAATAATTATATCACATTTAAAAGTTATTAAAACCCATAACACATATATTACACAACCGAGGTGTTATATAATTCTAAACAGAGTTTATCAAAACATATTAGAGTAGCACAGTGTGTCAAATATTCCCTGCTTCTAAAACATCATCTTCCTGATACCCACTTCCCAAAATATAACTTGCAGGAAGTAAAATGAGGGATTAGCACGAAGCTAAGTGAATGAATTTGTCACCCACAATTCAACTTAGCTTAATCACTTGTTTACATCAAATAATCGTAAACACATATTACACAGTACAACAATTCAACAATGAGGATCGGTGGCTCTTGAGAAACCCTACTACCGCGGTGGCTCTCAAAAACACTTACCCAACAATCTGTAAGGCCAATACAGAATAGACCGATAGCTAACGGTTATTATACTCAAACACAGGTTCTACACACAACGAATGAATCAAGACCTTGTGTAATTCACACAATAACCAAATAGCCCAACTACCCAGTTGACCTCAATAACAACTGATGCCCGAAGGCCACAGGCACGTAGATTTATAATCAATAACTCAGATTAATTAATTCAACAAATACATCTACGTTCACTTGTTGTAACCAAACAGTTACAACTAAATCAAAAGGTGAGTTTCAAATCCACTCACCGATACCTCTGCAGATCCCACACTCAGATGTCTTATATTACTGAGTCTTCGGAGTATCTGAAACACCACATAATACACAAGTTAGTAACTTGTTCCACAATCATCATTCTAGCATATTTAGTCAATCAGGTAATCCCTGAAGTCTAGGCAAACAAAAGTTCTATCAGAAATAAGATTAGAAAATCCCGAAATGACGTTTAAAAATTAAAAAATGCCATTTTCGGCCCCTAGATGACCTTGAATGGCCAAAAACTGCCTAGACTCTTAGGATAGAGCCGGGATCATGATATCGCTCATTTTGTACATGTCTATCTTTAGCGATATCATTGTTTTGCATTTATATTTGAGTAGATTTCATGAACTTTTGGTACTTATTTCATTCGGAAATGCATCTCAGGTTGAAGCTGGAAAATGGTCAACTCTGGGCTGGAATAAGCCTGATAGCCGTTCGGCTAAAAGGTCACCAGCCGATCGGCTGGAATGTATTAGATGATCGGCTAAAGTTAGCCGTTCGGCTACTTTAGTTCAAAATCACGACAGCAACTCACCTATGTTCGAGCTGAAGATGAAACCCATGATCAAACACCATACCCATTCGGCTAGCATTGTTCAGCCGTTCGGCTATCATTGTTCAGCCGTTCGGCTAGCCTTGCTCAGCCGATCGGCTAAGTTGGCGGACCACTGTTTATCACTTTCCCTCTTAAACAAAACTTGGGTATCCGGAGTGTAAGAAGGTGCTGTGCGAAAAATGGGTGCTGGGCAGTGGGAAAAAGAAGAAAAAAGGAGGAGAAAGGTGGTGGATATAGGGGGGCATTCTTCAACAATTTTGCCAACACACACTTACTATTTTTCTTGAGTTTTCTCTCAAGAACAAAAGTTCCAACCTCACCATTACTCACTCACACAAATATACTCCATATTCACTTGAAGATCATTTGAAGAAAACCAAGCTAGTGACAACCTCTCAAGAACAATTGCTCTATTTGTGTAACAACTTTGGTACAATTTCAATTTAATCTACTTTCAAGTTATTTATGGATTTGTTTAGTGATCATGAATTTTGCTTGATGATTGTGACCATGTGTGGCTAGTTGCTTACATGCTTGCTTGGATGAACTAATTAGTTGATTAGGGGTGTACAACTTGGTGTTTAATTTATGCTTTGAGTTTGTGAATCATCCATGAATGTGTATGGATTTAGCTTGTTGTTGTTAGTAAACTTTTGACATTTTCACTAAGCAATTATAGCGAAACGTTTGTTGCTTATAAAAAAAATACCTAAAACGAGTTGTTTATCATTTGCGGAACAAAGCATTTGGTGATTGTAACAACAATTAGTCAAATACAAACAAATTAGCGATTTTAGCGAATGTTGATCGTGTGGATGAATCATAAACTCATTGAACTTCAACTTATTTTTAATCAAAGAACCTTATGTGATTGAGCTTAATCTCGAGAATTTAACCATTTGGTGATTTACTTATTGATATAGCGAACGTTTTCAACCTAGTGATTTGCTATTGATTTATTTGTCTATGAATGATTGAACAAAATTGCGAACCATAATTTTGGAATGTGTTAAATTGGTTTAGCTAAATTGTGCAAGTGTGTAACCATGGCGAGCGTCCGTTACTAGATTAAATAATAGGTTTGTTAATTGATATTGGACAATAGGACTTAGCGGAAGTTGAGCTTATGTTTGATAAATATTACTTTGGCATAAATATAACCGGTTTTAACTTCGCACCCCGAAATCACTAGTTAAATAGTCCAAGCAAGTATTATTTTGAATATTCGAAAGTTCCAACTTATTACTTTGACTCTTAAGAGTCCACTTGCCTATTTTAACTAAAATTTGTAGTTTAAAGCAACGTGACAATTCGGTCACACAAAACCAACTTTTATTTCCACTTTCTAAATTGTTCACTCTTATCTTGATTACTTGAACTCAAGTTCCCTGTGTTCGAACCCGAACTTACCCAACTATACTACTACACGATAGGGTCCACTGCCCGGGTTGTGTTTTGGTCTAGCACGGTATTTTCTTGTTTACTTTTCAACGATAAATTTAATAACTAGATTCAACACATCAAGTTTTTGGCGCCGCTGCCGGGGAACTTAGTGTTCGATTGAAATTGATTTAAGTGTGATTGATTGATCCTTTCTTGGAATTATATTCTTTGAAAGTTACTTTTTAAGTTGTGTTGCGCCGGTGCATTTGACGGTTTTATCTTTTGTGCTTCATAGGTTTGATTTGGTAGTGGATGAGCACAAGAAGTTCGGGCCACGAACTGCTTAGTCCTTTGTCCAATCCGGAGAAAGCCACTAAAAAGAAACGAAGGAGGAAGCCAAAGAATAATCCAACGGATTCAACTGGTAGTCACACGGATTCTGATACATCTTCGGGAAATATCTTGGTTGAAGAGGTTTTTGAAGACGAGCTTGTAACACCGGAGCGTGAGGAAGAAATTATCATAATCGAAGACGATATGGCGGATGAGGATGATACTCCTATTTGCTCGCGGGTAAGAACCGTAGCACCGACACCCGAGTCGGCCATACGGATTCAAGATGTTGAAAATGATAACTTCTCCTTGAAGGGGCATCACATGCAACTCATTAGGGATAAACAATTTGACGGAAGGGTGCGGGCCGATCCGCACAAACATATTGCTAGTTTTCTTGAGATTGGGAGCTATTTCAAATATGGGCCAAACATGGATGAGGCAATTCGCCTACGGACTTTTCCTATGTCTCTATGTGGTGAGGCAAAGATATGGTTTCAAGAATTGGAACCAAATACCATTACAACATGGGACGAGATGAGAGAAGCATTTGTTAGACGGTATTACCCCCCGGCTTTGGCCGAAAGGTTATTGAATGAGATTAGAGCCTTCAAACAACAAGAAAGCGAAACTTTGGTAGAAGCATGGTGTCGGATGAAGGAAATGTTGAGAGATTGTCATGGCCACGATTTGAAGAAGAGGGAAATTATTGTGTTGTTCTACAATGGTCTTAACATGGATTCGGCTAGTATTCTTGATGCTTCGGGAGGTGGTCAATTTCTTTATAAGACACCAAACCAAGCTTGGAAGGTTCTTGAAGATAAAGTGATCCAAAGCTTGAATTGGGCTGAGGATAAAGGAGGAAAACCGGTGAGAAAGCATGTTGCTTTTGTTGATGGAAAAAGTAGTGGGGTTGGAAGCTCCAACGATTCGGCAATGATGAAGGAGATAAAAGCATTGTCTTCAAAGTTTGATGCTCAATTCGAAACAATCAAAGGTGAAATCAAGGAGCTTAGAGAAGGTTGCGGTAATTGTGGTGGTAACCATGCCACAGCGAATTGTGCACAAGATGATTTGCTATGGTCGAAGATGAGGAAGACGTAAATTTTCTTCAACAAGGAAATTATCAAAGTGGAAACTACCAACGAGGGGGTTACCAAAATAGGAACTCGGGAGGTTATCAAGGAGGAAGCTACAATCAAAACAACCGATTTTCTAGACCAAACCAAAATTACAACCAATCTTCAAACCAAAACTACAATCAACACCAAAACCAACACCAAGGTTCTTCAAGGGACAACAACCCACCACCGGTTCAAAAACAAGAACCCACCTTGTCGCCAATGGAACAAATGATGAAAGAGTTCATGGCGAAGCAAGACGCTTGCACCGAGAGGTTGAAAACCCAAATGACAAACATAAGCCTTAGTGTGGAACAAGGCCAAAAGAATCATCAAGCTTCCATACAAGACTTAGAGAGAAAGATGGATAGGTTGTCCGAGGGGCAAAGTAGTAGGCCAACCGGTGGTTTGCCAAGTAATACACAACAAAATCCAAGACAACAACCATCATCTTCAAGTAGTGGACCCAAACCATACCAACCACCCCCCGCAAGGAATGAGCATGTAAATGCTATCACTACTAGAAGCGGAAAGGAACTTCCACCACCACCTCAAGCCAAGGACAAACACATTTTTAACTCTTTTGTGCAGGATAAGGGGAAGGAGGCGGATGAAGAAAATGTTGATGATTCTACACCAACGGATGCACCGGTGTCCCCTACACCGGTTGTAAAAGCGTACAAGCCAAAGATTCCATACCCTCAAAGGCTAAGAAAGGAAAAGATTGCGGCCCAATACGGAAAGTTTGTGGACATGATCAAAGGCATCCGAATCAATGTGCCTTTGGTTGATGTACTAGCCGGGATGCCGAACTACGCCAAATTCATCAAAGATTTGGTGAGCAACAAAGAAAAGCTTTCGGAAGCTTCGGCTATGTTTTTGAATGAAGAATGTTCGGCTCTTGTTCAAAACCAAATCCCACCAAAGCTTGGTGATCCCGGGAGCTTCATCATTTCTTGTACTTTGGGTAAATTCATTACGTGTGATGCATTAGCCGATCTAGGGGCTAGTATTAATTTGATGCCTTATTCTTTGTATGCAAAATTGTCCCTAGGATCCCTCACCCCCACACGTATGAGTATTCGTCTTGCCGATAGATCTTTCCAATATCCCATTGGGATTGCGGAAAACATGTTAATTGAAGTTGGCCAATTCACCTTCCCGGTAGATTTTGTCATCCTAGAAATGGAGGAGGATAGTAAGGTACCGTTGATTCTAGGAAGGCCATTTTTACACACCGCGGACGCCATAATAGGAGTCAAAGACAAGAAATTGACTTTAGGAGTAGGTGACGAAAGGATTGCTTTCACGGTCGACAAGGCCATGAAGCATCCTTATTCTAACGATGATTCTTGTTTTAGCATTGATGTGATAGATGATGCGGTAGATGAAGAATTGGAAAGCTTGCTTGGATTGGAATCGGAACTTGTTGACTTCCTAGAGTCACATGTTGAAGCAATGACCGAGGAGGAGTTGGTCATGAGCATGGAAGAGACAAATGATGAGGAAGAGCTCGATGGTGAGGAGGCTTTTGAGGAGCTTAAAAAGGATGACAATATGAGGATCAAAACATCATTGGAGGATCCACCACGTGATTTGGAGTTGAAAGAACTTCCAAGCCATTTGGAGTATGCCTATCTCCATGAGGAAAATCTCCTACCCGTAATCATTTCCTCCTCCCTTGTAAATGATGAAAAAGTTAAATTGTTGAATGTACTCAAGGCTCACAAAGGAGCTTTTGCTTGGCGAACATCCGACATACCGGGAATAAGCCCATCATTTTGTAAGCACAAAATCATTTTTGTTGATGATTTTAAACCCGTTGTTCAAAGACAACGGAGGCTTAATCCCAATATGGTGGATGTAGTCAAGAAAGAAGTGATTAAGCTTCTTGATGCGGGTATCATTTACCCTATTGCGGATAGCTCTTGGGTGAGCCCGGTACATTGTGTGCCAAAAAAGGGGGGCATGACCGTTGTGGCTAACGAGAAAAACGAAATGATACCCACAAGGACGGTCACGGGTTGGCGTGTATGCATTAACTATAGAAAATTAAATGATGCTACAAGAAAAGACCATTTTCCCCTCCCATTTATTGACCAAATGCTTGAAAGGCTAGCGGGAAACGAGTTTTATTGTTTTCTTGATGGATTCTCGGGGTATTTTCAAATCCCAATAGACCCCGAGGATCAAGAAAAGACCACTTTTACTTGTCCTTACGTCACTTATGCCTATAGGAGGATGCCTTTCGGTCTTTGCAACGCCCCGGCCACTTTCCAAAGATGCATGATTGCCATTTTTCACGATATGGTTGAAACCTCCATGGAAGTCTTCATGGATGATTTTTCGGTTTTTGGCAACTCATTTGAGTCATGTTTAAACAATTTGGACAAAATGTTGGAGAGATGTGAGAAGGCCCACCTAGTGTTGAATTGGGAGAAGTGCCATTTTATGGTACGTGAGGGTATTGTGTTGGGACACAAAGTGTCAGGATTGGATATTGAAGTTGATAGGGCTAAGATTGATGTTATTGCCAAATTACCCCCTCCGACTAATGTAAAAGGCGTTAGAAGTTTCTTGGGTCACGCCGGGTTCTACCGTAGATTCATTAAGGATTTTTCAAAGATCACCCGACCGATGACTAAGCTACTTGAAAAGGATACGCCCTTTGTGTTTGATGACCCTTGCTTGAGTGCATTTTCGACCCTTAAGGACCATTTGACCCAAGCACCCATAATAGTTTCCCCCGATTGGTCCAAACCATTTGAGCTTATGTGTGATGCAAGCGACTTTGCCCTAGGAGCCGTCCTAGGACAAAGAGTAGACAACCATTTTAAACCCATCTATTTTGCTAGCAAAACATTGAATGGGGCCCAACAAAACTACACCACGATCGAAAAAGAGTTGCTTGCGGTTGTGTTTGCCTTTGACAAGTTTAGGCAATATCTTGTGCTTTCAAAAACCGTTGTATTTACCGATCATTCGGCCCTCAAATATCTTTTTGCCAAACAAGATGCAAAACCGCGTCTTATTCGTTGGATTCTTCTCTTGCAAGAATTCGACATCGAAATTAAAGATAAGAGGGGTGCCGAAAATCTTGCCGCCGATCACTTGTCGAGATTGGAGAATCCAAATCTTGACAAGCAAGGCGATACTAACATTAATGACTCTTCCCCGGAGGAATTTTTGTTTCATGTAGGTACAAGCGAGGAGGACGAGGATGAAGCACCTTGGTATGCCGACTTAGCAAATTATTTGGTCGGTGGAGTTTTGAGAAAGGGGATGAGCCATCAAGAGAAGAGCAAGTTTTTCTCGAACCTCAAATATTATTTTTGGGAAGAGCCGCATCTATTCCGGGTTTGTGCGGATGGGATGGTGAGGAGATGTATATCGGGTGGTGAGACTAGAAAATTTTTGGACGCATGTCATCACGGGCCCACCGGTGGACATTATGGCCCTTCGGTCACCGCTAAGAAAGTTTATGATGCGGGTTTCTATTGGCCCACGATTTTTAAAGAAGCAAATACCTTATGCCAAACGTGTGATGCTTGTCAAAGAACCGGAAGCATCTCTAAAAGGGATGAAATGCCACAAACTAGCATCCAAGTGTGTGAAGTGTTTGATATTTGGGGCATCGACTTCATGGGTCCATTTCCTCCATCTTTCAAGAATGAATATATTTTGGTGGCGGTTGATTATGTGTCCAAATGGGCGGAAGCAAAGGCTTTGCCCACGAATGATGCTCGGGTGGTGATCGACTTCTTAAAGAGTTTGTTTTCTCGATTTGGGATGCCTAAAGCGTTGATTAGTGACCGGGGGAGCCACTTTGCTAATGCTCAACTTGAAAAAGTGCTTAAAAGATATGGGGTAAATCACCGGTTCTCGACTTCCTACCACCCACAAACGAGTGGTCAAGTTGAGAACACAAACCAAGCCTTGAAGAGAATTTTGGAGAAGACGGTGAAAGAGAACCGGGCCATATGGTCAAAGAAGCTTGAAGATGCATTGTGGGCATTTCGGACCGCCTACAAGACACCTATTGGGACAACACCATACCGGTTACTCTATGGAAAAACTTGCCATTTACCTCTTGAAATTGAGCACAAGGCTTATTGGGCGCTCAAGAATTGCAACTTGGATTTGGTTGAAGCGGGCGAAAAGAGGATGTTACAACTCCATGAGTTGGATGAGCTTCGATTGCAAGCTTATGAGAATTCCCGCCTCTACAAAGAAAGAACCAAGGTGTTACATGACCGAAATCTCAAGATGAGAAAAGAATTCAAAGTCGGCGATAAAGTTCTTCTCTTTCAATCACGTTTCAAATTGAAACAACCAAAGTTCAAGCCAAGGTGGACCGGTCCATATACGGTCAAACATGGTTATCCGTCCGGATATGTTGAACTTTTCGGTTCGGATGGAGGAACTTTCATTGTGAATGGTCATCGATTAAAGCTTTACCATGAGGAGGAGGTTGATGGCGAGTATGAGGAGCTCGCAACTTACCCCAAGGACAAATGAATTCGGGGTCGAGTCTAGCTTGGACTCGTTAATAAATGAAGTTCGTGCACGAGGAAACTCGTGATTGTATCCTTTTTGTGTAGTTGTATTTGTTTTGTTTGCATTTTTTTTTATTTATTATATCTTTTTGTTGGGTTGCTACTGCCATGCCTGCTTAATATTGTGTCAAATTGCTCGATACAATCTGCTGCATTACTTGCTGTTTTTAAACGCGTTTGAGAGTGTTAGCCGATCGGCTGAAGGAATAGCCGATCGCGTATAGAGTTTTTAGCCGAACGGGTGGAATTAGCCGAACGGCTATTTCTTTGAAAAAGGTGAACAGAAGCTACCCTTTGTCTGGACTTTCAAGAAATTATTAAACTAGCCGATCGGGTAAACATCATAGCCGATCGGGTATAGTGTTTTGAGCCGAACGGGTAAACTTAATCGAACGGCTAATTCTTTGCAAAAAGTGAACAGAAGCTACATCAGATTTGGACCTTCAACATTAATCAAAGTAGCCGTTCGGCTAACTCCTGTGAGCCGTTCGGGTAACGTTCCTTAGCCGTTCGGCTAACTACTTTGAGCCGTTCGGGTAACTTCCTTGAGCCGATCGGGTATCGTGTCGGGCTGGGCATGAATTAATACGAATAAACACCTTGTTTTTCTCACACAAAACACCACAGCCGATCGGTTTGCTGTCCTAAACCCCAACTCACACACACCTCATTCACCAACGATTTCAACCCAAATTTGTGAAGAATCTTGAAATTAATCATTCCTTTATCATGTCTAGACCCTCTAAGGTACCCATTCACTAACTTTATTTGCTAAATCACTTGAGTTTTGGGTATGAACACTTAGATACGGGATTTGGTTAAATTCAAGTGTGGGGATGATTTCTTGTGTAGAATTATTGTTCAACATGCTACATTCATGTGTTTAACTTGTTTCTATCACTTGGTTATGTGTGAATTGCTTGATTTTGATACCTTGAAAATTAGGGTTCTTATAACTAATTTTTGGGTATTATGAATTTTGTGATGATAACTTGTTGTTTAGTGATTGTTAACATATATGGCATGATTGTTAGGGGTATTGGTACTCCTTAGTTGATTGTTTGAAAATTCTAGTAATTAGGGTTCATGTGAAATTTGGGGAAGATGAAGTTGACTTTTCTGGTCAAACTTTTACTTTGACTTTGACTTTATGGATTTAACTCTTGATTGTAAGACATGCCTTGATACGAATTGAGTGACCCTTTTTGTTTAATTCAAGTTATGTTTGATATTAGAAGTTATGTGCTTATGTGATAGTCACTTGGTTTAGTATGCAATTTTGATTGTAAGACTTACTTGAGTTGAAGTATGTGTCATTGGCACATTTCAAGTATTGTTTAATATTAGGTTGCATGCCACTCCCTGCAAAGTTTTGACCTTGATTGTAAGAGTTGTCAGTAATAATCGGTTTGGGTTGTGCATAGCATGATTTGTTTTATGATGTGTATTAATGCTATAGCTTCATGTGTTCTGCTTCGTATGGGTTTGATTGTTTGTGCAATAAATCGCTCATTTTTCCAAGATTAAACTAACACTAACACTTATCTTGGGAATCTTGTATGCTTGTTATGTGTTGTGTGCAGAAAAACAGGGCGAACACCTCCTCCCTATCCACTCTCAGTGTTTATGCAGAATTGCTTCCAAGGAACCGCCATCCACACCTAGTTTTCGAGCCCCATCAGCATCGCTACCTGGAGAACAATGAGGCTTTGTACAAAATCCATAAAAAGCAGTGTGAGTACCCGCGGGTGATCGATTGGAATCCGCTGAATGTGATAAATTACTCTCACGAAATCAGAAGGGTCTTTGTTCAGAGTATGCGCTATGATGGTGAGGTTTTTGATGTTCATGACTTTGAGAAGCTTCTTGCCATTCAAGAACCGATTTATGAGGAGCTGGTCATGGAATTTTTGGCCACCTTGGAAATGTTTAATGTAAGTGAGATGGATCAGAAGTTCTTGGTTCTCAAAATGGGAGGATCACCGAGAAGTTTAACCTTGAGGGAAGTTGCCGCCAGCCTTGGTATCTACACCGACGAGGAATTTGAAGCGGATTGGTTTGACAGATATATCATGACCGGTGCTAGGTTAGATGAGGGGGAATGTAATGCGGATGTTTGGGCCCAGTTTAGTGACGCACCATACTTATCGGGTAAGAACCTTGCCAAAACCCTCAGATCCCCGAAATATAATATGGTCCAGAAAATGCTTTCCCATACTCTCACCACTAGGGGTAGCAACCGGGAGAAGGTCACTCTCATTGATTTGTGGTTTTTGTACAAGCTTAAGAGCTGAGAGAGAATCAACCTTCCGTTTGCTGTGGGTAAGTTTCTTCATGCATATGCTTGTGGGACCAAACCAACGTCCAAGCTAAGTGGAGGGCATTTCATTACCCGGTTTGCCAAAACCCTTAAGGTCAACTTGAAACCCCGTAACCACCCGTACACCCTTGTTGAGGACCCGGGTCTCCAGGTTGGTATTGAGCTGTATTGTAGCGCTAAAGTGGTTAGGCGAAAAGGTGGAACGTATGCCCCTTTCGCTCCCTCCGATAGGGAGGCACGTTTAGTATCTCGGTCCGGGGCTCGGGGAAAGCGGCCCGCCTCTCGAAATGCATCCGAAGAAGATGATGATGAGGAGGGTGAAGATGAGGAATATGAAGAGCTGGGTCAGCGGGATCAGGGTCAGAGTTCTCAAACGGGGGAACCTTCGTATTGACAGGGTTTCATGTCTAGCTTTGAGCACATGCGCATTGAGCAGGACAGGAGGTGGAACCAGCAGGAAGATTGGCATCAGGAGCAAATGGATTTTGGGGATGAGTCGCGGTATGAAGTGGGAGCCATCAGATACCAGAATGACTGGCTCCTTCACGACCATGAGCGGATGGGCCACCATGTGCCCGACCATGTGCCCGCCCCTTATCATCACCCACCCCGTTATGGTGAGCCGGGCGGTATTCTTCCTGCCCCTATTTATGATCGAGACGCTGCTTTGCTTGAGATCCAGAGACATCATGATGACTATGCCCGCACCGCCAACTTCCATCAGCAGCAGCAGGATTGGGGCGCTACTTGGTCCTCACCTCCATCTTACTCCCAACCTACCACTTGGTCGATTCCCGAGCCATCTAACTGGCAGCAGCAGGCTCACCATCACTGGTTATTTGGCTCTCCTTCACCTTGTGAGCAGCATGATCAGCATCAGCAGGACGATCCCACCCAGGACCCGCCTCATGGAGGGGGTTGGTAGTTGGGTGTTGTTTATTTGGGATTGTAAAACTCTAAACAATTTTTATTCTGCATTACTTTTCTTTCTTTTTTTGTTCTTTGGATGATTAGCATTCATTGACATTTTTATTATTACTTTTTATTATTATCTTTGTGGGCTTGTGTTTTGTTTGTTTGTTTGTTGTTACCCCATACATAGCATACGGAGCTGGAGTGGATCTCGACACGTCTATCATGTACCAGCTCCTGTTTCCACGCCTTCTTGCAAAACCCGCGGGGAAGTTCTCGTTCCTTTTTACTTCCGCACTTTTGCTCTTTTTTTTTGCTTATATTTGCATTGGGGACAATGCAAATCTCAAGTGTGGGGAGGTTGATTCACTTGAACTTCATTCTGGGAAAATTGTTATCTTTATCTCTTATTGGGGTTTGTGAAGATTTATTGGTTTGCCGATCGAGCTTTACGAATCCTGTTAACGGCTTTGAGCTACTTAGTAGGTCTGTTATTGATCATTGGCCCGATAGGTTTTTGCAAATACAAATGACGTTTAAAAATTGAAAAATGCCATTTTCGGCCCCTAGATGACCTTGAATGGCCAAAAACTACCTAGACTCTTAGGATAGAGCCGGGATCATGATATCGCTCATTTTGTACATGTCTATCTTTAGCGATATCATTGTTTTGCATTTATATTTGAGTAGATTTCATGAACTTTTGGTACTTATTTCATTCGGAAATGCATCTCAGGTTGAAGATGGAAAATGGTCAACTCTGGGCTGGAATAAGCCTGATAGCCGTTCGGCTAAAAGGTCACCAGCCGATCGGCTGGAATGTATTAGATGATCGGCTAAAGTTAGCCGTTCGGCTACTTTAGTTCAAAATCACGACAGCAACTCACCTATGTTCGAGCTGAAGATGAAACCCATGATCAAACACCATACCCGTTCGGCTAGCATTGTTCAGCCGTTCGGCTATCATTGTTCAGCCGTTCGGCTAGCCTTGCTCAGCCGATCGGCTAAGTTGGCGGACCACTGATTATCACTTTCCCTCTTAAACAAAACTTGGGTATCCGGAGTGTAAGAAGGTGTTGTGCGAAAAATGGGTGTTGGGCAGTGGGAAAAAGAAGAAAAAAGGAGGAGAAAGGTGGTGGATATAGGGGGGCATTCTTCAACAATTTTGCCAACACACACTTACTATTTTTCTTGAGTTTTCTTTCAAGAACAAAAGTTCCAACCTCACCATTACTCACTCACACAAATATACTCCATATTCACTTGAAGATCATTTGAAGAAAACCAAGCTAGTGACAACCTCTCAAGAACAATTGCTCTATTTGTGTAACAACTTTGGTACAATTTCAATTTAATCTACTTTCAAGTTATTTATGGATTTGTTTAGTGATCATGAATTTTGCTTGATGATTGTGACCATGTGTGGCTAGTTGCTTACATGCTTGCTTGGATGAACTAATTAGTTGATTAGGGGTGTACAACTTGGTGTTTAATTTATGCTTTGAGTTTGTGAATCATCCATGAATGTGTATGGATTTAGCTTGTTGTTGTTAGTAAACTTTTGGCATTTTCACTAAGCAATTATAGCGAAACGTTTGTTGCTTATAAAAAAATACCTAAAACGAGTTGTTTATCATTTGTGGAACAAAGCATTTGGTGATTGTAACAACAATTAGTCAAATACAAACAAATTAGCGATTTTAGCGAATGTTGATCGTGTGGATGAATCATAAACTCATTGAACTTCAACTTATTTTTAATCAAAGAACCTTATGTGATTGAGCTTAATCTCGAGAATTTAACCATTTGGTGATTTACTTATTGATATAGCGAACGTTTTCAATCTAGTGATTTGCTATTGATTTATTTGTCTATGAATGATTGAACAAAATTGCGAACCATAATTTTGGAATGTGTTAAATTGGTTTAGCTAAATTGTGCAAGTGTGTAACCATGGCGAGCGTCCGTTACTAGATTAAATAATAGGTTTGTTAATTGATATTGGACAATAGGACTTAGCGGAAGTTGAGCTTATGTTTGATAAATATTACTTTGGCATAAATATAACCGGTTTTAACTTCGCACCCCGAAATCACTAGTTAAATAGTCCAAGCAAGTATTATTTTGAATATTCGAAAGTTCCAACTTATTACTTTGACTCTTAAGAGTCCACTTGCCTATTTTAACTAAAATTTGTAGTTTAAAGCAACGTGACAATTCGGTCACACAAAACCAACTTTTATTTCCACTTTCTAAATTGTTCACTCTTATCTTGATTACTTGAACTCAAGTTCCCTGTGTTCGAACCCGAACTTACCCAACTATACTACTACACGATAGGGTCCACTGCCCGGGTTGTGTTTTGGTCTAGCACGGTATTTTCTTGTTTACTTTTCAACGATAAATTTAATAACTAGATTCAACACATCAAATCATTAGGCCATTTCCGAGTGACCATGCGAATTTCAACCCAATCCGAGTTAATGAAGTTGTCACTTATCCGGGACCCCGAAAACACGCATTTTCAAATTTTGCAAAACAAAAAGTTTAAAAATATCGGTTCGCAGTGATCTCAGTTTGCAGAGTCAACTCGGTTCGCAACATTTCAGTTCGCTTTGCAAAATGTCAATTCGCATAGCGATTCAATTCGCTTCGCAAGTTCAACTCGCATCGCAGCGACTCGGTTTGCAACACAAAATCTCAGTTCGCAAGATCTCGGTTCGCTTCGCAGAACCTCAACTCGCTTCGCAACATAAACTCAGTTCGCAAGACGAACTGAGAACTGCGACCTTCGCTGCTGTTACGAGTTTTTCGAATCAAAACTCACCAAAACTTCCAAAACTTAGTTTCTAAGGTTTCTAACACTTCATCTAACATCATATAACATCTAGTAACACCAAATAACAACATAATAAGCTTCAATTTGATTCAATCACTAAATTTCTCTAAAAACCCATTTTACATAATTCAAAATCAAACTCACTTTTGAATAAAGATGGAGATGATGAGGTTGATGTTCTTGAATCAAAATCACATAGCTATGTTGGTTATTAACTTTGATATAGATTTATGGAAGTTGCAAGTTTTTGGATATGATTCATAGGAAACAATGAAGGAAACCTTGAAACATAAGGATATTAAGGTCGGCTCACAACCGACTTTGATATCCAATTGCTATAATTTTATACCCGTCCTAAATCTCTTGTCTGGAACCTAGAAACCATTTACGAGAAAATTATTTTATTTTACCGTCATCTTTAATAATTTAAAACAATTAATAGTTTAATATACACAATAAGTTCTGAGGCTTATTTACTTAAGTTTCACAAGTAAACAATTAATAACAAGTAATTCCTAAAAACAATTAAATAACCAATTTAAATAAAGGAATTACCGGACCAGTGAAGAGGGTGTTAAACCCATAAGTCTGGCAATGGATCAAATTTGATCCAAATCCGATCAGATCCAATAATGTTGACTTATTGGATCAAAAAATTGATCAATCGATCCAATTAGTGATCCAATAAATCGATCCATGATCCATCCGGATCGATCCACTTTTGGTTTTTTAAAAAAGTTAATAAAAGTTGGAGTCAAGCATTATCAATTTATCATCATCTGCATCTCTAACCGTCATAGTGTTGACGAACACCACACAATCTCCGACAGCTCCAACGGTTAAATTTATTAGCGTAATTGTATACTCTGTTGTAACATATCCACTAGAGAATATGCTTTTGATAATTTAATGAATCATTATCGGTCATGGATCATTTGATTCACACTAAGATAGTGTTGTTACCAACCAATGGATTTAGTATAAAAAAGTATATTTTATTTTATGGGCTTATGTAGAGAATTATTTGAGGTGCAGTACCTTATATGATTTCCATAATTATTTGCGTTCAAATGAAAATAAGCTTATTTCGACATGTTTCTTTCACTTATGCAAATTAAATTCATTATTAAAATGTTCAAGAGAGCAGTGTTGCAAGAGTATGTGGTGATGGCTAGAAGTTAAAATGTATCCAACATGTATGTTGTTCGATCAGAAAATCGATGTCTTAATAGTGAATCAATTTGACGTCGTAAAAAGTATAAAAGCATAAAATCTATGTCTCAATAATGAATTCAATTTGACATTTAAAAAAAGAACTAATGGATTTATCTGAATCATGATCCGATCCACTAATATAAGTTGGATATGGATCGGATCACGATCCATTATAATGGATCATGGATCGGATCATGATCCATTTAAATTGGATCACTAATGGATCAGATCAAGATCCATCCATTGTCAGGCCTAAGCCCCATATAGGTTAAGCCGGCCCCTGTTTATCATATCAAAACCAAATCTTCTAATTCAGTTTCATACTGATTTATCATATTTGTCATCAACCCACAATCACTGCCATGAATTGCTTTAATTACAAGGCACTATAAAGCTTTGGTTTGTAAATTCTAATTAACCAAAATAAATGGTTCGGTTCTGGTTTTCTATGTTAGCCATAACCAAATTAACCGAGCAACAACATGCATAAGCTATCCAAGTTATTTTGATTACATATTATTTCATATTTTAGTAGTGAACATTTCTTTATATTATGTAGTTTATTTATATTCTTTTCTTGGCATTATTACATAACAAGTCCACTAGTGGTTTGCCTTCAAAGATGAAAAACCCCTTAGTAAAAACTCAAGCTCAAATAATTGTAATTTGCAATTCTTAGTAGACTAAAATGGTGGTAGCTAACGAAACTCTCAAGGTGATAATTCTTTGTTAGCTGAATAAATGAGGGAGACAAACAAATTTGGAGGTCGTCACTTCTATGACATTGACAACGATTTTTAACACTTTTGGCTCAATCGTGTTTTTTTATTTTGTGTCTTACTTTGGTTATTAACCATTTTAACCAAAATAAAAAATGAAACATTCACTTTAACTATTGGCATATCCGGCTTTTTTTTAACCATGATTAATTGATCAAGGTTGTTAACCGAAGTCGATTATTCAAAGAGCCTCTTTGAATAATCGTCAACTTTGATTACTTAACGACCTTGATTAATTGTTGTTGCCCCTAAATGATACCTTCTTGTAGCCATTTTAGAAACATGATTTATACAACTGAAAATCGCTATCGAACTATTTTTCTACACACCGAAACTCTGATTTACTTTAATTTATAATGATAAGATGTTATTGGTAAAAAGTGAGAGATGAACAGTTAATTAAAATCCTAAAATTCAATAGTTCAAAAGGGGAATATTACCCGCTGTCCAGTGTAGATACAAATATACTCCTGGTTACCAGGTTGTACATAAGTAAGTAGTTTTCATTATGATTGAACCCAGAAATCATCTAAATTGACCTCGATCGTTTTCATGGATGAATCCATTATGGGTTTTTTGCAGACCAACAACTTCATCACCACATTTCATTCTCAACCAACAACAATTATGTCGCCTGCTATCCATTTCTGGAAAACAAGGCTATTTTAATACTGGGTCATCAGTACATGCGTCCTTAATCAAGAACCCAGAATTCGTCAATCCTATTGGAAACCCATGCATGCTTGCTATTTGGAACTCCCTCCTGTTCATGTACTCAAAATGTGGTCACTTATCTGATGCACGAAAGGTGTTCGATGAAATGTCAGTCAGAGATGTAGTATCCTGGAACACTTTGATTTCGGGGTTTTTTATGAAAGGTTTTATTAATGTTGGATTTGATTACTTTAAAATGCTGTACAGGTCTTCCGGTGATTATCGGTTTGATCGTGGAACTATCACCACAATTTTGTCAGCGTGTGATGGATGTGAGTTTTTTAAAGTTAATAAGATGATTCATACGTTGGTGATTGTGAATGGCTACGAGTGTGAAACTACAGTAGCAAATGCTTTAATAACGGCGTACTTTGGTAGCGGGTGTTTTAGTTCGGGAAGACGCGTTTTTGGAGAAACCAATGATAGAAATGTGGTTACTTGGACAGCAATGATATCCGGACTTGCACAAAATCAATATAGTGAAGAAAGTTTGAAGGTGTTTGCGGATATGCGTAGGGGGTTAGTGTCTCCTAATGCATTAACGTACTTGAGTTCGCTACTTGCATGTTCTGGTTTGCAAGCACTTAAAGACGGGTGTCAACTACATGGGCTTGTTTTGAAGTTAGGTATGCATTTGGATTTGCATATAGAGAGTGCTCTAATGGATATGTACTCTAAATGTGGTAGCATGAAAGAAGCTTGGCAGATATTCGAGTCTGCCCAAGTGCTTGACGAGATTTCCATGACAGTGATTCTTGCTGGTTTTGCACAAAATGGATGTGAGGAAGACGCTATTCGCGTATTTGTGAGAATGGTGAAAGAGGGAATTGAAATTGATCCTAACATGGTTTCTGCTATTCTTGGCGTGTTTGGTGGTGATACTTCCTTGAATTTTGGTAAGCAAATACAATCTTTAGTTGTTAAAAAAGGGTTCGGTCTAAATATTTATGTTAGTAACGGACTAATCAATATGTACTCGAAATGTGGCGAATTAGAGGAATCAATCAAAGTATTTCTAAGAATGCCTATAAAAAACTCTGTTTCGTGGAACTCCATGATTTCAGGTTTCGCTCGCCATGGTAATGCTTGTAAAGCTCTTGAATTTTACAAAGGCATGAGACAAAATGGTATAAAACCGACAGACGTTACGTTTCTTTCATTGCTTCATGCTTGTAGCCATGTAGGTTTAGTATCTAAAGGAATGGAGTTTTTAGAATCCATGGAGAGAGACTATGGAATTAGTCCAAGAAAGGAGCATCATGCTTGTATAGTTGACATGTTAGGACGAAAAGGACTTTTAGATGAAGCTAAAAGCTTTATTGAGGGACTACCTGTCAAGCCAGATGTACAACTTTGGCAAGCTCTGTTAGGTGCTTGTAGCTTTCATGGTAACTCAGATATGGGAAAGTATGCAGCAGCCCAATTGTCGATTATAGCACCAGATAGCCCTGTGCCATACATTCTGATGGCTAATATTTATTCTTCAAAAGGAAAATGGAAAGAAAGAGCTGAAACGATACGAACAATGAAGAAGGTAGGAGTGGCGAAAGATACAGGGATAAGTTGGATTGAGATGGATAAATGTATTCATAGCTTTGTCATTGATGATCGTATGCATCCACAAACAGAGATAATTTCCGGTGTTTTATTAGTGTTATTTAGACATTTGACTGATGAAGGATATGTACCGGATAAGAGATTCATTCTACGCTACTGGGATGATGACGGATTAACTGATTCATTGCAAACTCAAGATGAATAAGGTAGAAGCTTAATGAAAGAAATTTTTACTGCAACTGTATTATATAAATTGTACTAGGGTAGCATTTATAGAAATATTGTATAATATGTGGTATAACCTAGTAAAGTTTCCACATGTTGCACTAGCAACAGATATTACATTGGGAAATGTTTATTGCAACATAATAGCCATAGATATTTTCTGAATTGCATACCCATTTGAGTATTAAAGTCCATATCTGTTTAATAGTCACCCTGGTTGCATCAGTGCATGTGTCAGTATGTGCACTTTAATGTGTGAAATTGTTTGCTTTTTACACTACTATTGGATGCAGTTTTTAGCCGAGTGTTGTAGCATTCCAACCATCAATAATGATGCAGGACAACAAAACACTGTTGATCAAAGCCATTAATTTGATTCTCTGAAAAATTTCATGTTAAAATTTATCGTGGGTTGGTTGCAGAACTAGCTGAAGCAGGTCATATTAATGATGCAGAATAACCTGAGGCTGGTGGCTACAAAACAGGTAGTATCAAGACCATTGTAGAAGCTGATGGCCGTTAATCCCTTAAGCATGGTCTGCCATCGTTGATCAGCCCATGCCTGAGATTGTATTATTTCAAGAGCATCTGTATGAGACCAATTTGAAACTTGTTACCGAAACTGGGATGTCTGGTGGGTTGGGGTAACAGATCAAAAAGAGTTCATGTAAAAGCGGGAACTTTTTTAGTACGGGTCAAGACACTTCTTGATGGGAGTTCTCACAAACATCTTTTTAATCTATCTGTTTGAACTTTATAGATAATGCATTAAATTGATGAACAAAACTATATCATGTAACTATTTTGTAAAAAGTTTGGTTAAACCCTTTGACCTGTTAGAGATAAAAGATAACCCCTTTGACCCGTCAGAGATAAGTAAGAAGTTGCCACCTCTACCAAAAATTGGTATTCCCATATACTGTATTTCTTATATTTCTTGTCATCTCTAGTCATTCAACTACTATACCTTATGCATTCTAAATGATGGGGGATTGGCTATGTATACACCCTCCCTCTACGCTACATGTCCTCCACAAAAAGTAGTATGAACTAAAAAATGTTAATGCGACTCATTTTAGTAGTATTGCCCACCTAATTATTTTCCTCGCACATGCGCAAGAAATAATATTTTATATAGTAGGTGTACATCAAATCTGTATATCATTAGAAAGACTATCCGTGTGTGTGTGTGTGTATTTTGCAATACCAATAACCGAGCCCTATACAGGAAGATGACTTGACCAAAGAATGGTTGCAGAAGATTCTTGCAACCAATTTCATCCCATTCCAACTCATCCCACCAATTTCTGATTCCCTTGGTGTGCTTAAGAGAGGATGGGAAGTGGCTAATAGAGAACGGAAGAACCCTTAGCTTGTCACAATCCCATACCTCAATTGTTTCAAGATAATCACAAATCATAACACTTCTTGAGATTTATTTTAACTCTGGTAATGCGGAGAAGGACATTCGACGGAGCTTTGGAGGTAACACAGTTGGTAGATATCAATATTGTTAGTTTGGTTCTGTACCATCACTTGGATCAATCTTGAGTTCCAAACTTCAATCTCTTCAAGATTTTGGAAGTCTTCTAGCATACCAGATGAAAACAAATAGCTTATGCTATTGCAGCTATGGATTTGAAGACTCTTCAACTTTTTGAAAATCTGACTTGCTGCAATAGCAATAGATATGGCCTGCAACTTGGGTAGTTTTCGAAGGACCAGTATCTCAAGACCTGGAAAATGGTTACCTGTTGTTATTATGAACTCGATGCCCTTGCAGTTTGAGAGGTAGCAGTGCCTCAAATTTTCCAAGTTGGTTGTATCAGAGTGTTTTAATAAAACAGTAATATCATGGCAACTGTGTAGGGCCAATTTTTTATAATGTTTGGAAGCTCAATTATCGTGTCTTGGCAAACAAAGTTACAACCTTGAATTTCAATACTACGTGTTCCATTGGACATGGGTTGAAAGATGGATAGCAGACCTACACCGAGATGGTAACTCTGCAGAGCTTGCCAGTGCTTCGATCTCACATAGTCTATGGAGCTGGTTCGTTCCTCAAAGGATATACCAAGACTGGTTAATCTGGACAACCAAACTTCATCGATTCCAACTCCTTCAGTTTCTCCTACAAGTGATGACGACCATGTCTGTTTACTTCTAAACATCGAGAAGTTCTCTAAATAAGAAAGCTTTTGGAGAACACCAGATGAGAAGGTAGTCAGCTTTTCAGTGTAGGATAAATCTGAACGTCTCAGATTATTCAATTTGTCTATATCATGCGGTAGCTTCCACAGAAGGCTATGTGACACATCCAAACTCTCAGCTCCTTCAATGTTGATAACGAGGGAAGCTCATGCAATTAACTGAAGCTTAAGAAGAGTGCACGGAGGTTATATAAAGCTGAAACAGATGCTGGTAATGAATGAATGCCGGCTTTAGAGAGATCAAGAACTTTAAGTCGCTGCATCTGCACAAAGAATGAATCTGAATTTCTTTCAGACAAAGGGTTCCTCTGAAGAAGCAAAGTCGACAGTTTTTGGCAGTTGTGATTATCTGGTACAAAACTAATATTGTTATCCATTGCAGAGACCTACTTATGTTTTTCAATCCATTCCCTTGCCAATCGGCTTAATTTCATTGCAGATTTATTTATTATTAACCTTGGACGCTCCCTTGCGATCCTGAAAGCCATATACCTAACTAAGTCATGCATCCCAACATAATCTGACCCTGTGTCTTCCACTAAGCAAGCAACTTTAAGTTTTTCGAGCACTGTGTACCCATTGTTGATTTCTTTTTCCCAATCTCCCACTTCAGAAATTAATTCTTCTGCCATCCAGTACTCTATAAGTTCCGCAACATCTATTTTGTAATCTTCAGGGAAAAATGCACAATACAGAAAACAAGCTCTGATATGGTCATCTTTTAGGTGAAGATAGCTGAATTTGAGTCTTGCAAACACATCTTCTTCCACAACTGTATCTCACATCTGAGCTTCTTTCTTTGGTTCACCGTACCACTACTTATTTCTGCTTTTAAATAGTTCTCTTTACTAATTAATTCTTCCATTTCACTATCTAATTTTCTTGCATGTTCTTCAGAGGGTTAATTACATATCTCCCCACCTTAACCACTCCAAATTACATATATACCCAACTTAATTCATAAATTACATATATACTCAAAATCCAATTTTAATTATAATTAAAATTTTAAAAATTACACATAATCATTTATAAAGTCATTAGTGACTATTATACCCTCCTCTCTTTATATCTTTCCTTTTATTAAAAATTTAAACCCTACAATTATGCACCAAATAAATCAAAAAGTATAGTAGCTACTTGATGAAAAATTAAAACCCTACAATTATGCAGCAAATAAATCAAAAAGTATAGTAGCTACTTGATGAAACGATGGGACAGATCATAACATGTGGTCAAAGAGTATGAGTATTTTGTTTCTTTGTTTTACTTTTCAAGGAGGTCCATATATCCGTATATGTACAACTCGGTCGGTGTTTATTAACATGCGGATATTTCAAGTTCAACATTCTGATGAAGTTTATATATGTATTGCAACACAGAAGGTGATATATTATATCAGTATTATTATGTAAATATAAAAGAAGTATGTGATACGCGTTGAACTGATGATTTTCTACATGAAGATTTAGGATTTGATGATAGAGAAGGTATATAAGAAGATAAGGGTATAATAGTCATTAAGAATTTATAAATATATTTGTATCGTTTTTAGGATTTTATATTGGGATTTTGAGTATATATGTAATTTATGAATTGAGTTGGGTATATATGTAATTTGTAGTATTTAAGGTGAGGATATATGTAATTAACCCTTCTTTAAAATTTCTTAAATAAAAGAAAAACCTCTTAAAAGGTGTCCAAGGGAATAGCTGTTAAGCTACTTGAAACAAACTCCATGCTCCCTGCAAAAAATCATAAAAATAACCTCTATCTGAAAAAAGCTGCAGGTTGACTTTTGATGTTTATAATTGGCCAAAGCGGACATTAAAATATTAAATGATCATTAAACTTTTGAAGTTTTGATCAGTGATTAGTTGAAGAGCCCAAAAACAGTCGATGGGAAAGATCTTAACGGGCCAGCAATCTTAGTGGTTTAGCCCATCAGCTAGGCCCAAATTTGTTCCTTTAGGGATGACAAAATATTACTACCAATTACCAAATCGATAATACAAAAAATAATTACAATTTGCATCCAGACATTACACATAAACTGTCAATCAAACATAACCAGAAACTAAAGGTTTGTTATCATAAACATATTCCGAAGTATCATAACTGCTGCATTTATATCACTTGGAGATAAATTTCATGAACTTGTTTAGTGATTTGAAAATTCCTACTGCTTCACTAACTAAAGATGGACTCTCCTCAGAATCATCTCCACCTCCTCCAAATATCATCTGAAAACAACCAAACAAATTTATTTATATTATTATTTTATGATCATAACAACAAAATGGACTATAGATCTTTACTCTACTAACCTCGATGTCTTCTGAGTCGGGGCGGCTTATCATTTCCTTGCCTAGTATGTAACGGTTTGGTCTATCCTTGTCATCGAAGAACACCTTCCATAATCTGGTCAGGCATTAGAAAAATTTGGATATTACGTATTTAATCGAGCAATCAGTGACTGGTAAATTAAATGGATGAAACGAGTATTACCCTGGATAACATCTGAATACAGCTCCTGTAGGCAAAGGTTTCATTGAGTAAACCGTTGTGAAAGTTCTGCGTGGTGTACAAAGAACGGGATGTCATTGTTTTATGAGTAGAGCATCGATCTTATTTATTTGAGCTCGTTAGATAAACAGACAATGATCTAGTGTTGAAGGTATATCTGGACTCTGGACTTAATTCTGAAAATTACTGATATATGAATGACTAAAACCTACCATTTTATGTTTTAGTATGACTGAGCGTTGAATGAAATACGATTGTTACCTTAGGAAGTATCTTCTCAATTTCCTAACATTGAATCCAATTCCAACTTCTTCGCTAATAAGACGTGGGTTCCACATAACGAGAGGTCGTGGCTATTACAATAAGCACATAACATATACATCAAAATGTATCCTTATTGATAGCAAAGTGTAAGTGAAACGGAAAGGCGTAAGCATTACTGGATCATCTGAAAGATCAGAAGCGATTCGTTCTACATATTCCAGCATCTGATAATCCGGCAGTACCATCACAACAATCTCATCTTCTTTCTCCACAGGCTTTCGGTCACTTAAACTGAATAAAAACCATAATAAATCAGATGTACCATGAATTCAAAAGCAAGAAGATGCTACTCCATACTCTGGATTTGTAATAATTACCTGGCAAAACCAAAATTGGCATCAGTCCATCTATACTTCAAAAGTGCAGCAGCGCCAGCATCAGGATATATTGCTTTCACTCTCTAACAATGAACATCGATATGCGTTAGAAAGTTAAATCTGCATTTATACGATAACAGTAAACAGTAAAGATACTTGTGCTAGAAAAGAAGATAGTTATCCTACTAACCTCACATCCTGTTTCTTCTATAAGGGTATCTATAAAAACTCTTGACAGTTCCCACAGTTCAGCCTGGGCACCTTCATCATCAAGAAACTGAAGTTGTGGGATTAGAAGCTCCACCTGCATAACAAATAACGAATCTTACATGTTTAACACGGTAATAATTGTACTTGCCTTTAGCTTCAAAGTCACTGAACTTAGAAAAATTGAACATTTTTGCTCCAACTATAAAGTCATATAGTATTGGAGATATTTAAGTGTTTGCAGAACATACAATGGCTCTCATCCCTCCTGAGGACACGAACGCAGCACTTGCTTCGCTTGACTGTCGTACTGCACCTTCCAAATCCGAAGGCAAGCAACTGAAAAACATCTGTCAGTAACTGCTTTAACAATATGACATGTTTATGACTCCCAATAAATAAATAAAACAAGTAACTACTATAACAGTTAGTACCATCATAAACCTGAGGTTATAACAGAGCTTCATAGTCACCTTACCACCTGTTATTAATCTAATCAATCTCCAAGTCCTAATCATCACAAAACATATCTGTGACAGTTGTAACCATCTTTATTTCAAAACTGTCCAGTATTGCCACTTACCCTTTTGTTGTTTTTTTAAGTTTATATTATCGATTCGTCATCGTTTATCGATTATCATTCGACATTATTATTTCTACTGCTATTTTTACCTAAGATCTTAAGTAATATTTTCTTCTTGCCTTGTAATAATAACTAATTAATCAAATAGAAGTTTCTTTTTGTCCCATACTCTTATCTAAAAAGTTGACATTAATAACTAGTCAAGCACACTACAGTAATCTTAAGAATTCACAACCATAAAAACTAGCAAATATGTAAAAATTAAGCTCAGAATCTTGATAGAATTGTTACAATAAAAATGATACCTGTCATCTTCTTCTTCTTCTTCATCTAATACTTGTTGTTGTTGTTGCAGTGTTTGTTGTATGGAATTAGGAAGTGAAGTGTCATTTGAAGACTGACTATCAAACTTGTCAAACTTGGCATATGTTCTGAAGTTAAAACAAGGTCTGTGGGTTGAAATTCCATTATAGCCACATGTTTCAGTTGATGATTGGAAGCATGTGGATGAGGAGGGTATTTTGGGAATATTGGCAATAGAAGAAGATGATGATGATGAAGAAGAAGAAGAGCAACATATGTTTAAGTAAGATGAGGAAGCCATCAATGAATGAAACTAAGATTAGGAACCTGTTGATATTATGATATATTTTTTTTACTATGGAAAAAGAATATATATATATATAGAAGTACAAGAAGGAAGGGATACTGGATAGAGTGTGGTTATTATGTTCTGGTGTTGTACTGCCACGTTATTTTCTTACCTTTGGTACGAGCAATTGGTTACAAGAGTACTATACAAAAAGAATTCAATACTGAGGATGTATTAAAAAAAAATTCATAAAAGTTCTGTAAAAGAATGAATGATGGGTAAAGTTTATAGACGTGGGGAATGGCATACTGAAAAATTATAAAAATTGAACATACTCGTTGGTATCACATGTGGGTTTTCAATTTAATTGAAGAGAATAAAACATTGATTTTTATGATTTTCCGACTTACCGTTTATGAAATATTTAACTTATATAAATGTGAAGAAAAATAAGTTTTTTGACACATAAATCATTCTTATTGGTTCCTTAATTCTCATTGTACTCATTTGAAAATCACCCCAAGTTCATAATAATAAATTATACATTATTATAATTTAAATTTCTAAACGAACAAATCCACACAAAAAGTTACACGTTTAATATTATATATTCCCTCTGTCCCATCACAAGTGTCTACATTGTTATTTTGTGTTATTCCAAGTAAGTGTCCTCTTTAATGTTTGAACCGGTAGAAAGAGACTTCAATGGGTAAATATGTTATTTGATTGGTGAAAAGTGTTGTTAATGGAGAATTTTAGAACTGTATGCAAAGTTAAAGTGAACACTTTGACTAAAATGATGACAATAATAATTAAAAAGGTAAAATACTAGTAAATTGCAAGAAGTTGTCTACTATATATACATCAAATTTGGTTCACATGATATAAATATTTTGATACTATATAATTAGATTTTGCATTTAGGTTATTTATTTTTTGATTAAATTTTACTTTTAATATACGTAGTAGTTCTGTATATTACTTTAAAATCATACCCAATTATGAAATTCTAATAAAAAATTTTTTATGTTATTTGAATTTACCTTTTTTGCACGTCAAACTACCCCATGTTAGGTTTACATAATTATATATCACAAAGATCAAATAAAAAAAAAGAGAATATAGGAGTCCAAAAATTACCAATCGAGGATCATAAATAGTGACATAACTCTAGAAAAATACATATTTCAATTTTAAATCGTAAAAGAATGTATTTCTCATTTTTAGACCGTAAGCAATAATTTTAAAAATGTATTTAACGCCTGAAATAGTTTTTTAGAAAGATGATTACATGTAATTGCCAAGTCGGACGCAAACCACAAACAAAATTAAAAAATAAAAATTTCCGGTCATTTTTCCTTTTATTTTAGTTTTAGCAAAAAAAGAAATATTCTTGTACTATGTATCTTTTTACATCTTAAAATTGAGATATGTTTTTTTACGATATAAAATTGATATATATATATATCCTTTTAAATTTGTGTCGATGTTTATGTTCACTCGATTGGTAATTTTAACCAATGTTTTGAAAAACCGGTTAACTCGGACCGGTTGAACTGCTCGAACCGGGAACCAGAGGCTTTCCGGCCGGGTGAAAATCGGTTTTGACCAAAGTTTGACCGGTTAACAAACCGGACGGTTCGATCAAAATCAGGCAGTCCAACCGGGAACCGAACCGGTTGGACCGGGATTTTAATTATTTTTTTTAGAATGATGACATGGAGCCGGTTTTGGGGTGGTTCGGACAGACCGGTTGGAACGGTTCGACCGGAACCGGAGCCCTTTCCAATCCGATCCGGTTTTCAGTTTTAAAAACATTGATTTTAACACTTGTATTCCATTGTGCTTAATTTACCCTAGCACAAACCATACATAGCAAAACAGAACACTATAAAATAATAGAAGATAAAACGCAGGTACACAACATTAAATACCAAATCAGGTTAGCAGTTCAGACTTCAGACCCTTGAATCAGGCTCAAAACCATCTTAACAGGGCTTTGAAAATGCTATAAAAAGGTATATAGGCAGTTTGCAACTTTCACCTTTCATATATATACTAGTTCTGCTGGACTGTCATTGCTCACACATTGTACGTCACATTAACAAATTACAACACGAAATGACAAACTAATTGATGAAGCAAATAGAAGAAACGTTTACAAAAAAAGTGGTAAATTCATATAGGAAAGCCGGCTTATAGAACAAGGTTAACATGAGTTATGTTTATTATACAAATCACTTTCACCGCAGCAAAAAGAATAAATCCCCCAACCATCACGATCCTGGAGAATGAACTTGAAACAAAATGGCCCATGGAAAGGAATGATGGGGATGGTGTCTTTCATTTTCAAACACGCCTTTGAAAAAATGCTTATTTTCCCTTCACTCACATAACATCTTACACTCTACTACCGTATCTTAGCTTTTGCTGCAAAAGCATGGTAGATTTCTTTCACATAAAAAGCACATTTTTATCATTTTCATGGAGATGCAAATCTTGATCTATCTTTCTGTCGACTTGATATTCTATCTATCGGTGATGAAGTCTTTCCCCCAACACCTACTTGCCTCATCATCTCTGTGAGCATCACCATTAAAGATACAAAAAACAATTAAACATATTGTATATACAAAATAGTTAATGCTAGAGGTGCCCATTTCATGTGTTGTCGGGTCAACCTAATGCATCCCCAGATGTTGTGAACCAAATCCATTTTGACAGGTTACTCAACTCACCCCAATCCCCACTTTGCCACCTCTACTTACTGCTTTTCATACTTCAGTTATAAGTGGTAAGATACAAACTTCAAAATCAAATATTTAGATGCTGTGTGTTGCTTGCCTAGGAACGATATAAATTACTCCTCCGTCTAAAAAAAAGTGTCACGTTTTGTTTGGTGAATACTAAATGATATTAGTAAAAAAATGTGGGATAGTCAAATTTCTATTATGCCATATGCCACTAATGAACAAAAAAAGTTCTATAAAAACTTTATGTAATGATCACTAATGAGCACCACTAGTTTCCATGTTTACCATGAATACATGCCATAATTAGTGATACTCGTAATGATATTAAATTGACTTTTATAATAAATTTTGTGATCATATCAACCAAATTATGTAGTTATATAACTGAAAAAGCTGTGTTAGTCAACCCAACACAACCAGGCATGGTATAGTACCTGCTGCATAATTACTCTTTTAACATGTTACCCAACCAAGCCCATTTTATCACCTATACGTAAGTGGCCATTAGCGAGGAGTTTTATAACGCCAATTTATACCTCGTTTTCTCTCAAGCTCTTGGTCGAGCTCCTCCTTCCACTTTCTCTTGACTTCAGAAACGTTCTCCCTGAAAATAGAGCATCTAATATAAGCTTGTACACACAAAAGTCTGTTTACAAAGATATATATAATACAGTAGGAAACATCACAAGACATGTATACTAACCCCGGACTGCTAGCTTCAGCCTGAGATTCTACCCCCGTCAGTTCATTACACTGCGGTGATGAAAGGTCCATTGGACTACGACTGTTTTCTTCAGCACTAAAATTTGATGTGCGACGACTTCCACTCCCCGGGCTTGCATTACTTACAGCATCAACTGCTTTATGAGGAGTACCAAGTGGGAATCGACTTGGGGACCTGCTTTTTGGTGGCAGTTTCAAGTAATTCGGACTACTTCCAGTGGTTGTGATATCAACATTGTCTGTTGAGCAGGAAGGAACTACGCTGTTGTAAAACTCTTCATATAAAGGTGTTTGAAGTCTTTTCAGTTCTAATGCCTAAAATGATAAAAAGCAACCATATAACAATTTTGTAATCTCAAATCAGAAGCCAATTCCATACTCCATCCCATTTAAAGTTGAAAAACGCGTTGTAAGCAAGAGGTACCAACATGTGTCTCTCATATGGGTTAGGTAATGGGTCATTACAGTTTCAAGTCAATTGGATGACTCTCGGTACGGGCCAGGTTGAGTTGACCCAAAACATTTGTACAGTTCATTAAAAAAAGAATTAAATGATAAACTTGTGAATATGATTACAAAAGCTAGATTTATACAACAGAGGTCGAGTTTTGTTTTATATTAAAGCAATTTAAGAGCTCGGTGTAACAAAATTACACTTAGGCAACTTTCGACCCATTTACAAAGAGTGATATTACATTAATAATAAATAATTACAAATAATTAAAAAGTAAACAAGTTAGTAGGTTGTATGCATCAAAAATAGATTACGGGCAACTTACAACTTATTTGACCCATTTTCATGTTTTCCATTCAGCTTATATTTATATTTGACCTGCTTGATTGATAAAACTCAACCGTACATAGACCAAAAATTATCTGAATGAGTTAAAATTGTCACATCTATGAGAAATTAATGGTGCAGACTGCAGACAGTACCTTTTCATCCAGAAAAGCTCTTATTTTACATTCTGTAAGCTCATCATCTTCCTCTGAGAGAGAATGGCCAAATTGAAATGATGTGCAGCTGTGCGTAGGAGATCTGACGATGTTACCAACAATTCCTTCAGAATGTTTTTCACCATCCAAGGTTGCTTCCCGTTGCAGTTCATAAGTATCATCTATAGAAGGTTCTTCCATGGGGTTGAAACTCTAGTCACCAAAAGTATTTGTAAGAACATTTAGTTCCTTAATGTCCCATGCCATATAGGAAAAATAAATTATGAAAAGAAATATCCACCTTAGTGAAGTCATCAAGCATTGAAACAGATCTCAACTTTTCTCCCCCACCCTCCATAAAATCCTCTCCATCTAATTGACGCATATCATTATCGCTGTTTTCTGTTCCCAACTCAAGCTTACTTTCTTTAAATATCCCAGATTTTACAGTAGAGAAGTTGAGGGTACCCAGATTACATACATCAAGTGAACCACGGCTGGTTGTCATTTCAATAGAAAGAAAAATATTAGCGCTTGATTACATCATCACCATCTGTGAAATCATATAAACAGACAATATAGTATATGCACCAATTTCTATTTCAGGATATCGTAGTTCCTACGTTTTCTTCTTGACCAACTTTCAACCCAAATTTACTTTTCTGCCCATCGGTAAACATCAAAAAATATGGCCTGGCCTTTTTGATGCACAAAAATCCTCTTTTGGTCATCATCGATGCAACTTTAAAGACTACCTGGTCGAATACATGAGTACGCAGCCAAGCACTGCAAATAGGTGGTGTTTGGGTAAAGCTAATGCTGGCAAATTCTGCACATTTGCTCCACATCTGGGCAATTCTGGGTATAATGACATAAAGTTTGGGTTCTTATGGACTGGAGAAATTTTGGGAATGGGCTTAATTGGGTAAAACTCAAATCATGAATGGATCTAAATGGGTGGCCATCATGTTATATTTTTTATATTATATAGTTAAAAATGTTAACTTATTTTGGAAAATATATATATTTTAGTGAATTAGAACATTTTTTTATGAAATTTTCAAATAGCCCGTTATGACCCGAGCCCGTTTAGACCCGCGCCCGTTTTGACCCGTAGCCCATACCCACCCATTTTGCCAGCTCTAGGTAAAGCTTATTTAAGAGGTGTACTAGCTTATTGCATTTTGTAACAGCTGATAATCCCTTTAAAGTGTTTAGATAAGCTTATCAGGAAGGGCTTATGGTGTTTTGGGGGGTTAAAAGAAGGAACAAGAATAAGCTACTGGGAAGGGGCATTTTAAAACAGCTTAAGCTTACTCGAACACCTCCTTATGTAGGAATAGATGTAGTATATATGAAAGATCCACATTAATATACTCACGAGTGATTCAATATGCTTGTGCACGATGAGGAAGGAGCTTCAATATTTTCCTGGACACAGTAGAATAATAAGAAACGAAATGATGAGTAGAATTTTTTAAAAAATGCAGATGTGAAAGAGAAATAACTAACCATTGTAGGAGTAAAACCAAAAGAAGTTTGCTGAGATTTCCCTGTAACAAAAGGATGCTGCAAGAAAAAATACGTAAATACTAAATAAGATAAGTTGAGACTTCTCAGAAAATTATAGAAGATCAGAACCAGAATCACCTGCAGCAAATCAGAAGCAGAAGGTCTCAACTCAGGTTCCCTAAATATTACCAATTATAACAAAGAATAAGAAACAGATGAAACGAAAAACCAACTAAACAGTAAAAACACTAATAAGGACGTGAGAATTTTAACATGATAGAAAAGAAGGAATGCATGTACAAAATCATAAAATACATAAACGCCGGAAAAGGTGGATGTGAAAGGAGAGCGTTAGTAGTTCGTACTCATGGTTTAATTCCGATTACGGCATTAAAATTTTGACTGTGTTAATACTAAAAGACTGAAATATAAGCATACAAAATGGTTATATGTAAGTACTTGTGTAAGCATTTCAGCAGTAAATCCTGTGCCTCAGGAGAAAGTTGGTCAGGAATGGGAGGATGAGACTTGGTAGAGCCAACATAAAATAGTGCCGCAACCTGAAATGAAGATGAAGTTATCACATGGCATGGAGCAATGACCAAAACCTAAAAAATAAGCAAGGGGTTAAAAATGGGTGGGCAGGGCAGGGTTACGATGGGTCAATGTGAATGATATTATAGTACAAATCAAGACGGGTCAGGTCAGGTTAGGCTGGGCTCCTGGGCTGAGCCCCAAATACTCCCTTAGTTTCTTATTCTAACTTTACAGAAATTTAATGTGTTAATTGTTAAATATGACCAAATCAAAAACTATATTATTTTAAAAAATAATCTAGACTTCTTATATAAAGAATTCGGATGATTTTCAACCTATTTGATATGTTGTACTCGTTTGACCATTCAGAGATAAAACGTAACGCAAATCAAACCATTTGTATATAAACGGGTCAAAATTGACACTTCTAAATATAAATATCCACATTTAAAACAACTTCGTAAAATACTTGAACAGTACCTCCTGATACTGCTGACTCCAAGGAGGCTTTCCCGTAGCCATCTCAATTACCGTACACCCAACACTCCATATGTCTGCAGAGCTATACGATAATTGAAGAAGTAAAAATGAGATAACAAACATTGAAGTGATTACTTATAAACCTTATCACCACACTGAGACTTCATAGGTCCTAAAAAATGAAAAATGGCAAGAAAAGAATCTAGAAATGGTCATCATACAAAACCAGTAATAACCTCAATTCAGACACATTATGCAAAAGCAAGACACTGAGAACTAGTATCAACTAATAACTAACTGAAAAACTAGAAAAATGACAAAACAAATGCAGCTCTACTAGAACTACATTATCTATGTTTAAACAAAGCACTTCACTGCTCCAATCTTAACATAATAACAGTCACAAGTGCAAGTCGATGTAGACTTACTTGAAATAGAGGCTTATGACAGAAACTAGAAAAAACCATGTGCATAAGTTTAGTCCATATAGGACTTCCACTGATAACACAAGAACTCGGTTGTAAAGAGTATAAATATAACTGTACTTACAAGCTGTGGCCAGTCTCTCGTATAACTTCAGGAGCCATCCAATATGGTGTTCCTTTCATTGACTTGGCCCCTGGCCCATTAGCCTGACCAAATTTTAGATTTAAGTAAGATATCCTGCTTGGCTATGATACTATTTGTATAGAATAATAAAGTTGAGGTGGGTAGTGGGCTTACCCGCTCAACAACTTGTTTTGATGCACCAAAATCTGCTAATTTGATGCAACCTTTATTATCAACCAGAATGTTTGCTCCCTGAAGATGAAAGGATCAAAGTATATTTACTAATCAATTAATTGTACTAAGATGAAGTGAGATAATAATAATAATAAAAATAAAAAAAAGAAGACAGAAAATACACCTTAATATCCCTGTGCATTATGCCATTCTTGTGCAAGTAATCGAGCCCCATTAACAGTTGTTTTGTGTACATTCTTATGACCTGGTTAAAGGAAATAGATAGATAAAACTATCGTATAAGAAGATAACTTATAGGATATAGATGCAGCTTGAATATTGAAAATTACATACCGTCTCGGGAAAGGGTCCAAATTTCCCAAGAAGAGATGAAATTGATCCTCCAGGAACAAACTCCAACAGAATATTTAAAGTTCCATCCTCTCGTACCGTTCCAAGATATCTCTAAAGTACCACAAGCTATCAGCATTAGTTTAGAAAATAACCACCATATCCTAGCACCTCAATGAAATAGTACTTACAACAATGTTTTGGTGAGAAAGATTCTTCAGAAGCCTTACTTCTTCTTCAAGTTCCCGTATGTGAATCTACTTGTACAATTCAATGAGCTAAATAAGCACCAATAATTTAATAACTTAAAATAGATGACAGAAAGATAATTGCCGATTATTACGGACGATTAATCCAAAGTAATTTATGAGTTTATTCTACATAAAATGTATCCTTATACACAGAGAGAAAGCAGAAGGCTCTTGAGATCACATTGACAATATCATTCTCAAATCAAATAAAACAAACACAACATCAAAACATCACAATGATTCTGCTTTGAGAGAATATGGAAAGCTTAATGTTATAATTAAAACCATTGCTATAGAACATCAACTTTCCATTTTGTCACTCCCATTTATATACATTTCCCCGATGCCTGGATCTCATAAACAATTGAAATAACTATAATTTGACACACAGATACCGCAAACAGACTAAGATCAAATAATTACAATGATCACATCAGTAAAATAAAACTGCCTTCTTGATAATCCACTATTTAGGGAGATCGGTAGCATGTACAGGTGTTCTGATATAAACATTCATATGCTTTTCAGTTGTGTAACATTTCATTATATATACCTACTTGAAGTAACCTCATTAATAGCCTATCCAAAAATTGAGATCACAGAGTAACTATGTATCTTGTGCATTAAACAGTTGAATGCCTACAAACACAGTGGTCAAACCTGAATCTTCTCTTTTGACGCACTGTTTGCAGCAATCGAGACCTGAAAACCGAACAATTAAGACATCAAAACCCTAACAAAACCCAAAAGCCCCACAGTAAATACCATCAGATTCGAACCTGTTTGACAGCAAGGAGCTCTCCAGAATCAAGATTCATTCCCAGATACACTTGACCAAACGCACCACATCCAATCAACTCACCTTTTCTCCACCGAATAGTCTGAACCTGCTCATCGTTCTCTTTCGCCACCTGCGGCGGTGACGAAAGAATCGAATTGGTTCTAGTGAAAACCCTAGACTTGCGGATACAGGTACTAATTTTATCAACTAGGGTTCCGGAATGATCGCCGCCGTCAGGAGGACGGAGAACGAGAGATCGACGAACTGATCCAAACATATCGTGCATTTCTATCAGTATCCGTAAACTTGATTGATTGTTAATGTAACTTAATTAGGGTTTATGAGTTGAATTTGATTTTGGAGTGATGAAAAATAGACGACAGTTTGTGTAGTTGGGGAGAGAGTGTGGGGGGAAGGAGGGAAAAGGATACTGATTCCTTTTTTTCAAAAAACTTGACCGACTAAATGTTCACAAATTTAACAGCAAATTGCATGGATCTTGTGTTTTGTTAAAAAGGCACGCATATCCCTCCTAAAATAAAATAGCATCGGGCATCCATGTGTTTAATAATTTTGATCAATTTTCATCTTTTTACACCTGAAATGACGGATTTACCTTAATTCTTTTATTTTCCAATACAAATGAAGTTTTTCTATTATTTTATTATTATTTTTCATTTCCTTTGACTTTTTAATTCATACATAACTGCTTCTTCTTTCTTTTTAATATATTTTAATAATTCCTTAAAATCACATGTTCACATCTTCAACCTCAATTTTACATTTACGACTTCTTCTTTTCTGGATTTGCTTCCTTCTCCAAACCGTTAACCACTCATCCTACTTTGTGTGGCCAATGCCATCAGTCATTATTGTACACCGTCACCATCCCCATCCCCATCCCTAGTCTTCATTATCGACAGCCTATCTTCGGTTATCATATATGGTCGATCCCCACCATCTATATACCATCTTCGGCCGATCTGCAACTTTGATAACCATATTTGAATTTGAGTTCCATTAATCGGCGTTTGATCGATAAAAACATGATGCCATTCTTCTTTGTAAATGCCGACGAAATAAACGAGGTCATCGTCGATAAGGCCAGCCTTTTTCCAAATCATCACATTTGCTCCCGTATATGTTTTGTTCTATTTCAGATATGCTTATAGGTTTTGTTTTTGTTCGATTTTGAAGGTTGTCGTAACTTAAAGGTATGGTGGTGGTTATTTTATCCTCTTCGGAAATTAAATTTGTATAATGCAAAGAAACTAAAACAAGGACCAATGACTCAATGAGGTCTTGAATTGACAGAGTGAGAATCAGAAATGACGAAAGATAATTGTTGCTTAGTCCATTAGAAAAGTCAATCATCACACAATATAAGGAAAATAATAGAAAACTAACAACAAATTACACAACAGTAATACGTAGTAGAATAAATATCAAGAAAAATCAGGAAAGATAGAGAAAATGACATTTTGGTCATTTCAGGTGCAAAAAGATGAAAATTGATCAAAATTGTTAAACACGGGGATGTCCTATGCTATTTTATTCCGGTAAGGATGATACGTGCATTTTTAACTAAACATAGGGATGATCCTTGCAATTTGCTTCAAATTTAATTCATACGTTAGTTGTGCTAAACAATTAAAACACTCCCTGGACAGTTCAGTTTGTCTCACATTAACATCACGTCAGCAGTTCACAAAACTAATAAAAATCGATCAGTTCACTACCAACAGTAACATCACAGTAACATCACTTCAGTTTATCTGGATCCCACATTTACCGATATAACTCTACATCTACACACTAAACAAAAAAACAAAAACAAAATAATATTTTAATCATTGTGGGCCCACTTTTTCCATCGATTCCCATCGAAAAACTAATACATAAAACTAACAACTCCAACTGATGTTGCGGTGCCAATGACATCAGTTTTCTGAAGCCCGTTAGTATTAAACCGACGTCTCCACTGAATAACCATTGACATACCTCTTAGTTAAGTAATTATAAATTATTTCAATTAACTTTCTAAGGGAAGTGGTTGTTGCAAGGAATGAGAGAAGCAAATTGCTTTTTATAAATATATTATTTTTGCTTTTCTAAAAAGTTATAGTTATCAGATTATTGTTAATTTGTATCTTTCAACCTTTTCATTTAATGATCTGATAAAGTCACACGATATTTACAAAATTTTGTTCACACAATGAGGTTTACCAATGAGATTTAGTGACAGAGTGATGAGAGCAAGGTTGTAAAAGTCGGCCGACTAGTCATCGATTAGTTGGCTCAGGCGAAGGTGACGACTCGACCAGGGTCAAGTCGGTCAATTGGGTCGGTCAACAAGTCAGAAACGTTCGGTTTATGGCTTGAATGCGTTTCACCATTGCTTTTTGTTGTTAAATATGAAAGAAAATAGAATTAAATGTTATGGGAAGGGTAGGAAATGATGAAGATGGTGAAGAAGTAGAAGTAGATGTAGGAGATTGTTAAAAAAATCAGATCTGGATCTGATTTAGATCTGCAAAAAAGGACAAAAGGAAAGAGAGAGGTTATAGTTTGAATAATAGGTGAAAGTTAATGTACGATTAAGTCCGTTATCTTTAAAACTTATAATTTATTATTTAAATGTATAAAAAGTCAACAAAAGTCAAATCCGACTAATCCCCGACTAGTCCCGACTCCCGACTAGTTCTTCCGAGGTCCCGACCAACTCGCCCCCGACTTCCGGCTTTTTCAACCTTGGATGAGAGAGAAAAAAGATTTTGGTGTGATTGATTTATCTCACTTGCCACATCAATTTGTGAGGGTTTTTTTTTATAAAAAAATAAAAAAAAATTGAGTGAGTGTACCATTGCTCTTTCATTTAACATTTTTCATGATTTGTTTATCATTTGTTTTTTGTTTTTTTCGCATTTTAACCTTTTTTTTCTATTGTTGTTTTACCTTTTCCACGTTGTAACATTTAAAAACAATTTATACAAAGTGTTATAAAAAAAACTATATTGTGATGCACCATATTTATACCTTAAATAAAATACATTTTGAAATAACAAAATTAAAGCTTCAGTGCATCGTAAAATTTAAATTGTGATGCTATACACCAATGACGCTTATCGTATATTCAAAAGTCGAAGCGTCATATTTTGTAACTATGATGCGCTACTATTAATTCAATAACAATTTTTTTTAAATAAAATACTAGTTTATAATCCGCGAAATCGCGAGCTCGTTCATATTTTTCTTGATCAATTGATCGCAGTAACATGATTCATTGAATATATTCAACAATACTTGTTTTAATATGGGATTTATAACATTTATGCTGTGTGAAATGACTATGTAGTAATATTAACGTATTATTGTGACCTACTTGAGATAGGGATTTTAATTTTTTTCGAAGCAATATAAACACAAGTAACTGAAAAGCTATCTAACATAACTTTTTTTACTTTTATATTTTAGGAACAAAAAATAAGATGTAATGTTAACTTAGTCATATGAATAAAGGTACAATTGAAATTTACTTATAAGTTATCTTAATAACTTTAACCTCTTAGTATTAAATATATTATGCATTACTTATATTTATTGTGTACGTAATATCATGTGTGTATCCGAATTTCAATTGTACATAAGTCGGATTTCAAATATTAAATATTAAATACACTCTATATCTAGGGATTGTTGTGTAAGTTTCTTAACATATTTACATCGTTGACATAAAATGTAATCATTAAATAAACATAAATCGTTCGAATACATGCAAAGTAATTGTAATCAGTAGTTGAATGTGTGCCGTACAAAATGATTTATTGTAAATGAGGTAGGTTTGGAATCAGACATCGGTTTAAAATATAGAATTCTATAACGCCATGCCGTTCACCTATTGATACCAAATCTTGTAAGTCAGCGTTTTGCGTCATTCTTAATAGAGAATTATACTTTGTAGGGTTGCGTAGTGGGTGCCTAGCTACATATCGTTGTTGAGGTAAAAATAAAATGAAGATTTACAAAAATCCATTGATTTATATAATCTATTGTATATTTAGTTTGACCGAATTGAACACATCATTGCTTCCTTCCAATTTAAGTATTTGAAGCCAAAAGCTATTTGAAACATGTGTCCATCAAATTCACACATATATCAATCATTCATGGAACATGATGATCAACATCGTCACTGTAACACCCGTTCCTCGGGTCTGGTAGTATTTTAATATTTTCTAACGGTGAATTATTATTTAATTATGTCATAAAATAGTATTGTTTTGTTATTTGAAAATAACTAGAAAAAGAGTTAAATAATTTATTGTGACTAATAAATTATTACTTATTTTAAATTAATATCGTTAACGGTAAAATAAAATAGATTTTCCTCGCAAATGGTTTTAAGTTCCAGACAGTAGATCAAAAAGGGGACAAAACTAGTATACATATTACCAAATATATGTGTGAATTACGTATTAAGACTCGAAAATTATTCCAGTAGATTCGTGAGATTGAGAGAAAGGATTAGAAACTTCAAACACAAACCCTAATCACAGATCTTATTATGAAATCATTCACTGTTCTTCATGATCTTGGTCTGGCCGAACCGTACACACCACAGGAACAATTTTAAAGTTACAAAACAAGTCTTGGAGTGAAATTGAACCTATAAATATTTGAATTGAGCTTCAATAAAGTGATTGAATCATCCTCTCTGGAACACCCCTCTTTTAGTACAATAATATTATATTATTTTACTCGGAAGCATATGAATTTAAAATATATTTATATACTGTACATTAAAATAATGTACATACACAGTTACATATTAAAATATACCAACATAGAACTGTTTAAAAACTACATATGTCGGGGTATTACAGATTACAAAACCAGGTTTATAGAAAAACCATATCAGAGTTTTAATCTATCAGACATTCCCTGCGAAAGCATCCATTCCTGACACCCACATATATATCAAAAACCTGCAGGAAGTAGGATGAGGGATTAGCACAAAGCTAAGTGAATGAATTCATTACCCACAATTCAACTTAGCATAACCACCTGTTTACCCCAAACAACCGTAAACATATATTACAACTAGTCAATAATATAGTAATGAGGATCGGCGGCTCTGGGAATACCATAATACCCGGGTGGTTCCCAAGAACACTTATCCAACCATATCCGTTTGGCCATAACGGACGAGACCGATAACTAGTGGTTACTATACTCAGACACAGGTTCTATACACACAACAAATGAAGTAAGACCATGTGTCATTCACACAACAACCAACTAGCCCAACCAACCAGTTCAACCTGTTGACCTCATTAACAACTGATGCCCGAAGGCCATACATAGCACGTAGATTTATAATCAACTATGAATATTAGATATAACATCATATCTACGTTTACTTGTTGCAACCAAATAGTTACAACTAAATCGAATGGTGAGTTCCAAATCCACTCACCGATACCTTTGCCTTCACAAACTCAGAATCCAGGGATCACTTATCTTTTGGAGGATCTGAGAATCAACAATCAAATATAAGTTAGTAATCCGAATCAACAATACTTAACTTATATCAATTCATAACATTAGGAACTTAACATAATTGACATTAACAATTTACAACTTCTTAATTATGTATTAAGAATTTCAATGTAGTTATCATTATGTACTGATACTAGTTTATCAATGTTACACCATATAACCAAGCAATTGACATTAACAATCAACTATTAAAAGAGATGCTGGAATGGCTCATGACCCGCCGGCTGGGGTCAAGGACCCGCCGGTTTGATCATACAAGCCGCCGGCTTCGCCCTTAAGCCGCCGGGTGAATTAGATTTTGAGCAAACAGAAACAATTCGAGTATTCAAGGCTGTAGGAGCCGCCGGCTTGGCCGACAACCCGCCGGTTCTCCAACATAATCAAGAACCCGCCGGGTAGGGTACCAGACCCGCCGGCTTGTTCTTCGTTTTTGCAACAGCAGCAGCAGAACAACAATTCTGCACGAACTAAACTTCAAAATCCTACCACTTTCAAGTGCCAAATCGACCAATTTAAGTTTCTAACCTTAAAGGAGTATTATACAACAACTAGTTATCATCAAACAACTTAAACAAACCTCAATCAATTCCATTTTAGGTCAAATTCATACCAATTTGATAATTCACACATTTGAGCTCAAATTTCCAATTCAAGAACAAAACATCAAAATTTACATATCATGTACACATACTCAGTTTCTAACATCAATTAGCATCATTGATATCAAAGATTATTACAAACAATCTAAGCAATCTTTCAATTTCATCAATTTTATCCTAACTAAAGCTTAAGCTCATAAATTTAAAACACTTACAATATGATGATAGCAAGCTTATAAGGAATCACAATTTCAGTCTCAAGTAATCTTGTTTGAATCTCAATTTGTTGTTTGTACTTCTAGGCACACAATTTGAAGGTTAGGTTATTTTGGGAAAGTTGAGATGAAAGGAGGTAACCAAATAAGGAGGTCGACTCCTGCTTTTAATCAACTACACAATTTAATTATTTTGGGTATTTTATACCCGTCGTAAATCTATTGTCTGAAACCTAATTATTAATTGCGAGAAACTTATTTTATTGTACCGTCAACTATAGTAAATTAAAACAACTAACAATTTACTATTCACAATAAGTCCTAAGACCTATTTATCTAAGTTTCAAAATAAACAATTAATATCAAATAATTCCTAAATTAATTAAAAATCAATTTAAATAGATTATTACCAGACCCGACGAGGGATGTTACAAATCTCCCCTCCTTTAGGAGATTTCGTCCTCGAAATCTAAACTCGATCAAACAATCTAGGATATCTGGATTTCATAGACTCTTCGGTCTCCCAGGTCAAATTGGAACCTAAACTGTGTCTCCATTTCACTAACACCATCGGTATTTGTTTCTTTCTAAGTTTAGTAATTTTTCTATCAAGTATTTCAATCGGTTCTTCTACTAGTTTCTGGTTCTGGTCAACTTTCAAATCTTGCAAAGGAAGAATCTGAGATTGATCCTCAACATTACACTTTCTCAAATAACAGATATTAAACGTGTCATGAATACCAGCAAGCTCTGGAGGAAGTTCAAGTGTAACTGACTGATCATTAACAACTTGACGAATTTTAAAGGGACCAATGTATCTAGGAGCTAATTTCCCTCGTTTTCCAAACCGGATAACACCTTTCCAAGGAGAAACTTTAAGATAAACAAGTTCTCCTTCAGAAAATGTAACTGGCCGTCTACGTGGGTCTGCATACTTTTTCTGTCTATCGCGTGCAGCTTTCAGCTTTTCTCGGGCGATAGCCACTTTGTCAGCTGTGATCTGTACAATATCTGGGCCTGCAAATTGCTTTTCTCCCGCTTCTAACCAACACGTGGGGGTACGACAACGACGACCATATAACATTTCGTAAGGAGGCATACCAATACTGGAATGATAGGAATTATTATAAGCAAATTCCACTAAAGGAAGGTGAGAATCCCATGAACCTCCATACTCTAATACACAAGCTCTGAGCATATCCTCTAACGTCTGAATCGTACGTTCTGACTGACCGTCTGTCTGAGGATGATAGGCCGTACTGAGATTAACACGTGTACCCAACTCCTGCTGTAAACTCTGCCAGAAATGAGAAATAAAGCGAGAATCTCTATCTGACACAATCGACAATGGAATACCATGTCTTGAAACAATTTCATTAACATACAACTGTGCGAGTTTACTGAGGGAAGCAGTCTCACTAGTCGCCAGAAAATGTGCACTCTTGGTCAATCTGTCAACAATGACCCAAATCATGTCATTCCCTCGAGATGTACGTGGAAGTTTAGTCACAAAATCCATAGTCAAATGTTCCCATTTCCATTCTGGAATCTCTAACTGTTTCAATGACCCATACGGCTTTTGATGTTCAGCTTTCACTTGAGCACATATATGACAATTACCAACAAACTTTGCAATATCAGTTTTCATTGTAGGCCACCAGTATAAATGTTTTAAATCATTATACATCCGTGTACTACCAGGGTGGACAGACAAACGAGATTTGTGAGTTTCAGTCAAAAGCATATCTCGAATATTACCGATCAGAGGAATCCAAACACGAGACTGAAAAGTCTTTAATCCTCTAGAATCGTCAACCAGTAAGTCCTTTCTTTTCAACATAATTTCTGACTTAAGATTACGTTCCAACAAAGCTTCTAACTGTGCAGCTTTAATTTGATCCACTAAGTCGGAAGAAATATTAACTTTCAGAAAATAGACTCGGTTAGAAGTACCTTTTCTGCTCAATGCGTCTGCAACTACATTTGCCTTTCCTGGATGGTAACGTATTTCACAATCATAATCTTTAATTAATTCTAACCATCGTCTTTGACGCATATTCAGTTCTTTCTGTGAAAATACATACTGCAGACTTTTATGATCAGTACAAACAGTGCATTTAGTACCATATAAATAGTGTCTCCATATTTTCAAAGCGAACACTACAGCTGCCAATTCTATATCATGTGTGGGATAATTCTTTTCATGAGGTTTCAATTGCCGAGAAGCATAAGCAATGACTCTATCCCGCTGCATCAGAACACAACCCAAACCAGAATAAGATGCATCACAATAAACAATAAAGTCATCTGAGCCATCTGGTAAAGCTAACACAGGTGCCTGACATAATAACTGTCTTAAAGTATGAAAGGCCTGTTCCTGTTGATTATTCCATTCAAACTTTTCATTCTTGCGGGTTAATTTAGTCAATGGGCTAGCAATTTTAGAAAAGTCTTTAATGAATTTCCGATAATAACCAGCCAAACCCAGAAAACTTTTAATCTCAGAAGCATTCTTTGGAGTTTTCCAGTTCATTACAGCTTCAACTTTTGAAGGATCAACTTTAACCCCATCATTACAAATAATATGACCCAAAAACTGTACTTCTCGAATCCAGAACTCACATTTAGAAAATTTTGCATATAACTGTTCTCTTTTCAAGGTTTCAAGAACTAACCTCAATTGCACGGCATGTTCTGATTCAGATTTAGAATACACGAGAATATCATCGATGAAAACAATTACAAACTTATCGAGAAATGGTCGGCATACCCGGTTCATCAGATCCATAAAAACTGCTGGAGCATTAGTCAAACCAAAAGGCATCACCAAGAATTCATAATGACCATACCTGGTACGGAAAGCAGTCTTTGGAATATCCTGTTCACGAACACGAACCTGATGGTAACCCGATCTCAGATCGATTTTAGAATATACAGAAGATCCCTGCAACTGATCAAACAAATCATCTATTCGAGGCAGAGGATATTTATTCTTTACTGTTCTTTTGTTCAATTCTCTATAATCAATACACATTCTGAATGACCCATCTTTCTTTTTAACAAACAAAACCGGTGCACCCCAAGGAGAAGAACTCGGTCTAATAAAACCCCTATCCAATAATTCCTGTACCTGACTCATCATTTATCGCATCTCAGACGGTGCTAATCTATAGGGAGCTTTGGCTACAGCCGAAGAACCAGGAATGAGATCAATCTGATATTCCACTTCCCTAATCGGTGGTAAACCAGGTAATTCATCGGGAAACACTTCCGGATATTCAGATACAACCGGAACATCAGAAATAGACTTCTTTTCTAATTTGGCATCAATGACGTAAGCTAGATACGACTCACAACCTTTAGACAACGACTTCCTAGCTTTCATCATGGAAATCAGAGGTATACACCCACTATCCCGTTCTCCTCGAGCCACAACGTATGACTCTTCAGAGATTGGGATTCTATTCAGCTTATGGTGGCAATCTATACTTGCTTTATACTGACTTAACCAATCCATGCCAATAATCACATCAAAACTTGGAATCGGCATTAACAAAAGCGAAATTGGAAAAGTCTGGCCATCTATCACAATATTAGCTCCAGTCACCGAGGTGGTAACAGGAACTAATTTGCCACTAACAATCTCTACTTCTAAGGGCTTAGTTATCACAGTAGGGATCAGTTTTAACTTATCACAGAAACACACAGATATAAAAGAACAATTTGCTCCAGAATCAAATAATACACGAGCCGGTACAGAGTTTATAAGAAAAGTACCAGTAATCACATCATCTGTGTGGACAGCCTCATCGACTGTCATCTGAAACGCCCTACTCGTTGCTGGCGGAGGATTCTTTCGCTTTTGACCGGAAGATGACGAACTCCCGACCGAACCAAAACTCTGTCTTCCTGCCTCAGGACACTGACCAACTCGATGCCCTTCTTTCTTACAGTTCCAGCACACAAAATTAGGATACCTGCAATTTCTGAGGTCGTGTCCAAGCTCACCACACTTAAGGCATTTATTTGTCTGAGGAGTACATTGACCAGAATGCCTTGACTTACAAGAATTACACCAATTTGAACCTCCAGAGGAACCACTTTTGCTTCCAGATAAACCACTTCTATTATTAAATCTTTGACCCTGACGCTTACCCTGCCACCTGGACTTTCCTTTACCCGAAACATCTGTTCTAGCTCTTGGAAACGAAGAAGAAGTATTTCTAGCTTGAGATTCTTGAAAACCTCTAATGTCACTATCAACCGAACGTGCAAGAGTAAACGCTTGAGATAAATTACTAGCTAACCTTACTGTGGTACGATAATTATGAGGCAATGTTTCCACAAACTGCTCTATTTTGGTTTTCTCATCTGGAACCCAATGTTGTACAAACCGTAACTTCTCCGAAAACTGTGAGATTAATTCATCGATAGTCATCTTATCGGTTAATTGAAGATTCACAAACTCTCTTCTAATACGTGCCATCTCAAAGTCTGAACAATATTGGTTACGGACAGCTTGATGGAATTCAAGCCATCGAATAGCTTCTTTCTGCTGTTGAGTCAAATGACCAGTAATCGAGTCCCACCAAACCATGGCTTCGTCTTTTAAACATTGAATAGCGTAAAACACTTTAAATTCTTCTTCACAGCAAGTAACATTAAATTTTCGTTCCATATCTCTTAACCAGTTTAAAGTTACTGATGGATTGGTACTCCCTCTAAACTCGGGTGGTTTACTTGCCATAAACGTTTTAAATGAACATTGCTTATTTGACTGAAAAAGAGGAATATTACCAAACACAGGTATCTGTTGCTGAGAACGTTGCTGAGATGATGCAGTTTCGGCCTGTCTTTTAAATTCCCTGAGATTAATCACCTCATCTTCTAACTGAAGAAGATAATCATCTCGATTCGATTCTTCGTGGGCAGGAAAAGAAGTACCCTCATGATCATGTCTCTCAGTATGAATATCTGAAGGAGGAACATCGATCCGTGAGGCATTATTAGGGTTGGCGGTCGGTTGCTCGTTATCTGCCATATCTGTATTCCACACAACAACTTGAAATTTGTTAATCGTTAGCACTTATCTACTAAGAGATTCATACACAATGCTAAATCCCATAACCAGGAATGTTTGACATACAAATTCTAGATTTGGGATTGAACACTTTATAATGCTCAATTCACCCAACTCTATGCTCTGATACCAACTTGGAACACCCCTCTTTTAGTACAATAATATTATATTATTTTACTCGGAAGCATATGAATTTAAAATATATTTATATACTGTACATTAAAATAATGTACATACACAGTTACATATTAAAATATACCAACATAGAACTGTTTAAAAACTACATATGTCGGGGTATTACAGATTACAAAACCAGGTTTATAGAAAAACCATATCAGAGTTTTAATCTATCAGACATTCCCTGCGAAAGCATCCATTCCTGACACCCACATATATATCAAAAACCTGCAGGAAGTAGGATGAGGGATTAGCACAAAGCTAAGTGAATGAATTCATTACCCACAATTCAACTTAGCATAACGACCTGTTTACCCCAAACAACCGTAAACATATATTACAACTAGTCAATAATATAGTAATGAGGATCGGCGGCTCTGGGAATACCATAATACCCGGGTGGTTCCCAAGAACACTTATCCAACCATATCTGTTTGGCCATAACGGACGAGACCGATAACTAGTGGTTACTATACTCAGACACAAGTTCTATACACACAACAAATGAAGTAAGACCATGTGTCATTCACACAACAACCAACTAGCCCAACCAACCAGTTCAACCTGTTGACCTCATTAACAACTGATGCCCGAAGGCCATACATAGCACGTAGATTTATAATCAACTATGAATATTAGATATAACATCATATCTACGTTTACTTGTTGCAACCAAATAGTTACAACTAAATCGAATGGTGAGTTCCAAATCCACTCACCGATACCTTTGCCTTCACAAACTCAGAATCCAGGGATCACTTATCTTTTGGAGGATCTGAGAATCAACAATCAAATATAAGTTAGTAATCCGAATCAACAATACTTAACTTATATCAATTCATAACATTAGGAACTTAACATAATTGACATTAACAATTTACAACTTCTTAATTATGTATTAAGAATTTCAATGTAGTTATCATTATGTACTGATACTAGTTTATCAATGTTACACCATATAACCAAGCAATTGACATTAACAATCAACTATTAAAAGAGATGCTGGAATGGCTCATGACCCGCCGGCTGGGGTCAAGGACCCGCCGGTTTGATCATACAAGCCGCCGGCTTCGCCCTTAAGCCGCCGGGTGAATTAGATTTTGAGCAAACAGAAACAATTCGAGTATTCAAGGCTGTAGGAGCCGCCGGCTTGGCCGACAACCCGCCGGTTCTCCAACATAATCAAGAACCCGCCGGGTAGGGTACCAGACCCGCCGGCTTGTTCTTCGTTTTTGCAACAGCAGCAGCAGAACAACAATTCTGCACGAACTAAACTTCAAAATCCTACCACTTTCAAGTGCCAAATCGACCAATTTAAGTTTCTAACCTTAAAGGAGTATTATACAACAACTAGTTATCATCAAACAACTTAAACAAACCTCAATCAATTCCATTTTAGGTCAAATTCATACCAATTTGATAATTCACACATTTGAGCTCAAATTTCCAATTCAAGAACAAAACATCAAAATTTACATATCATGTACACATACTCAGTTTCTAACATCAATTAGCATCATTGATATCAAAGATTATTACAAACAATCTAAGCAATCTTTCAATTTCATCAATTTTATCCTAACTAAAGCTTAAGCTCATAAATTTAAAACACTTACAATATGATGATAGCAAGCTTATAAGGAATCACAATTTCAGTCTCAAGTAATCTTGTTTGAATCTCAATTTGTTGTTTGTACTTCTAGGCACACAATTTGAAGGTTAGGTTATTTTGGGAAAGTTGAGATGAAAGGAGGTAACCAAATAAGGAGGTCGACTCCTGCTTTTAATCAACTACACAATTTAATTATTTTGGGTATTTTATACCCGTCGTAAATCTATTGTCTGAAACCTAATTATTAATTGCGAGAAACTTATTTTATTGTACCGTCAACTATAGTAAATTAAAACAACTAACAATTTACTATTCACAATAAGTCCTAAGACCTATTTATCTAAGTTTCAAAATAAACAATTAATATCAAATAATTCCTAAATTAATTAAAAATCAATTTAAATAGATTATTACCAGACCCGACGAGAGGATGTTACACTCTCATCATCCTAAACAACTTGTAAGTGTTAATTCTTTGATTCTTTAAAACCTAGAAAATGGGTTTTTGAGTAATTGATGAAATTATGATGATTGATATGAAATTGAAGCTTATAGTGATGATATAATTGCTAGTTGATGTTTAATACATGATTTATAACTAAAACCCTAACTTAGAATTTAGGAAAATGATGTATGATCATAATTAAAGTTCATGGGTTTAGTTGATTATGCTAGAATCAAAGCTTTTGAGCTTATGTTATTAGTGTATAGTTGATAATTGTTGTTAATGATCATATTAGGTATGATTCATGATGATGATTAATAGTGTTCATGCTAAAATGTGTAAAATTGATTAAGTGTTTATGAAAGTCATAATTATTATGATGAGTTTGATAAGTATTATGAGAATTAAGTGTTGGTTATGGCTAAAAGCATTTAATTATTAATCCAATAATGAAATTAGAACATGGTTACTTAAGAAGTCATAAAAACCTAGTATTGTGATTTTGATGAATTATTGATATTTAAGGTTAATGACCTTGTTAATGGACTAACCATGTTAATTTATGATAATTAAAGTTAATTAAAGTGATGTTGTAATCATAAGAATTATAACTTGATAAGTGATTAAGAAATATTGATGTTTAAAGTAGTTATTCATAATCTTGGTAAGAATTATGTTCAAGTACGATAAGTAAGTGAATGATGTTATATTCACATTAAGACAAGTAACTAACTTGTGATATTCTATTGTATTCTCAGATGTGGAGAAGACTCAGTGACATTAGACTACTGAGTGGACGACTGAGGTATTCAGTGAGTGGATCTTTAATCCTCAGTGTGATTTAGTTGTAACATGTTTGGTTACAACGGGTAAACGTATTATTACTGCTTTTGGTTTGCCATGATGATTTGTGTTTAATAGTAATAATACTATTGATAGCTTGTTTAGTCTGATATGTTGACCTGATTGAGTATGTGAATACGTGATCACTTGATATTTGACCTTCGGGCGTCAGTGTATTAGGGTCAACCTGATGGTTGGGTTTGGTTACTATTGTAAGACGACAGTAATTTTCTTGTACTCATCGTTAATAGGAAATTAGGTCGTATGATATTAGTACCAAACTATCGGTCTCGTCCGTTATGGCCATACGGATATGTATGGTAAGTGTTCTTGGAGAATCCCCGGGTATTATGGTGTCTCAAAAACCACCGGTCCTCATTGTATTGAGATGTTATCTCATTGATATTATGTGATATTGGTTGTGTGTTCTTGGCAGAAGGTTTCCCCAAGAACCAAGTATTTCATGTAAGATTGTGTGTTTACGATACTTGGCTGTAAACAGAGTTGTTATGCTAGGTTGGGCTGTTGATTATTTATTCACTCACTATCCCCCACATTAAATACTTCTTGCAGGTTATGGAATTGTTATCGGGTGGTCAAGAAGTTGGAATGGATGGAATGTTTGACGATCATCGTTTACTCTGATATTTGATTTGTATAAATCCGTGTTAACTTTTGTTTTATATAACGCCCAAGTTGATAAACTATGGTTTAAATTAGTTTGATTTTATAAGTATATTAAATGATATAACTTTTAAATGTTGAAATTTGAACTAACGTTTCCGATATAGTATATTCAAATGGGTTGTAAAATGAGGGGTGTTATAGTCACTAAAGTCAATACAAATCATTGAGAAATGAAAATAAGTACGTAGACAAATAAAGGAGTTATAATTCAGATACTAATACCCAGTTACTTACCATGGAGTAACGATCCTTTTTTATACGATTGTTATGTATATGTCGGTTAGCATTTTTATGGAAGTAAACAAGAGTTTTGTTTGAAGACTAATGCATTCAACACTTTCTCAAATTTATATGAGATAAATGTGTTTGGTATAAGGATTATAAATACATATTTAATTTAATTTTAGAAGAGATGCCCAATACTTTTAAATAGAAAGTATTTTATCACATGACAAACAAAAATTAAGGCTGATTACTTAAATTAAGTTGAAAAGTAACAAAGACTATATACATGAATACAAACTGAGAAATGAGTAAATATATGGTTAGCAAACAGAATAGCCATTAAATGGTCATCTATGACAATTAAAAAAGGAATAAAAACAAATAGTCTTACTCATCATGCTTATTGTTTACGCTCCCATCTGATACAATCAATGATTGAAAAAATATAGATTTAATTAAAAACATCAAGTCCATAGCATTCTGAGTTGATGTACAACCAAGCACCAAAAAATTGGCTTGATACTTGAAGTCCCTCTGTGTATAAGATGTTGGATTATACTATTAGTTTACAAATTATGTACATATTTATATAAAATTGAAAAAGAGGTGTAAACTACATCAAATGCACATACTCCAATATGATAGTTTGGTAATCTGAATGAGAATGACAATATGATTTGTGGTATGCTTGTTCCTAGCAATGAAATCTTGTAATTGCATAGCATGTTCACCTCAAACATTGTAGTTAACCTTCTTTCCTTCGCAAAGTAAGAATGGAGATGTTAGAAATATAACTAACAATAAAATTAAAATTATAAATTGTATAGTAACATGTGTACACAAGATCATGTAGCTTAAAATCGAGTGACTTAGTTTCTTTCCCATCCTCTCTATTGATATTCATAGGTTTGCTTGACACAAGGTGCCCAACAACATCTACGTATATAAATTTCAATTTTGTAAGCCAACAAATGAAAAGTTGGTAATTAAAAAAAGACATAAAATCGAGTGACTTAGTTTCTTTCCCATCCTTTCTATTGATATTCATAGGTTTGCTTGACACAAGGTGCCCAACAACATCTACCTATATAAATTTCAATTTTGTAAGCCAACAAATGAAAAGTTGGAAATTAAAAAAAGACATATATTTGAAAATCATGTCATTAAAATATTTAAGTTATCAAAATAAGTCATTTAAAGGTGTACTTATAATTTTTTTGTTTCTCTTTCGATTTTTAATCGGTTTTAGCTGATGTGAGGCTTAAATCTTAAATATTCAATCAATACGGGACATTTGTGACCTAAAAAACATACGGCATAAACACTAATTTACTTTTTGAGTGTTTAAACCGAGAATTTTATTTTTAGTGTTTAATCCTTTTCCTATACAATTTCAATATGTTTCATCCTTTTATGGCATGTTTTCAAAAATAAAACGGTAATTTTACCCTGATTGAACTTTTCTCACAACTTAGATCCTTTTATGACCCGATTTTAAAATTTGAGTCCTTTTTGAGCATCGACACAATACATATTCCTTTTATTATCAAATTTTGACAACTTAATTACTTTTTTTGACCATTTACCCTTTTTTATGTTGTAATTGGGCTTCCATAATCTTTTTTGCAAACGTTAACCCCATTGTTGTGCAACATATTTAGTAAGTTATCAATGGGTTGATGAATTATTATTCCTTAGGAATTGGTATTAAAGGGGAGGTCTTGAGTTCAAGTCCCTCAACAACCTGAGTGATGCTATAGACTACCAGATGGGTTGGGGTGTATTCGGCTGCAGATCTGACATTGCTCCTCAGGCCCAGTGGGCTCAGGGGGAGGATGTTACATTAAATTGATTGATTGTTTGTTCTATGATTGATTGTTCTATGAATGAATTGTAGTTTTGTTATATAGATTGTTCTTGAGTATTGAAACAGAAACAATGATTTGTTAAGAGATTTATACTATGAAAATTATCAATAACACTTTTTATGATTCGTTGGTTTATGATTGACACATATTCCACGATATCTAATTGATCAAATCAATCCATTAATCCTCTGTGATGGTAGGAAATATATCAATGCATTGAAAAGTATTTAATTGATGTTTGTTTTATTGAAATTTGTTTTTTGAATCAGTAAAACTCGCCGAGTGATGTCAATACTCACCATGTTTCTTAGTCTATATTTGTATTAAAATTTTATTGTTCTTGTGTTGTTTAGTATGATAATAAACCTTTTTTACAATTCAATCGGATTTATTTTGATAAACGCATATATGTTATTAATACTGCAGTGGTAATTATTTCACTATATTGTGATTTAAACCGTGTTCCAAAATATATGTTTTTAGAAAAGTACTTTCGAACTATATTCGTTATCTTGTTATTACTTGTTAATTCGTGTATTATTGAATGATTGGATTAAGAATAATTATCTGTTAACTAACCACTACAGGTTTGAAGACAATCTTGGTCAACTTACTATACTATACTTTTAATTGATAGATTCTCTTGCCTATATGTGTTAATGGTCATATTTATGTATATCAGGCTGATTTGGGTTTAATGGTCAGTTGGACCATAAATCTGCTATATTAATATATGGTAGGAGTAGCACATTAATTATGCTCTTAAAAGTAATTATATATATATATATATATATATATATATATATATATATATATATATATATATATATATTTCTATCCCATTAATCATTATATATAATATATAATATATATTATCCCTTAGTAACAAATATATATGGTAATGTTGACTATTTCATATTATCACACATTTATATTACTCACTTTCTTCTTTAATATCAAACATTTGATTTTATTAAGTATAATAATTGTTTAAAAAAGTTTTTACAATTATTACACAAAAAGGGAGGAAAGTAGAGACATAAATCATGCAAATATACTCCCTTATAAAGGGTTTGAACCTTTTCATTAAAAACTTATATTTTCTTAGATGTGAAATATCTATTATGTTCTTATAATTAATTATATAATTTTGTATTTCATCAATCAATATATATATATATAATATATATATATATATATATATATATATATATATGTTACTAATAAATCAATTACAACTAACATTTACTAATTGACTAAAAAATATGTTGTTGTTAAATTTATTATAATGTTATACACTTATATTATCATTATTATTTTTATATCAAACATTTGACTTTATTAAGTTAACAATTATTAAAAAAAATTCTAATAAACTATTGACAAAAATAAAAAAATTGAGACATCAAATCATGCAAGATATATATTGAACGGATTTTATGAATCACTCATGATAAAACGTCAATGTTGGTCATCGATGTAGGTCAACATTGCTAACGACCACCGCTAAACGATTATTACTATCTCTTTTATTACTATTATCGTTAGTATCATCATCATCATCATCGACCACCGCTACTTTTTGCAATTGTTGCACTGTGGGGGTAATGTACTAGTTATATTAGATTTGTCGATTAGGGTTTGAAATTACCTTCTTATTGATGGTGGATATCGAGATAGTAACTTAGAGAGAAGGATAAGCAAATGATCTTAGCTATTGTTTTTTGTGATCTAAGCTTAAGATTCACTTGCATAATAAGTACACTTCATCATAAATGTATCGCATCATAGCAATAAAACACTTTCTTCTTTATAAATTTGAATGCATCACAAGTTTCAAACTTTATAAACCGGACCTTTAAAAGTTACTTATTTTTTATATAGTAAAAGAGTTTAAATTTAAATATATAATATATAATTAATCATAATATATGTAACAACTTTAATCAATTATTAGATGGAAATTTATGAAAATCCATCCACATTATGTGTGTATGTGTGATATCTAAGACATGGGATTTAGTTTGTAATTTAGATTAGTTGTTTTTTAGACAAGAAAATAAAAGTTTCAAGGGCTGTTGTTAAGAAATGCATTTGATAATTCTATTTTTATAGTGGTCATTAGATAATATGAGTCAATGAGTCATGTATATTGAAATTGATGTTGATGATTATTGTAACACCCCCAAATTTCAGGTTGCGGAAGCAGTCGGGTCGGGTGTTACCAAATCAAATATCAAAAGCACAAAGGTACATAATGAACGACTCTAAATGAGACGTTTGAAAATAGTAATACATTTCTAAAATAAAAGTGTATACAAGTTACGAGTTCGCAAAATAATTTCAATACATAATTTGTAATATAAAAGTTATGCAGAGAAATCCGGATGTTTGAAAACATGCGACTCGAGCTAGCATATCTTGTAGCAATCCTAATCCTGCTGGGCACCTGAGAACACATGCTAAAACGAGTCAGCTATAAAACTAGTGAGTTCATAGGATTGTTAGTTGAAAACATAAAGTATAAACCCTGTATGTTTTTGGAAAATGATTCAAAATCCACGATTTTAATTTGTATTGTTATAATATTGTAAAATCCATGTGTAATACACCTATCGAGGTATCTCGTACCTGAGTGATTTAGTAGTGTACATAAGTACATCGAGAAAAACGGAAATCCATGCCTTGTTACCTATCAGGTAATGGTATGTCTATGATGATGTCAGGCAATCCATGCCTAGATACTAACAAGTGTGTGTATGATATAGTCATATCGAGGGTGTGACAATCCATGCCTAAGTACAATTTGAGTATGCGTATGACCACGTCATATGGTAACAAGTATTAATATTACTTATTCAGTAGTTAGGTGTTAGCGTGCCCCCTGGCATATTGGGTTGCCACCAGCAACATGAAATTGTAGTCTCGTAGAACTATGATTGAGTATTTAAATCAAATACTGAGTTAACGACCTCGCGTGAAAGTTTACCGATCTGTTAACTAAATGCGAATCTCGAGTGTAAACTCGTCGATCCGTGAATGAGTGCGGATCACGAGCATAAGCTCACCCATCCGTGTGTTTGTGATTTGTATCGCTTTACCGCGATATCGTTTTGTGCCCACTCTAACCGTGGCATCGTTTTGTGTCCACTTTACCGTGACATCGTTTTGTGCCCACATGACATCGATTTGATTGCTCGCAAGCAATATATGAGAGTCAGCAGTACCACGACATGCCCGACTTGAGTAATTGAGAGCTGACAGTACTACGACGTGTCCGACTAGGGTAATTGAGAGCGGGCAGTACCACGACATGCCCGACTATAGTAATTGTGTTTACATAAGTGTATGTATACCAATATACATATGTAGATTGTAGGTAGCACCAAGTGCTCGAGATAGAGTACGAGTATGTATATATGTATACACAATACTTAGATATAAGGTGTGGCACAGTAAGCCTAGGTATGAATAACTCATCACCTAGTTGTTTGGTAATAGTATAAAGAGCTATACTAATATGTGTTACTAACGTTACTCCTAGCCTCAGCCTAGCAAGTATATTGAGGTCTCGGGGAAATGTTCACTTAAGTACCATTTCCATTCTAATACTCATAGAGTGTATTGGCAGTCTTAGTTCCTAAAAGGAAGACTAATCCTGTAAAAGTCTAGCTGTCATCCAGTGTAGGTAGAACTAATCAGTTTTAGTTTATTCGATAAGGTTGTCCCGCAACAATACGATCAAAGTGTAGTGATAACCTAATCAGGTTATAAAATGGTAGTCATTGTTTAAGATCTAGTGAAGTACAATTGTAACCTACCTAGGTTAAGTATTGGTATTGTTCTATGACAATATGATGGGTGTAATCCTAAGCATTACACATTTCGTATTACATACAGTAAAGTAGACAAGTGTGAATTATAAAAGTTTATCATTATAATTCAAAACAGTAGTTGTGCATGTGTCTCACCCCAAAAACAGTAAAACAGTTGAAAGAGTGGAGCTATGAACTCACCTGAGGAGTTAGTGATCCTACGATACGCGCGTCGTCCGATGGGTAACCTCCTAGTGTCCTAAACACGTGAGGTTATATGAGGACGAGACAAATCAGTTTGTCTAAGTATTCATTTGTCGTTCAGGTTTGGAAACCGTGTACGGGGGTCTGGGGGCAGCGCCCCCGGTAGCGGGGTCCAAGGGGTGGCAACCCCTGGCGGTGTCCAAGGGGCAGAGCCCCTGGCTGGGGTCGAGCTTGGAAATTTTTTATTTCTATTATGTTGTTGTAGTGAAAAATGCTTTGAAATTCCATTTCGGAGTAAAATTAGCTGGTAAAATTTGAGTCTCGACACTTAGTGAAAAATATATTGTAAACATTCTGTTTTTAGCGATACTTATAGCGTCACCTAGGGGTTTATGCGACACTCAGGAAGTGCCGCATAAAATGGGAAATTCTGAAGTGTTAGCGTCACTTGGGGAAGTGACGCATAAGGGGCGACACTTAAGCAAGTGTCGGGTGTAAGTGTCGGATTCAAGTGTCGGTTGTTGCATTTGCGTCACTTAGGCAGCGACGCAAAAAGAGAATTTTATGCGACACTTAGGCAAGTGACGCAAGATTAGGGTTTTATGCGACACTTAATGCGTCACTTAAGGAAGTGACGCTATATTGGATCTGTCCGTGAGTCACTTACGTCTGTTCGACGATTTTTCACCCAAAACCAAGATCTAACCTATTTTCGGGCTAAATCCACTTGTACAAAGCTAGTGTATGATAATATATATGTTATTAACACGAAATAACAAGAAAAATGTAGTGATTTCTTACCAAAAGTGGAGATTGAGTGATGATGGTGATGAACACAATGATGAAGATGATGATAAAGATGGTGATGATGATGATTGCCCGATGTTACCAATTTGTTGTTGTTGTTATTGTTTGTTGTTGTTGTTGATGGTGAAAAATTGAAAGAGAGAAAAGAGATAGATAGATAGATGGAGGTGAAGAAGAAAATGAGAAGAAGAAAATGGGAAAAGGGGGAAGCCGGCCCTCACTTTTTGTGGGGGTTGGTTGTCCCCAATTGTTGCGTTAAAAGTCCGTATTTTTGTACCCGATCGTAAAATAAATAATTATTTTTAATTCGTAAAAATTTATTTATAGCGTCACCTAGGGGTTTATGCGACACTCAGGAAGTGCCGCATAAAATGGGAAATTCTGAAGTGTTAGCGTCACTTGGGGAAGTGACGCATAAGGGGCGACACTTAAGCAAGTGTCGGGTGTAAGTGTCGGATTCAAGTGTCGGTTGTTGCATTTGCGTCACTTAGGCAGCGACGCAAAAAGAGAATTTTATGCGACACTTAGGCAAGTGACGCAAGATTAGGGTTTTATGCGACACTTAATGCGTCACTTAAGGAAGTGACGCTATATTGGATCTGTCCGTGAGTCACTTACGTCTGTTCGACGATTTTTCACCCAAAACCAAGATCTAACCTATTTTCGGGCTAAATCCACTTGTACAAAGCTAGTGTATGATAATATATATGTTATTAACACGAAATAACAAGAAAAATGTAGTGATTTCTTACCAAAAGTGGAGATTGAGTGATGATGGTGATGAACACAATGATGAAGATGATGATAAAGATGGTGATGATGATGATTGCCCGATGTTACCAATTTGTTGTTGTTGTTATTGTTTGTTGTTGTTGTTGATGGTGAAAAATTGAAAGAGAGAAAAGAGATAGATAGATAGATGGAGGTGAAGAAGAAAATGAGAAGAAGAAAATGGGAAAAGGGGGAAGCCGGCCCTCACTTTTTGTGGGGGTTGGTTGTCCCCAATTGTTGCGTTAAAAGTCCGTGTTTTTGTACCCGATCGTAAAATAAATAATTATTTTTAATTCGTAAAAATTTATTTATACCTTTCGAAATGTTTCCGTGTTGAAGTATTTTATAAAAATACTTTATTGAAATTAAAGTTTTATATTTGATTCTGCGTTGTCTCATCTAAATATAATGCATTTTATTTGAGACGAAATATGTTCTAATTTTTACCCGAGTAAATAAATATTATTTTTAACAATAATAATTTATTTAGAAATGTTTTGCGCCAACTTCTATTTTGTATTTCTGCGCGCTTTCAGGTTTAGTTGTACGTGATTTGGACCAATTGATTATTATATACTACATCCGTCCCATTACAAATGTCAACTATTGACTTTCTAAAGTATTTCTTTTTCAACTGTGACCTGAAATATTTTTATTTGTGTTATATAATACATAATGAAAATTATATCAATGAAAATACATTGAAAACCCAATTCATTCATATAGTTTGCATCAAGTATTATATAACACAAACAAAAATATTTAAGATCAAAGTTATAAAAGAAATACTTTCAAAAGTCAATAGTGGACATTTGTAATGGAACGGAGGGAGTATATATTTATATATATAATTTTTGAATACTTTGATTTTACTGCGTACCAAGTACAAATATTTAAAATTTAAATTTTGGCGCGAAAAATTGATTTTTTGACTGGGTGTCACAATTATGATTGTAACAAGAATTTTAATGCCCTCGCATTGCGACGGGTTTTAATTATAAATACCTTTTTACCTGAAAATTAAACCTTAAATTTGATTTCGGTGTTTTTAACTTTAATAGAAAAGTTATGAACTCTAGAGAGTAGCATTGATAGTAATAACATTGAATTCAATGATAGCTTTGTACAGTTTCGTAAGTGTATTTACTCTTGTCTTTATTCAAACTATATTACGATCGCAGTTAATCAAAATTTTCTTAAAAATAGAAATGAAAACGAACAATGTAACATAAAATAGCGGTACAATGTACTTATTGAATAATTTGTACCTTCGTGTATATATATATATATAGAGTAAATTGCATTTTTTGTTCCCGTGGTTGACCCGTTTTGCCGATTTTGTCCCTTATCTTAATTTTCGCAATTTTCATCCTTCAATTTGTTGACTTTTGCAATTTTTGTCCTTTTAACTAACTCAGTTAAATCTTTCCGTTAGTTCAAATAAAAATACCAAAATATCCTCATGGCCTCATCTTCCTCAAACAAACTCTACTTAAATTTCAACCCTAATATTCTACATATCTGTAAGTATAAAATTATAGACCCTACTGATTTCAATAATCATCATTGTACACTAAAAAGAGAATCTAAACTAAACATAAAATTATAGATCTGGGCACATCAAAATATCCCAACATGAAAAAATTCCACCTGCACATACGTATCGAATTTATATATCACTAGCACCTTTGTGTTCATCCTTCTTCAAACACCAACACCTAGTAATCATCAAATCCTTTTCGTTTATAATAAATCATAATCAAATTACTATAGCTTCATCGATTTTAACCCTTTGCTTATTTCACTAACACAATGTCATCAAACCCCAACCTTAACTGCATCAAATCAACATCAAATTCATTATCAACTAACACCAAACTTGCTGCGACGGCCGATAGTGTTGGCCGGATTGTTACCGGAGTTTACCCCCTTTCCGGACTACTATCGACTTGGGGTCCGATTCGATGCCACCAATCGAGAATATTATTGACTTCGGGTTTGATCTACTACTGACTTCGGCCGGAGGTTAGACCGAAGAAGGAAGTACGGACCTATTACGATTCGATGTTCGTGATATGTAGGTCCTCAGATCTACTTACAAGAAGGGAGTGAGTCGAATAGCTGCAACTTTGGTGGCTGTTGATCCTTGGACCGCTGCAACTCCGGTGGCGTTATCAGTGGCCGGATTTTTTAGCCGTGGGATGGGAAATATGAATAAGGGTTGGGATGTGGATTTTGGGAGAGCGGTGAAGGTGAGAGGATGAGCGATTTTATTCAGAAAAAGAAAAGAACCAAGCAACAAAATTAGGGTTACCTTATTTGTGGGAGATGAGGTTATCTTAGTCATTTTATCTAACTTAACAGCCAAATTTAACGGAAGTTAGTCAAAAGGATACAAATTGCAAAATTCAACAATTTGAAGGATACAAATTCTGAAATAATAAGTTAAGGGATAAAATCGGCAAAACAAGTCAACCACAAGGACAAAAATTGCAATTTATCAAAAATTGCAAATTCTGAATCTAATGATTTTTGTTGGCTAGTTGTGCATTTATGCGGTGTTCTCACCGTTCTTATTTTTGAAGTGTTCTCATTTGATTCAAACTATATATATATATATATATATATATATATATAGAGAGAGAGAGAGAGAGAGAGAGAGACTTAGGATCCTGTGAGAACAAGGAGATTCCATGAGAACGGTGAGAACACATCTCATCCTTCTATTTTTTGATCAAAAAACCTGATTTTGAAGGTGATACTTTTGTAAATATTTTAAAGTTTGATTTTGAAGAGTTCACATAAGGATTGATAGGTGAAGTTTAAATTTTTTTGCTTCACAATAGTTTTAACATGGTGAAGTTTTATTTAATTTTTGTTAACAACAATGTTTGAAATAGTGAATTGATATGCATAAACATTAATCTCTTCAAAAATAATGTTAACGAAAAAAATATTTACTTAATCTCATTAAAACTATGATAACCTATACAAATAAAAATTTATAGCATCATAACCTTATCTTAAGAAAAAAAATAAACTTAACCTCACAAAATGATGTGAAGCTAAAAAAGCTTCACATAAGCAAAATGATGTGAAGCTAAAAAAAACCCTTCAAATAAGCAAGATGATGTGAATCTAAAAGGAAAAAAAGCTTCACATGAGCAAAATGATGTGAAGCTAAAAAAAAACTTCACATGAGCAAAGTGATATGAAGCTAAAAAAAACTTCACATGAGCAAAATGATGTGAAGCTAAAAAAAACCCTTCACATGAGCAAAATGACGTGAAACTAAAAAAAAACTTCACATGAGCAAAATGATGTGAAGCTAAAAAAAAAAAACTTTACATGAGCAAAATGATGTGAAGCTAAACAAAAAAAAACACTTCACATGAGCAAAAGTGATGTGAAGCTTTTAAAATCAAACTTCAAAGTATTTACAAAAGTGTCACCTTCAAAATCAGATTTTTTGATAAAATAAATGGATGGCTTAGATGTGTTCTCACCGTTCTTACGGAATCTCCTTGTTTTCACCAGAACTCAACCCTATATATATATATATAAAGATATTATTTCTTTTGAAAACTTACAACATATACACTCTATAAGATTTCAAAATATCAAGAGATAATAATCATGAAATATAATTATTGTAGCTAATAGTATGATAAAATAATAATAGTATATATGATATGTAGATACAATATAAAGTTAAAGACTCTTATATAACATTTACACAACTCCAAAAAAGTTTAGATTTTAATAAAAAAATAAATGTTACCTTAAAGGTTTTAAGCCCATAAAAAATTCAAAGTCATTTACCATTAAACTATAACTATCTTATTATAATATATTTAGCATCAAAATATATATACAAATTAATGTGTTACAAAAGTACAAATGAGTTACTATTCATAATAGGTTGTCATTTGATAATAAGGGGTAATATCAACAAAAATAATTACTACAACCAACCATTTTAATTAACTTTTTTCATTTCAATTTAATTGGTTTTTTGTTGTTTTTTTAAACAAATAAATACAAACTCACAAATACCCCTACCAAAAATATGTACTATTTTTTTACAAAAATATATATATGTCCACCATTGGACTTGAACTCACAACATGAAGGTTGAAAGGTCCTCACGACACTGCTAATGGTCATTTGGTTCAATTTAATTGTTTATGTATTATATAACAAAGATCACATTTTTCACTTAGGTAATGAGCCATATCGACAGTTCAATTATGGTACAGAGTACGTTATGCTTATGTTACAGCAAGTAATGAGCAATGACAGTATCTTTTACCATTTCTTTTCAAGCAATGCATTTTACCTTCAAACACCAGATATTACTAACACAAATACTACAAAACACCAGATGACAGTAAATATACACAGTTGAATACTAACATAAAAATACTAGTACTAAACACCAGATGAATAGGTACAAAACAAAGGTCTGGAACTTGCAAAAAGGACCAAAATAGCATGCAACAAGCTTGCATTAAAAACCTTAAAAAAAGAGCATAATATTTGCCAACATGTTGAGAAAGGCAGCAGAGTATATATGTAAAAAGCAACAAGCATAGGTAGTATATATGTAAATATACACAGTTGAATACTAACATAAAAATACTAGTACTAAACACCAGATGAATAGGTACAAAACAAAGGTCTGGAACTTGCATAAAGGACCAAAATAGCATGCAACAAGCTTGCATTAAAAACCTTAAAAAAAGAGCATAATATTTGCCAACATGTTGAGGAAGGCAGCAGAGATATATGTAAAAAGCAACAAGCATACATTGCAATGATATCCCAGTACGAAAAAATGATAGAACAGTAACATCCACAGTATTATAGATTGTAAAGTAGATCCAAGATCAATCACAATTCACACAAACGACTTCCTAGCACCCTTTGTACCTCTGTATTTGAGTGGACTCCAAACCAACTGTTTTCGTTGCAAGGCTACAACCGTTGGGTGCTTTGGCTTCCAAGAACCAACAGCATGTGAAGGAGGGCTACCCATAAACTTACTGCTCCTTGGTGCAGCAACAGGTGTTGCCTCAACCGTCATTGACCGAGATGATGCTTCCTTGGTTGATCCCAAAGGAGATTGCACCCTTTGACTGCGCCACATCCTTTGTGGGTCCCACACAAACGATTGCCTGCCTACCACACGATCATTTCTCACCCGGGGAGCAGCATTTGATCTAGCTACTGGAGTGGTCATCATGCTGGAACTTGAATCAGACTGAAATGTGGCAATAGAAGCCCGTCTTTTTGGCTTCAGAATTTGACTAGTCGATGGCTGAGTAGGTTTCACAGCGATCGACCCTCGTCTGGCCCGTGGAAGAGTCTTCGTGTTTGCAGCCCTTGAATGATTTTCTTTATCTTCATTTGTGACTTGGGGAGTAAAGGATTTTGGATTCTGTTTAAGGACAGGTGATGGATGAGAAGGAGCGAAATTACTGATTCTTCTAAGTGGAAGTCTTAATTTTGAAGACGGGCCTAAGGGGGGTCTCTTTTCAGATATTGTACTGAGACTTTGTTTTAAAGAGGAAAGTGTGGAGTGTGAAGAAGCCACAGCAAGAGCTCGATTTTCTTGTTTCTGTCTAGTTTTCCGCTCTTCAGCAAGCTGGTTTTCAAGATCACGAACCTATCCAGTAACATAAATAATAGTTAATCATTAATTACCTGTTACATGGGAATGTATCAATTTAGGCTGTGTTATCTATCATGGGTATAATAAGTTTTCAGTACATCTTGAGTCACGATAAAAAAATAAATGATTACTATTGTAATCTTATACACTGTAATAATATAATATGTAAGATTTTATAAGAAATTAAAACAAAAGAGTTTGGACGAATGTGACCCAACTTGACATGTACAAAAATATTTGTTACAATCTGAACCCATTGCACAACCCCTACCCACCCATTAGCAACCTCTATATTGAGCCAGTTCATTGATAACTGCAAGTAGCTTGCAAGCCAATATATGTACCTTTTCTTGCAGAGTTCGACATATATGTTCTCGTGCAGAGAGACGAAGTTGAACGGACTGTAAACTATCCTGCAATTTTTTTGTTTCTTTTTCATCGTGCTTTGCTTTCTCTGCCTGTTGACATAAAAAGGTTAAAAATTAAAAATTAAAAAATAGTTATGACAACCAAAATTAGCACACAGTAATTGTTTTTTCCAATTTGATGAGTATTTTCAATGCACATTTACCAGCTGCTTATACTTGAAAAGCTCGGTAAAATCTGTTTGTTTGCGAGCAGGGCCATGCTCAACACCCCTTACACGACTTGCAAAATTCAGTGAGCAAATGGTTTCTCCCAGATCTGATGAGCTTGGGCTAATTTGTACAAACATAAGAGTCTTACAATCACCTCCTGTCCAATTTATGAGATCAAAAGTTAGATAAAAAAAAATGCAACAAATGGGATGAAAATAACAAGTCATGTATCCAAGAACCTCACCTAGAGAGCTCTGCAAGATATGAGTGAGCTTGGAATTCCTGATTTGGACATTAAGTAGACATGAATAAGATAAATGCTGACACTAGTAAGTAGAGGTGGCAAAATGGGCAGGGTTGAACCTACCCATCAACACTTCTTTTCTCTTTTCTAAAATATAGAATATCAATGTATTACATAAAATTCTAAAAACTATATCTTGAAAAAAATAGATAGTATATTTTAATAAATCATATTAGAAGGTTTAAAGCATTTAAAAACATTCTACGCTACTTTTGACCGGTTGTAACAGGTTTGGCTGATATTACTGTTTCCTTTTTGGTTAAGTTTTAACAATTTACCCCTAAATGAGAAATAAACAGCCCAAATCGATATAATTTTAAGAGGTCACAGTGCAGAAAGGTGGACATACCTGTAAGGAATGTGAGATGTTTTTGATGCAAGAGCAGAAATTACATCCCCTAATGCTGAAAGTGATTTATTAATAAACTGAGATTCCTTTAATCTTTCACCTTCAACCTCGATCTTTCCCACACGCTCGCTTCCTGCCAAGTCTACCAGCCAAAGATGGCTTCTAGTCCGCTGTCCATTAACCAAGTTCTCCCCAAGAACAGTCACTCGCAATAAGCTATATAACAAAAATCCACAATTACTATAATACTATAAACCTTTTCAATACGGAGTCACTACATAACAAATCAAAGATTATGATAATTTACCAGTGAGACCGGCTACTAAGCTCATTTGCATTGGTTGATCCAACAGATCGGACACGACTGCCACTCTTAAGCAACTCCCAAACTTCATCTGTCTTATGCACTGGTACCTCAGAGAGTCCAGGAACTTCTTGGGTTCCTTCGGCTGATTGTTTAATCTCCAACCTGCCAAGTATAACCATTCAATCTTCCTCTTCAAAAGGAACATTAACCATTCACATATATACTGATCAATTTCCAAACTCTCTAAACTTATTGTTTTAGAATATGTAATAGATAGCCTTCTTTTAAGGATATCAACCCAGCTAAAAAATATCACATTGCATTTTCTGCTGTCCTAGAAGCAGTAAGACCACTATGTACCACTACATACTTCAACTTCAAGATAGCAGCAGTCGACGAAAACAAAACAGTCAGAGAATAATAAACTTAACACGAGAGATCAATTATGCAACTGAGAGGTGGAACACAAATTTAAGCTGAACAGAATATGCATATTCTTGCTATTTGTAATTGAAAGCACATATTAAGTAAGATAATCTGTCAACAAGCTTACTTTTTCGCATATTGGTCGGCATCATCAACCAACAGATCTTTTATCTTTTCATTATAGACCTCCAACATGCTTACAAACAGTTGGTATTTCATAATATCACTCCTTTCTTCAGAAACCCTGAACAACTCCTCCAAGGTACGGTAGTTAACTCCCCTGTTTTCAGCAGTCCCTTCCATTGTAAATGTCTTCCCAGTTCCAGTTTGCCCATAAGCAAAGATACATACATTGAATCCATCAAGTACTGACACTACCAGAGGTGAAGTCTGGGTGAAAACAGCATCTGCATATAAAGTACAAACAATTAACTATAACAAAGAAAATCTTCAAAATGCATAAACGAAAACGAAATGATCAGAAATTTTGCAATTACCTTGATTGTCTTCAGGTCTAAAAATATGATCAAACTTGAATTGTTTTTTACATGCATCAGCACCATTGATCTTTAGCTCATTTTCCTGAGCCGATTCAAAATCAACAACTGAAGTGTAACCCTTAGAAATCTCGTCACTGTTTAATGGTCTACACCGACAGTAAACCCTAATGTTTCCTTTAAGTTCAATCACTTCGTTGTACAAACGTCTTCTCTCTGAGCACTCGAGATGGCATCTTTTTTTCAGCATTTGACATTCTTCTTGATACTTTTTCTGTAAAGTTTCATGTTCCTCACCTTATACACCCACAACATACAATATTAACCATTTATATAATAGTGTACACTAAATACAATCAGCAAACAGGAAGCAGAATTACAGAACTTACCAAGACTTTGTAAAGCAGTAAGAACTTCAGAGCCAGGAAAAGAATCAGCAGTTATACTTTTTACTTCACTACAAAGTGATATATGTTCTTTTCTCAAATTCTGAAACATAAAAGATGCATCATTATTTAAATAAGTATAAAAGAAAACTAATACATGATTTTCATTCGAATAATATAAAGAACCAAAGGAATTTGTAAATTGTACCGTCACTTTATTGCTCAGTTTCTCGAGTTTATCGAATATAGGAAGGGTTTGCTGTTCTTGCTCAGACTGCATTTCACTGTTACTTTCAACGTTTTCCGAAACTGAAAACAGAAACAGATAATATTGAATTAGATACTAATAATCAACACAAATACTGTAATACGGTATACACTTAGGGTTAAGAATTCAACCTGCATCTGAAATTGAGGGTTCCGCTAGGGGTTGATCTGGATCAAGTTTTAATAGCTTCATATTCATAGTTAGGGTTTCCAATTCTTGCGTTTTATCTAAAAATTCATGGATTACAGATCAATTGCAAATAATTCAAGCAATATAAACCCTAAATTAATCAACCAAAATTAAATTACCTGCCATGGATCGGCTTCGTTAATCGTAAAATAATCAATCGTCACTGATTCAAACAAAATACGCGAAATCGTATGGATTCGTAGAGAAGGAGTATGTACGAATGAACAAGAGAGCGTATTCAGAAGATGAGAAATTTTAAACGGGCAAAAAGAGGGTAGAGTATAAAAGGGGGGTTTTCATTAATTTTGAATTTGGAAAAATCTGAGCCGTTGATTTAGATGATGAAATCATAACGGATATAAATATTTAATTTTGCGTGTTGTTTTCGTTTTAGCCACCAAAGTTTAAGTATTCTTACTTTGGTCCCCAAAGTTTTTGTGACTTTTTGTCTAATGAATGGATTAGAAACATTGATTCGTAATTAAAACAAAAAGGCCTAGAGATTTATTAAAATCTCTTTTATCTAATTTATCTAATAAAAGGGAGTTGATGCTGAAATCATTCACCTGATATGTCCCAATTTAAGGTTGTTACTTTGATGACGTGACATAGCTAAGAATCAAGAAATTTTCTCATATTTTTGATTTTTTTAATTACTACATTAAGTAAATAACAATTTTTGTTATTAGTTTTTTTGTAATTTCCTAGACATGCAGCTACTTCCCATTAATTAAATAACAATTTTTGTTATTAGTTTTTTATAAAATTAAATAAATGGACAAAGAAATTTTTTAAAACAACCGCTTTATTTCTTGAAACTTTAACCTAATTTAAAATGCTTAGAATTTTATTGGTTTATTTTGCCGACCATGTCACGCCTCTAAATTTCTATGCATATCACGCCTCCCAAATTAAATTGAAGAGTTCTTTCTTCTTTTCTTTATGATTCTTCAATTCATCTTTCATTTATCTTCTTACACAATTAAACATATTGTTGATTGCAGATGTGCCCATCGATCAAAAATACCCTGTTCATGTTTACATCGCATCAAGTTCATCCAGGTATTTCAAGCATTCCTTTTGATTAGATAGGAGATACACACACACACACACACACACACATATATATATATATATATTGATTGATTGAATGTTATAGATTGTGCAGGTGGGTTTTGGAACTTCATGTTTCAAATCTTTGATTTGTTTGTTAGTTGCAATACATCTTATTGTATATTGTTGGGGACTAATATAGGTTGTGACCAAGGTTAATGGAAGTTTTATGGCTGATTAAAATGAAGGTTGCTGCAAGTGATGATTTGTAAGAGATATAGTTGTTGTATACGAAAGTTATTAATTTCTACCTATTTCGGTAAGAGGTATATTTCGGTTATAAGGTGTAAAATCTACTTAATTTGTATAATTCCTAAATGCTAATCTTATTTGATCATGGAACTAATCTTATTTTGGTGATGTGTTTGTGAGTGTGTATTTGGTGATAAATGTAGGTCGGCGGGAAAACATAAAGTGTTTTTTGGTGATATTGTACAGTTTTGCATTTTGATAATCAAGGATGGTACCTTGGGAGGCACAGGAAGCTCATGCCATACTACTTTACTGAAGTACAGAATCGTTTGGGTATGTCCTTTACAAAATCTGTGCAGGTTTCTTTTTTAGGTTTTCTTTTCTGATTTGATCGATCTAGCAAAGCAAAGAATTTTGCTATTAGATAAGCACCTCCCATTCATGAGTTGCATAAATCAAATTTAACCACCGTAATCATCCCATCTTATCGGTTGCTACTCGACTTTATTCGACCGGTGAGTAATCTTTCCATAATCTTATTCTTTTAAAATATAATTTACTACTTTCTTCCTTAATATGATTTTGCTCATGCCATACGGTTTGTTTTTTTGCATAGCTAGATATTTATTTAATTTTGTTACATGCTTGAGGTTTTGTTCAGTGTAGGAGTTTATATGCATCCATTTACTTTTATATTATGCACTTGCAAAAATGTGTGTTTTTGATAGATATAGGAATCCTTATGAATTTACAACTCAGTTTAGGAATCCGTATTAGATTGGTTGCACATGTGGATTAAAGAGTGGCAATTTAGGCGTTATTTGTTTGAACACCAATTGGTCCTGAAGTAAAAACAATTCAATCAAAATAGGTGAAAACTTCGCTAATTACTTTTCACAATTGAATCTTTGATGCCTGTATCATAATATAGTTTAAGTAGTTGCAGGACTTTTTCTGTTATGGGTATACACTCTGCAATTATGGGACTTGGTAGTCAAGGCTACCTTCCATGGTCTAACCCACTGACCACTGACCACTGACCATTGACATGTAATGTTTCTATCATGTATTAAAATTGTTTTTTATAATTGTTATATATAGAGCCCTTACATTTTGTACTGCCTTATCGAGGCTTTGTACATAGTCCATGGGTTAAGGGTCATGTTTGAGTTCACTAATTTTTTTACCCATTTTTTATGAGCTCATTTTGCTCCGTTAACTAATTACCGACTTATTGTAAATTAAAGTTGATTACGCTTTGCATGGTTATACGTTAACTTTGTGATTCAGTATTTACAGAGTCTTGCTATCAATGTTCATTTGCAATATTTTTATGGCATATACTTGTGAGATTTAAACAGAACGGTTGGTAATTGGCAAATGCCAAAATAGTCCATAGTATCTCTTGCCTTCGATAAACATATTTATGGATCACATCAAATATGCTATATTTTTTATGCTTAAAAATATTTTTATACTATTGGACATGTTTAGGTGCACATGGAACTTGCATAAAGTAAGATTCGGTCTGAAATATTTTCATACAGTCAACAACCTAAGGATTTGATCATGGTCAAATTGAGATTCGGTCTGAAATGAGTAATTGAAGGTGGAATTTCAGTATCAAGACCGATAACTTTTTGATGAAGTTTCTACATAGTCTTTTCATTGCATTAACATTAATATTTAATAAAATTTGTAAGATATGCTAACAGACCACACATTCATATATCCTAAATAACAGATTGATAGATTTCTTAAATAGAATGGAGTAGCGGGTTGAGTCAAAAAGAATAGATAAGTGCCCATTATAATGATTCACTTGCCGCATTTTTGTTTATGTCATGGGGTCAATGGAAATGACTAATCTATCAATGGAAAGGACTAATCTATAATTTTTGTTGGTTTGTGTTCGTGTTTGTTTAATTGATTTTGTGGAAGTGTTGCATTTCTTGGGTGTGGTTCAGAATAAAAAAGCTTTAAGACAGATTTTGTGAGACGTTTGGGTTTGTGAGAGCGAAGCTCTGCCCTCAGATTCTCTACATCCGATGCCTTTCTGCTGCGTTTCGAGAGTTGGGTGGTCGGTGCTACATTAGTTTTAGCCAATATCGTGTTATATTTATAGACCTTTTACGTATCTTTGGGTGCAACCAATATTCTATTTAAGAACATATATGAATACTATTTTAGTGTTTGGTACTAACGTAGGACTTGATATTATCCTTTTCATGTACCAATCTCCAAGTATTGTGTATAACAAAATACTAATTCAAATTTTAATTTTATATTTTTCTAATAAAATCTCGTGTTTTCACGGGTCTTAAAACTAGTTGTTAAAATAAAAAACAGAGGTCAGAGTTACATATAACTTATTAAATAAAATTACATGTGAAATGATGAGATTTAGATCTTTAAACCACAAAATTAAAGTAATAAATATTCTATAATGAGTATGGGCTTGAATTTCATCAAGTTGCTTGTGAAATTTATAATATGAATTTTATTTTATTCACGTTTTGAAGAATATATACGGATGAAAGAATTTATATCTTATTTACTTGTATACTTCTATATCTATAATTTATATCTATAATTACTTATAAAACATCTCCATTGTTTGAATCTTAAACTCTTAAAATTAACTAAAGTGATAAATTTACCCCTATTAATTACATCTCCATTAGTGCTACTTATTATTTCTTAATAATTAATAATGGTTCTCAATCAATGATAAATCAAATCATAATTATTCATGGAAAGTATTCCACCTCAAAGAGTCATCAATCTACTTTTTATTATCAGTTTTTTATATACAAAACATTTTAATATAATTTTTTATATTTACAAACTTTTGAAATTAAAACATTTTCATATTTAACATCTGTTGATTATAAATTTAATAACAACTTCATGATCTTAGTATATACGTAACTTACATCATGATAAATGCAATCTTCATATTTAAAATAAAAATCTTTGAAACTGGATTTAACGAGTAACAAACATGAAAATCATGTGATATGCGGGTCAAATCGATCAATGGAGACCAACACAACGTTTAATATGATGTGTTGATCTTGAAATTAAATTCAAAAGACAACAGCTTAATAACATCATTTATACGATTTATTAACACCACTGCATTGTGCGGGTTTGTTGCTAATATCTCCTTGTATTTACACCACAACTATTTTTTTAAAAAAAACCAATTTAGAAGCTTATTTTTTCCTCTTTTCTATTTTGAATAACCAGACGAATGATTCAATAAATGAAACAATTTCTTAATCATCTTTCATATCTATAATAAGTTTACCATGTACATCTTTCTATTTTATTTTATTTTATTATATTATGTGTCTTATATCTTATATACTTTTGATAATATACTTTTGATAATTTGTAGCTCAATTTTCTCTAATTATTTTTGTTATACATTTTAACATTTGTTAAAATTATTCAATTATGGCATATCTAAATATGGTAAGACATCATATAATTTACAATTAAATTTTAATTTTATCAGTGTAAGAAAATATGTATTATTTCCTTTAGAATAGTGTGTAACGTGACAAATACAATTGAAAGAGAGAATTTAATCTTAATCCATATACACACGAATAATTATTTCAAAGGAATGATCAATTTAGCCATTAAATTAAAGAATTATTATTATTATTATTATTATTATTATTATTATTATTATTATTATTATTATTTTAGATCAACTCCAATATTTAATTAATTGCACCATAGTTGTATCAAAAGATGACATCTCTTATTTTAAATTTAAAAGCTGTACAAAATCTAATCTTCAATTTTCACTTCACAACGCAGCAGGTATTTTGCTAGTTTTTATTCTAATATCTTCTTTTTTTTTTTTTTTTTTTTTTTTTTTAAGATAAACCAATCAATCATTAGTTCATTATTACTGTATAACTTAAAGTAGATTGTTATTTAGTGAATATCTAGTCGGTAGTCCTGGCTCCCACTCTAGTTCAGCTGCTTCGGAAGTCATTGAAGGCCAACTCACTAAAATCAATCAAGCCCCTCCATGGACTGGTTACTACAATGGGATCAACCTTACCACAAAGTGAGTTCTTCCAGAATAACCTTATCTCTATTTACACATCATTGGGTTACATATCTGTTGCCCGCAAGGTGTTTGATGAAATGCCACAAAGAAATGTTGTCTCTTACAATACCATGATTGGCACTTACAGTCGATATGACAATGTAGACAAAGCTTGGAGTTTGTTTTCTGAGATGAGGAGTCTTGGATCCGTTCCGACCCAGTTCACGTTTGGTAGTCTTTTATCATGTGATTCGTTAGACGTTGATCAAGGGTTTTGTTTGCAAGCAGTTGCTGTAAAAAGTGGGTTGCTTTTTGCTGATACGTTTGTAGGAACTGCTTTGATGGGTTTTTTTGGGAGGCAAGGTTGCGTTAATGAAGCATTTTGGGTGTTCAATGAAATGCGGAATAAGAATCTAGTGACATGGAATGCAATGATATCTTTATTTGGAGATGAGGGATATGTGGATGATTGTATGTTGACGTTTTGTCAGCTTATGAGGACCCGAATGACATTGTCTGAATCGTCATTTGTTGGTGCTTTATCTGGTTTTCAATCAGCCGAAGATCTAGAATCTGGTATACAACTACATGGGTTGGTTATTAAGTTTGGATTGCTATGTAAAGTGGCAGTTGCTAACTCTTTGGTTAAAATGTACGGTAAGTGTGCAAGTACATGTGTTGCGGAGAACATGTTTATAATGGTACCCAACAGAGACTTAGTTTCATGGAATACGGTTATTGGAGTGCTAGCGAAAGGGGATGAACCTGTAAAAGCAATAGAGTTTTTCTGCAAGATGTGTATAGACGGTTTTCTCCCAAACCAGACGACATTTTTGAGTGCTATTACCTCATGCACGAGGTTAGGTAACCTAACCTATGGAGAATTCGTTCATGCTAAGATAATCAAGAATCAATTTCAAAATAATGTTCTTGTAGGTAGTTCATTGGTTAATTTATATGCTAAACATGATAGATTAGATTATGCTCGCCGTTGTTTTGATGAAATATTTCAAAAGAATGTGATATCTTGGAATGCTTTACTTCTTGGATATTCTAATAGATGCTGTTCAACTTCTGTATTGCTACTACGGGAAATGATACAGTCGGGTATTACTCCAAACGAGGTTTCGTTCTCTAATGTTATAAAGCCACTTTTAACATTCGAACTGAAGGAGGTTCATTCGTTGGTAGTAAAAATGGGTTACCATTTGAATGAGTACGTAAGTAGTGCACTCATGACCTCTTACGCCAAAAATGGATTAACAAATGAAGCATCGAGTTTCTATGATCATGATAAAATGCGACATTCTGTTGTTCACTCAAATATAATTGCTGGGATGTATAATAGAAGTGGTCAATACCATAAAACTCAGGAACTGTTAAGTAAAGTAATGGATCCCGATATTGTATCATGGAACATTCTGATTGCAGCTTTTTCCCGTAATGGAGGCTACAAGGAAGCTTTTGAACTTTTCTCTCACATGCGGATGGACCACATCCTACCTGATAATTACACATATGTTAGCCTCTTTAGTATTTGTACCAAACTATGTAACCTTGGTTTGGGCAGTTCGCTTCATGGCCTTATGATGAAATCTGATTTCAACCGTTGTGACATAATGGTGTGCAATGTGATGATAGATATGTATGGGAAATGCGGGAGTTTAGGGAGTTCAGTTATGATTTTTGATGAAAAGAAGGAAAAAAATGTCATTTCATGGACAGCTATTGTTTCAGCCCTTGGTCTACATGGACATGGACAAGAGGCACTAAAAAGGTTTAGACAAATGGAAATGGTTGGTATTAAACCAGACAAGGTTGCTTTAATAGCTGCTCTTTCAGCTTGCAGACATGTTGGGTTAGTAAAAGAAGGGATGGAATTGTTTGAAAAAATGAAAAAAAAATATGGGATTGAGCCACAGATGGAACACTATCTTCTTGTGGTAGACTTGATGGCTAGATATGGCCATCTAAAGGAAGCTGCAATGTTGATCTCAGGGATGCCTTATTTACCAAATGACAGCATTTGGCGTAGCTTTCTTGATGGTTGCAAAAGACAAAGAACCATAGAGCATCTAGCCCTACGAATCCAGACATGTTGATAATTGTAAGTATTCTGAATCTTGTATGTATATAGAACCGTTTTTAGTATCTTTCTTTATATAGCAATATGACTGCAACAACTTAGGTTTATATGTTGAGCGGTTTTAAAATAAAAAAGTACTTGATTTTGTGTCTACTTCAGTTAATTACTACTATTTTGGAGAAACAAAAACAATGCAGTTTCGAGAGATCTTCTTCAGAACCAGAATACAGCTCATTCCCTTACTCATGTTTTGTGATGATAATTATGCAATAGATATTGCAGCTAATCCAATGTGTCATGAAATAACCAAAGATATATAAATTGATAAAGATATTCTTAGAGAGAAAAAAAATTCAGTTCTGAATTTTTTGAATATAGAAACAGCTGCATCTAGTCTACAGGTAGCCAGATGCTTCTACTATATCTCAATGGTTATCAACTTGTTCCTTTCATTAAATAAGCTATAATAGTATAATCTATCAATTTGAAAAGCTTATGATGAGGGGTTGTTACAATGTAATAGACTTTACAGTCTTGGCTTAAGGAATAACTTGTCATAAATGAATTAAATGACAGATTTCGTCTTCAATACAGTGATATTATAAATTGTAGAAACTACAAGGTGCAACTATAAAAAATTCGAGTTGCGACCCTTAACGAAAATATGGAGAAACGCGGATGGACCTTAGAGTAAACACGGAGTAAACTTTGAGGGTTGTGAGAGCAAACACGGAGGGGCCTAAGAGCAAACACGAGTAAACACGGAGTAAACGCGGAGGGGGCCTAAGAGCAAAACTTTTTGTAGAATTTTGGCTATATAATGCCGGAGATGGAGTCATTGGAGAGCAGCTCACATTTTGACACTTCGCTACTGTCATCTGTTTCTCTCTCTACAAAATTAGCAATTAGGGTTTCTTTCCTATGATACAATTTTGCAATAGACGGATTGTTTCTTAGACTATTCTTTAGACTAAATTTTTAGATGATCTGTTATGAAGCCTTTTTTCCAAAAAATGAATTTCTTTCATAATACTTCAAGTGGATCTGATGATTGCACAACATCGGTGCATCATGATCAGTTTGTTTGTGAGGAATGCGACATAGAATTAACAGTGGTGTTAAAGACGCCCAAGTCACATGATTTAATCGTGAGTTTTCTGAAGTCTTAAATGCGATCTCTCAATCTCAAACCAGTTATTTCTCTTAATATAATTTTGGTTTAATAATCTCTATGTTTTAATCTCCTTGAAATCATGTTATCCGAACAGAAAAAAAATGGGACAAAAAGTGACGAATGGCGCTTGATCTACTGTGGCAGACAGCTTCAGTGGGAAAAGGTAAAAGTTGAATATCAGCAAGCTATTTATTTCAAAGCTGAAATTAGCAAATTTATAATAATTTGTAGCTTTTATGGCATGAAATTCGTGACAGGCAGTTGTGCATTTAGATATTGTTTCTTTACCATATAGATCTGAAAAAAATATATATTATAAATGGCTGACATACACATACTACCTAGAGGTGGCAATTTTAGACCCATTGGTTAATTATGGGTCAATTTGGTTAATTTTTAGGAGGGGATGGGTTTGTTGGGCCTCCTCCCCATTTTTTGGATGAGTCTAAATGGGTTTTTCAATCTAACCTCTAATTGTGTAACAATTAACCAACGGGTTTAGACGAGTCTAGGGGTAAAATTTTTTTCCCACCTCATTTCATTTTTTTCATTTTTCACTCAAACAGAAAAAAAGTTTGGTGAACCCGATGACCCAACCCGAGACCCATTAGACCCGGACCCGTTTAGACCCACCCTTCTAAATGACCCATCTAGACCCGGATCCATTTAGACCCAAACCCATCTAGACCTGTGACCCGACCCGACCCATTCATTTTGCCACCTCTAATACATCCTGTTGCACTGCAAGAAAATGATACAATAAAAGGAAAACAATTTACTATATATGCATCAATAATAAAATTCCTGTTTGCTTTTTTATACAGCTCCCGGAATTCATTCTGAATCTATTTGTGCCAGCAGCTTATCCCGCTTCTCCATCTAGATCTAATACCACTGGCAGTAACATATCGAGGTTACTGATAACTTATTCTTGAAATTAAAGATGAACACAATATACAAAGTAATAATAGTATTAGTTTCTTATGGCCCATTTTTATCTGCTTTTGCTTACAGCTACCTCAACAAATCTCATGACATGCTTGCGAAAGAACCTTGCCCATTTAAGAAGCTAGAGTATTTGAACTTGATCCCTCCTCCAAACACACCTGCAGTTGAGCTTCATGAATCTGTTAAGGCATATTTGCTCAAGAAGTGTCCAGAAGCTGTTGTTGATGCAATGTACAGGTATATATTTGTGTTTTTTACTTGTTTATCACTTATAACTGCAGCCTTTATGGCTATATAGTTTTCTTACCATGTTTTGTAATGCATGTAGGTCATCAACTGTCATCGGTGTCGCGTGCAAGAGTATAAAGTTTGCTGTCAGAGGTGCACATAGCTACAATAGGATTGGAAAATGGGAAAGCTGCATAATGAGCTCTTCTGGGTCTATTTAGACATGAAACAAAACATGTAAATCTTGATAAATCTGCCGGATCTCAAATTATCTACTTTCTCCCTAGTCCCTGTGTGTCATGTAGTGGTTTTAGCTGCGTATGAATCAAATAGAGGTGTACTAATATGTCTTCAATTGCTTGAATGTAACTTTACAAAGATATAGTGCATATTATTCGTGTAAATTTAATAAACAATGTTGAATAAAACAAGTTTTGCAGCAACTGTGTTGTATTGCGTTGTTAATGTGACCACTTGAACCACTATTACATTCAGAGTACTTGATTCTTTCACAAAAATTAAATTAAGTTGCACATGATGGGGTCCATTGATTCAACATACATCATGACATGAATTGAACTGTTTAATACTCTTGTATAACATTTGGATTGCAAGTTAGTTCAAAAAGAATTACGTAACCTTGGTTTGACAGTTTGCCTATGGCTCCTAATGTTGATCTTTATCACATAATGGTGTGTAATGTAATGGTAGATATGTATGGAATTGGGTGAAACACTTGTGAATAATGTCATATCATATCGTGGACAATTTTGGTTTTGGCCTACGTTGAAGTGGGCAAGAGCCTCTAGAAAGGCTTAAAACAAATGGCATTGGTTGATATTGATCTAAAAAAATGTTTCTTGCATATCTGCTTTTTCAGCTTGTAGATACGTTAGATTAGTAAAAGGGATGGATTTGTATGAAAAAGTGAAAGAAAACTATGGATCTAGGCGATGTACCACAAATTGGACACTCTCTTCTTTATGAGGTACATGCGTCTGTAATTTGATCAATTGTGTTCTTTCATTCATTTATATTCACATAAACTAAATGAGACACTTCTCACTTTGTTTGTTTTAGCTCCTAGCCTCCTACCATAAGTTAACATTCTGCATGTGCCTCATATGATGTAATGATGTATGTTTACGGGTTGATGACTTTCTGCTGTTGTCTGTTCTTTCTGACATGTATCATAATCATGTAGAATGGTAACTACCATTGCCAACAGTTTGATAGACAATAAGAAATAACATATATAGTTCCAAACTATTCTGATTATTTTGGTACATTGATTTCCTGGTCTGTACGTTAACTACAAGTAACTCGTAATGAGCAGGGCAAAGTTTAGTTCCAAGAATGTTCACACAATCCCGCCTGGTTCAGATTCTTTTGTTTCCTGTTTTTTTTTTTTTTTTTTTTGTTAAATTCTCCTACTATTTGTTGTTAAGGTACAATTTATAAAAACATTGTTTCTGAAGTCACAGAAAACTACGATGGTGACATTTATATGTTGGCCATTATATGGTCTTTTCTTAATCTAAGTTCAGATTATATTGTATGGCTATTGTTGGATCACCCAAAATCTGACACTTGTATGAATATTTTACTAAAGCGATGTTGTTCGACATTTGGTCTATGTTATTTGTATAATTCTGCCATAGTCAGATGCAAGACACAAATATATTGTTATTTTGAGCTGTCCCAGGAAAAAGTGAAAAGAGACTTGGTCATTGTCACAAATAGTGACACGTCAAACAGCGTCTAGCAATAATTAAACTTATGGATACCTTAGAGAAGTATTCAAATCACTATCTCAGTATATCTTAATTATTATGAACTGATTAGCATTAAGCTCGTACAACAACACAAACTAAAACATAAGAAATAGTAGTATAGAAGTTGGACAGTGATTGTAGTCTATAGCTAGAGATAGTCTACGAGAAATGTAGATATTTATTTGGAGATGCCAAGATCATGTTTCCACATAGTTATCAGACTATCGATGTAAGAAGAAGCTTTTCTATCGATACTAGGCTCTGCCACCCAACGGATCCCGTCTTGATCACTTGGGTAAACTCTGCAAGCTTTAAGATGATCATCCCACCTTCCATCATCTCCTTGAACCTTGTTTAATTTACACAAACACAAAAGCGACAATAATGACTTCCTCCATTGCTTGTATCTAGCCAGGACTTATATCTCTTTGTTTTTCTTGTAAGGAAGAACGTGGAGAAAGATATCAGTGTATTTATTATGGTGTCAATGATTTTATGGTATATTATAGTAGGAATAGCTCTATAGTATAGTGTATTTGAAGAAGGTAGTCTGTAGTAGGCTTTTGGGTTGATCATGACAGTTGGATTTGTTTAAGGATACAGGTTATATGCTATGACCTTTTGGTATTTCAAAAGTAGTTTGGCAAACAAGAACCTATCATGGAATGGTCTCTCTTTAGTCTTTATTAAACGCAATCCCATGTCCGAATTTCCCCAGTAACTTCCTTGAATGATTTACCAATTTTTAGGTACAAATCATTTGGACTGTACATTATTCATTTTTATATTCCCATATATTCGGTTTACAAAAAGAAAGCATCCTTTTTGGGGATTTATCGAACATGTTGATTTCTGTAGTGATAGGGGGATTGATAATCTGATATTATCATACTGTATTATTTAAACATATGTGTTAATAAAGTAGTTAGGCAGAGATGAAGCTTATGGGGAAAGGTTTCTTTTAATCGAACCAAATTCATGTCCTGTTTCTCGATGGTTCCAAAGCTGACTATTACCGTATCAATTGACATACTTTTAGGTGCCATTCACATTTAGATAGCTCAGTAATTATTTTATTTTTTCTGTTGTACTCTACATGCAATTTCTATTTCTATTTGGATAGTTGAGTATATGTTGCTGATTAGCAACAAGTTGTTTGGGTCCTTGTTCTCAGACGACTAAAGTTTGCTGGTCGTCATAGAGATTTGATAGGCAGGTTGTATTATCTTTTCCAGATGTTACATGCTTGAGTTCCTTCATCTCGATCCGTTTCTAATATTAATTATAAGATTTCTTTCTGTTTGGCTCTTTCTTGTATCACACTACTTGCATACCTTTGTTAACTAATATAATGATGTTTCTTTTCCCCACAATCAATAGTAGCTAGATGCATCAGCTTTGTTCATATTAATGAATTCACTAAACAAATAGCTTACATATGTAATCAACTTGCATTGAGACATCAATGTGTTTATAATGATGCTTGTATCTTGTAATTAAACCATCACTAGGTTCAGTGATTTTATTATAATAGGTAATTCAATTCAATGATTCAAGCCAGCATAATGTTAAGGTTTAGAATTAGTCCAACTTGCAGAAATCAGCCCTTTATAGCATGGGTTCGGATTAGGGATGAGCTTGGGACGGAACCAGTGTCGAGCCCTAAAGTGAATACCGAATACCGTACCATTTGAACTGGGATGGTACTAGTACGGTTCCGGTAACAGTATGCTAATAAGTGGTACCATACCCATTTGGTACCGAAAGTATGAATCTCCTTAAAAGTTAGACGTGATGCAGCCACCTTTAATTCTAAAAATCCAAAGCCATCTTACCAATGACAATTACACAAGAGTCAACTTGCTTTGGCTACTTAGACAAGGACTAGCATTCATATATTTCATACATTTACTCTTTCTGTCTAACCAAATTGAGGGTATAAGTTTTATGTTGTTTGGGCACAAGATCAGTAAACATATTGCTGGCTGGCAGACACTAACCCCTACTACGAAAGAGACCGTGATATGTATGTGTGGGTGAAACGGAAATTTTGTAGTGACTATTTCAAATGGTAATCGTTTATTATTAGGTGAATATCAGGAAAGAAGAAGAGGTCTAGTGGGTTGTCACATATAGTGACACATCAAAACAGTGTGTAGCCATAATTAATCATCTAGAAATATTACAGAAGTATTTAAACTGCTATCTAAGTATATCTTAAGAACTGATTTGCAATAAGCTAGTACAACATAACAAACTACGACGTAAGAGAAAAATAGTATAAAACTTGGACAGTGATTGTGGTAGACTAGTATCTATAAGAACTTATTTGGAGAGGCCAAGATCATGTTTCCACATAGTCGTTAGACTATTGATATAAGAAGATGCTTTTCTATCGATACCAGGCTCTGCCACCCAACGGATACCGTCTTGATCACTTGGGTAAACTCTGCAAGCTTTAAAATGATCATCCCATCTTCCCTCGTCGCCTTTAACCTTCTTTGACATAAAGAAGCAGAAAAGTGACAATAGTGACTTCCTCTGTTGCTTGCATCTTGCCATGACTTGTATCTCTTTGTTTTTCTCGAAAGGAAAAACTTGGAGAAATATTTGATAGCTTCTAAGTCTTAAGTACTAGTGTATGGTGCAATGGATATATGGTATGTTTATAGTAGGAACGGCTCTATGGTCAACTTTATTTAAAGAAGGTAGTAGGCTTTTGGGGGGTTAATCATAACAGTTGGATTCGGTCTTTTGGTAAGTTTGAAGAATGCGGTAACAAAATAGTTTGGTAAAACAAAAAGGCATTGTGGAATGGTCTGTCTTTACTAAACACAATCTCAGGTCCGAATTTCCTCAGTAGCATCCTAGTGATATTTGCCACTTTTTAAGGTACAATTCATTTTGACTGTACATTATTCGTTTATATATTCCCATATCTTTCGGTCTACAAAAAGAAGGCATCCTTTTGGGGGCTGATTGAACATGTAGATTTATGTGGTGATAGGGATTATAATTTGATATTATCTTTTGGTATAGTTAAACATTATGTGATAATAATAATAGAATAGTTAGGCTAAGAAGAAACTTATGGGAAAGGTCTCCCATTAAGGTCCTATCTGTCAGCTTATTTCCATATTTTAATCGAAGCGTATCATCAATCATCTTTTTAGGCTCAAATCACGTTTAATTGCTCATCAATTATCTGTATTTTATTATTGTTTTATGCCCTACCTGCAAATTCTGTTTCATGGGTCTTGATTGTTTAGCATATGTTGTTGACTAGCAACTTGCAAACAGCTACTAATTAATCAACTTGCATCAACACATACTAGTAATATGTTTAACTGTTTATAGTGATGCATCATGCATGTATACCTTAACCAAACACCAGGATCTTATTAGAATAGGTAATTCAATGGATCAACCTAGTCATGATTTAAAGGTTTAAAGTTAGTCTAACTTGCAGAAATCAGCCCTTTAAGACATGGTTAACCATTGCAAAACACGTGCTGAATGCTTCTTTAAGTTAAATTGGGTACTACAATCAGAGGCGGAGCTACAATGAACCTAGAAGTAGCCTCTACTGCGGATCCGTTGTGTGTGTGTGTGAAGTGTAAGTTTTTCTTGAAAGAAACTTATATTCGTTGTTGGTGCTACGAGTTCAAATGGACCGGTATACCGAAAAAATGATTCTTTGATCATCAATTTGAGAATGAATAACCAGATAAGTCTACATAATGATGTAAAAAAGTACAAATGATTATCGAGTGCGACATTTATGAAAAAACTTGTTATCTATTACTATTAGCTTGTTAATCAATTTTATTAAATCATTAATTTAAGAAAGTAAAGTTATTGTATTGATATCACGAAGAAATAATTTGTGATACGGGTCACTTTCAATCTTGATACTACCATCGACTACAATACAATTCACCATGCTATTCACATTCAGTTCCCCGAACTACATTTTGTCTTGCGACTCGTAAAGTAATTAAGGATTGTTAGTTATTTGTTTATTTATAATATATATCCTAATCCTAGTCCATCTACTAGGAAATTTCAAATATATATATATATATATATATATATATATATATATATATATATGGCTTTACTCAAATTTGGAAAAAAGTGACTTCTAAAGGAAGAAGCCTTTCCTCATTGTTACTGGATGCTATTGTCTTGTCTACAATCCTCTTAATGGAATATAATAAAACTTAAGCCAAACATTTTTCAGTAATATTAAGCTACCTTTATGATAAAATTATTATACTCTTTTTTTTATATAATAATAGTAATAATAATAATAATAATAATAGTAATAATAATAATAATAATAATAATAATAATAATAATAATAATAATAATAAACCAATGGAATCCAATTTTGTCTTTTGATATATTTTGAACTCAACGATTTAAATCATTTTATTCGATCTTAAATAGGATCACATATTCACATTAAAAACATGCTACGATACAAATATTATATAACATAATTTATTTTAATTGGTTACAAGGTTACAAACTTACAACCACATAATAAACCTTCAATAAATTATATATAGGAGATATGGTTATGACATCATCAATTAAAAATCAAATTTAATTAATCTTTTAAGTCTCTTCATCTTAGTTTAAAATTAAAACATTTATTTTAATTAAACAATCAACATCATACCTCCCTATGTATACCTGATCTAAGATCTAGTAAAGTTATATTGTACATTTGTACTCATCATGTAATGTATATATTCTTGAATGATACATCAACGATGCAACTTATGCAAGCCCATTGATCGGGCCCATCTTCAGATTACAAGTACCTCAGGTCCTTAACAGCTCAACGTCATCTAGTTGGGCCGATTGTCTAGTTATTGGGTTTCATCCATGTCAACTTGGGCCTATAGCTGAAATGAAATCGGTCGGTGGACCTAGTAGAGAGACCAATATACCCTTCTACAGTTCTACCTTTACTTTTGATTATCTTTTTTATGTTACGGAGTAGTTTCATATTCATGATAAGTGGGTTTCATTTCTAGTTATTATTTACGAAGTTAGAAATTTGGTTTAACGTGTCTAATATTGCTTGAAGATGTGGTTCATAATTGTTCTGGGTATGTCAATATGTGAGTAATTCGCTACTGAATCATAAATCATTTTGTGCGAGGTAGTTGATGCAAACTAAACATTGACGTAAAATAAAGAAAGACAAAATATAAAAGTGACGTGTGACAATACGTATGTGTCATTGTGCATACTTTATGTACAAGTTGTTACGTGTCATTTCTTTAAATGTTTTTTTTGGTTTGTGTGTGTACAGGGGTGAAATTAAGAAATTCGAATGAAAAGGGCGAAATAAATTATTTTAATTTTTTCTATAGTTTTGTGGGGCATTAATTTAAAATATCATTAATATCTTAATAAATTAGTTTTTACGTAAATTGAAATATCTTGTGGGGTTACTCATTACTGCATATACATGCATATAATCTTTTTATGTTTAGCGCCTAAGTTCCGATTATTGCATATAGCCACCGAAAATCACGGGCCGGGTCTGCCCACGGCCTGTCTCCACCCCTGGTGTGTATAATGTGTGTGTCATCACCTGTGATCAACCACGCGCATAGACGTGTAGAACTAGCTTAACATTACGTTTTCAGAAGTAAACTTGAGAATGAGTTAGTTACATAGACGGAATCTGCATTCTACTATAAATAAAGCTCTAGTATGACATAGCTAATTTAAAAAATCTTGCACTAACAAGATTAGTAGATTAATAATGTTTATGTGGGCTGGAATAATGAAGTTCGGTCGTTAATTAATTGATTTAAAGTACAATAAAAGGTTATATATAGGCATATTAGGAACCCACAGAAAAGTTATATGTAGTTGTTAGGTTGGTGAATAAGCACAATACGAATGAAAAGCTAGCTTGATTTAGCTAATTATAATAATCAAGTAATACAATATTGGGATTGTAAAATAATAATATATTATATGCACGATGAAATGTAACATCACCGTACTGCCTAATGTTTTGCTTTTCAATGAATCTAGAAGATAAACGTTACTAGCGATCGATCGATTAATGTAATTTTTTATTCTTAGGTGTAGTGAATATATGTAAGGTTAAAAGAGGAAGGTTACATCGACATACAAACACATTTTTACAAAATAATGTGTCATAAATATTAGTGTAGTGTGTACCCATCAAATTCATTTATCGTTTCTCTTTCCTAATTCCTTCTCTTCATCTTATTGAACCATATCATTTTTAAAAAAAATGTTGTGTGAGTGAATCATTTCTCAGGTTAAACACATGTACGTATATAAGTATATTCTTATCTTATACAAGTAGAATAATTACAAAAAGTCAGATATATATCCTTAAAAGATATTAATGATTTTAGTTTTTTTTGTTAAACTAATCTGATTAGAGTACCATCAAGAAATATATCAGTACGCAACTTCATTAGAAATAGGGGGATTACCGGTTGATTGTATATCATCGTCAAGGTCTCATATTCGTCAAGAATACGGGTCAATACGTGTTAGAGATATCCTATTTATGGGTAGGATAGAGGGGCGGAGACAGAGCGGGGTACGTAGCGTAGGCAGCCGCCCTTACAAGATGTTTTAAGGGGTGTTTGGCTTGACTTAAGCTTTTTAGTTTCTGCGTTATCTAAAAGTCAGGAATTTGAGACTTTTAGCTTTTTAGCTTTTTAACCTCAAAAAATTTAAAAAAGTCCTCCATAAAAAGCTCATCCAAATACTTAAAAAATGGCTTTTTAACTGTAACATAACACAAAAGTTAAAAAGTCTTCTTAAAAGCTAGGCCAAAGTGCCAAACACTCCCTTAAATTATGTTCAAAATAATAAAATTTTAAGGTATTAATAACATTTAAAATTTTTTACCCTCACAGGATTGTAAAAGAAATTAAATTAATTATTATTTTTTCATCCCTTTCCTGGCATACGTGGGATTTGAATGTTTAAGAGATCATGAGAGTGACACATTGAAATTTTGCTAACATAGAAACACGAGACATATGTATGAGCTACTTCTCTCTTTACTTGTGTAGAAAGATTCATATTATATGGACGGAAATACGGAATGGTAGTGGAATTAACTTTTACGAACAATATATTCTCTTGAGGATTTTTATAAGTCTGATTATTTATATTAAATTTTAAGGACTCGCAATTCTTAGTACAAAAGGGGTTGCTTTTATGTTCAATGTTTAAGCGAACAATGAATTTAACACGGATGTGATTTTAGATAGAATAGTTTAATATTTAACCCAAAGTTCAAATGGTCTTACAAAAATAGTTTTTAACCAATGAATAATAGAAAAGTAAAAAAAGAAACACTTACGCACAGATAGTTCAATCTTGAACTTTGAAATTAAACACTGAGGTTGAATATTGAGTTGGAGTGGTGATGCAAGGCTTTAGTGGTCAACTTATTGCCTGCGATTTTACCCTCTCACTCCCGTGTATATAATAGAATCCTTTTTCTTAACCAACATATATATATGCTACATTTTTGTTCAAAGTTGTCTTTATTATTTGGATTTGCTAAACATAGTCATGCATGGTTAATTCACAAATTATTGGTAAATGGTAGTTATAAAACTATCTTGAGGAGTGGCGGATCTAGAGAATATGGTCACGGGTAGAAAAAACAATTTGTGATTATTTTGTTTCGTGACGCAACAAAGTTTGCTCCAAAATCAGAACTCAAAAAACTCATAAGCCACTATTATTAAGCTCCATATTGAAGCATAAACTAGAATGTGAAATCAAAACAAAATCTGTAGTAATTAACCAAAAGATATACATATAGTAAAAATTATGAGTTATGAAAATGAAGACTTATATGTGAGGTGTAATTTAAACTTAAGTAGTTAATGAAGTGAAGAATCAGAATAGAATCCCTAAAGACATAAAATCTAGTTGGGGGACAATTTTTTAGTAATTGTAAGGTAAAGTTTACATTATGGATGTATTAAAAATTAAAAATAAGTTGTTACAACAAAACAATAAAATGCAATCTTATAAGGTTCATAATTAATTAATAATGTTGATTTTTTATAGTAATATATGTGCACTCGCGAGTTCAAAAAATCTATAAACAATGAGCAGTTTATATATAAAAAAAAAAAAAAAAAAATTTATGTAGAAAACAAGTCTCGAACCTGAGACCATTCGTTTGAAGTAACAAGGATTTGATCAGAAGGACCATTGCAACAGTTTTGTCAAATTTTATGAGTAGCAGACTTTTAAAGAGATTGGTGGCTATACTAATAAACAATCAAAATCGAACCTTTTTGTACGTCATCCACCAAGATCGTGTGTTCCACCTGCTACCCTTTGCACTTAAATAAGTCCGCCCTGATCTTGAGTAAATTCTATGAATGATCCATCTGGTTTACATCGATTTACGAAAATGATATGCACACTTCTTTTTTTACTTTTCAGTCTAATAAGTTTACGTTTTGCTCGAAAATGGTCCATCATCTACCTAAAATGGCTAAAGTATCCTTTCTTTTATCATTTTCGGATAGTCACGATTTAAAGGGTCAAGGGGTACTTTAGTCATTTTAGGTGAGCGAGGGACCATTTTCAAGCAAAATTTAAACTTATTGGATTAAAAAAGTGGAAAAAAAGTATATAGACCGTTTTCATAAATCAAGGTCAACCACAATGACCATTTATGAAATGTACTCAACTATCTTATATCGTTAAAAGTGTACTATTTAACTACACATAGTTGATGATGTTCATCTTGATGAATATTCAAACCCTGATAATTTATCATAAAATTTACTAAAAATCATATTTAGCAAAATCCTTATCCTTAACAATAATTATATTATTGTCCTTAGATAAGTTCCCTTTAGACTTTAGAGAATGTGTTGAAAATATTGTCGCGTTTTGTGGAGCCTGACCAGCACTAAAGTTTTGTGGTAGCATAATAAACATATTTTTTATAATTTTTTAACGGTTTATATATATCTAGTTGAGGGTGGGGTCTTTTCCAAACCATATAGTAATATATTTTTTAAGTTATTAATAGTTGATTAAATCTATTGGCTATCACGTTTTGTTCCAATGCCTACTATTAAAACTTAGAAAGCACCACGAGATATATCAATATCAAGTGAAACATTATAATAATAACTTAATAATTAGCTAGCGTGTTAAAATGATACCCTATTGTGTATTTGTGTTATATATACACACCATAATCTTAATGACAAAAATATAATCAAGCAAGAGGCTAAGAGTACTGCTAAAGAGTACAAAAGCCTAGCTACCCCCAAATCTACAAAGTTTTTTTATTCAACGAGAAAAAAGAAAACAAGGCAAGATATGGGGAAAACAAAGCAACAGAAGAAGAAGAATTCGTATTCGTTTTTCGGTTTCTTTAAATCAAAGAAGATTCGAGGAGAAGATGTGATTGGAGATGATTCGGTGAAAGCTTACAGAGTATACCGAAGTGATCAAGATGGCGTTCGTTGGGTGTCCGAGCCTGGTATAGACAGAAAAGCTTCAGCTTATATCGATAGGAGAACGAGTCAATGGAACAATTATGAAATTACTAACTAAAGTATCACTCGTTGAAGTTAAGTCTTTGGGGTTTTATTCAATTTTATTATATTGTGCATTGTACTACTAATATCTAGCTTCTTGCTAGTTTTTGTTTTCTAATGAAAAGTTTTATTATGACATTCAAAAAATAAAAATATATTGTTAATTAAATATAACTGTCTGTACGATTATTTGAGATAATCATATCTATTGCCTCACCAGTCCTTTTTCAATTTGTATTGTTCACCGGACTTTTAACATGTCGTCTATCACTACTTGATCAATTTTCGATTTTATTGTTACGCATGATATATTTTAGGTACTATGAAACAACAAATGAGGTTGAATCGTAATGAAAAACGCTAGCACTATGTTGTTCAAAATTTTCAAAAACCTAAGGCATGGATCATTATACATGTTACTCCATTTATTAGTATTTCTTATTTCTATACATTATAAAATACATATGTTCACTTTCGAACTTCAAAAATATGTTTCTATAAATATATCAAAAATAAAATAAAAAAATACGGAGTAAATAATAATTTGTTTATGTGTTTACCATACTAGCATATTACTCGCGCAATGCGGCGATAATAGTCAATTTCTTTTTATTATGTGTAATGGTATATTCGTAAACATGTCATCACTGAATTATGGTACTGTAAGAAAATTTCATATATTTTGTGGATAATAATGTTCTAATTTGTTAGAATAATCTTTTTGTTATTACAATAATAAATGTGAAAAGAATTGTATTTGGGAATTAAAACTTTCCTAAGTTGAGTAAATTATATTTATGAGATTAAGAGGGGTAAAATGGTAATTTTAATTTCTTTTAAGAGTTTAAGATTCAACATATAAGATGTTTTATTAATAGTATTAGATATGTGACAATGCAACATATTCGTTATATTGGTATGTGTTTACCTTAAATTTTTATTTCTTGTTCAACTATTTCTTAAAAACAGCATACCAAAATAATCTGATCCTGAAACACAAGACTTCTATTTTTATTTTTGCTAGAAATTTTAAAACAAAAGAAATAATAATTTGAGAAAAACATAAATTGTGAAACTAAAGATATATACAAGCTTCAATGATATAGACCAAATATGATTATTCTTGTCTCAACAAGAAGAAGAAGAAGAAGAAGAAACTCTACAGAGAAAAGGGCTCCGACCAGGTAAGGCTAAAAGTACAGCCAAATGGGGCTTTAACTGGGCCGAGGTCCGAACATGACTGGGCTTTATCGGGCCATGACCAGGGTTTATTGGGCCTGGCCTTTTGGGACCCCTTTTTTGCAGTTTTGCTTTATTTTAGCATCAAGGATAATATATACATAATCAAAAATTCTCCGTACATTATTAATTGTGCTTTACAATATTGTACCTTATAACGTCAAAAAGTACAATTATGTAGAGAATTTTTGGTGGTGAATCACTCCCTCTATCACTATACATGCCAAGTTAAGAGGGCATAGGGCATGAATTTACCGAACTTGGATTTGTAAACAAGGATAGTTAAGCTAAAAACAGAATAGTAAGAGAAATAAAAAATCGTTTTCTCATTGCTTTGGGAATAATGATGTTAAATAAGGTTTTATTAGAGTTGAAATAAATTATATACTCCATATAACGTTCTATTGGTGCACAATAACACAAGGTCTCGGATTCAAGTTTGGACATCCTCATAACTACAACTAGTGAGTGAGTCAGGTATGCTTCAGAGATAGCCGATTGTTTGACGTTCTGTGCAATATAGCCATTTGTTTTATTAAAATTTTGGTTTGTTACATTAGTGGATATAAGCAATATTTACAAATAAAACTCCTAGTAGATTAGCAGTAATTAAAGAGTACGTAGAAAAATGGAATGCAACATTACAGCCTAATGTTTTGCTTTTCAGTTTCCATGAATTGAATCTAAAAGGCGTAACACTGTTTTAATCAAACAGGATTTTTTAATTAAACAGGAAATTTTGGGTAGGAACTAGCTAGGAAGTATAATAATATAAATATGCATCTTTCATTAGCTGTAGAATTCAAGATTAAGAGAACAGTCTTAAGCACTAGAGAGAAGCTGCTATGCATCTTCCACAAAGAAATTAAGTTTTGTAATAACATAATAAACCGGGTCTTAAAAGGTACTCACTTGTGCTATAAATATCCATACAATCATCCCACTTAAAGAAACGGCTTTTCGGTACAGCTTTATACAGGAACCTATTTCAATTTCAATTAATTTTGTCATTCAAAAAAGAAAACAACAGAGACTAAACTATGGGGAGAAGCAAGCAACAGATGAACCATTCATTTTCATGTTGCGGCATCTTCAAATGGAAGAAGGTTCGAGGGGAAGATGATTCATTAAAAGCGTACAGAGTTTACCGAAGTGATCAAGATGGAGTTCGTTGGGTTTCTGAGCCTGGCATAGATAAAAAAGCATCTGCATATATCGACAGCAAAACAAGTCGTTGGAGCAATCTTGACATTTTCTAACTAATAAACTGTCATTCTTAAGGGAGCTAGTAGATGGACTATTTCCATCTCTTCAAGTACCTAAACTGCATTATGCATGCATACATATATTTATGTAAAAGATCATGAAAGTTGTTTAATTTTGTCTATGGTATCATCGGTTAATGCACTCAGAGTCATTGCACTTTTCAAAAATATTCATATGGGTCATAGTACTTATTTTATGTGTATTAAAAAGTTTATACATGTGTTACTCCGTATTAAAATATTCACACATTTCATTATATTATTTCTGCATTCATTTAGATAACCAGAATTGTAATACATGATATTCAAATTATTAGAGCTTTCGCAATGGTAATGGGGTTGGCGTGGGGTCGAGTGAATGACATTTGGGGTTAGGGCATCTCGAGTGCATGAGTTATATACAGTGCCATGTCAACGTTTTAACTTTTAACATAAAATTTTATAATGTATTGAACTTTATAAAATTATTAGACTGACACATCATCGTACTATTTACAAGCATTTTATATTATTATTATTATAATATTAAATATACATAATATATGTAACTAACGTTATATCTTATAAATATTTTGATAAATAAATAATAAATAAATGTTATTAACAATTTGTTTAGGAACTTTTAATTCGATTTTAATTGATTAATACATAAGTTTCAAAGTGGAAATAGTTATTATAGTTAATTAGTTACTCCCTCCGTCCCAATTTAATTGTCTCCAGACAAAAGACAGAAAACAAGCAGTTTAAGAACCATCAACTTCTCTCTTACTTTTTGATAAGATGACAGTTTTACCATTTACTTTTTACATGTTATTTTGTCTTACATATATAATTAGGGGTATAAAAGAATTTTATCTCATAATTTTTATCTATTTATGGAAGTTGACAATTAATTTGAGACAATCCAAAATGGAATACTGGACTATAAATTTTTTACGGAGGGAGTAATAAAATTAAGAGTAATAGCTTATAAAAGGTTCATTGAAAGCTTGAATGCCAATATTATTAATAAAAATTCTATCGCCAACGAAAATAAAATCAATTCAATAATAATATTAATCGAACGGAAGGCCTATTTTCGTCATAATGAAGGCCCACCTCTTGAGCTCGATACGTTTAAACCATGGGTTGTTCAGTTTAAACCATGGGTTGTTCAGAAAGGAACGCGTCTTAAGATGCTGCATACATGGCTCTTTTAGAGTGCATACGGCTTGTCCATCTCAATCATATTAAACTTTGCCACGTAATTGCATTGGAGATGCTTTTAGAACCAAACTATCACATTTTTGGTTTGAATGCCGATTCTCTCTCTTCTTTCTCCATTATTTTATATGAATAATTAAGAAATATATATACAGAATGCATATATAATGATAAAAATATTTAACAAATATATCAATACTACGCACAATTGAAACAAATAACAATAAATAAGAAATTTAAATGCAAAGTTTTATTACATTAATGTAGTGTTTGGTTTTCATGAAAAATATTTTAGTTAAATACATTTTATTTCATGTGAAATCTACGTTTATTAGTTTATGTGAAATGTAATGAATTATCTGAAGAATGAAATGCAATTTATCTTGAATGTATTATATTAGTTTTTTAAATTGTATGTGAGAAGGTAAAAAAAAGTGTAGTTAAAAGGAGTGAAAATGGAGTTGAAATTAATTTATGTGAAAAGTAGTGGAAAGTTGATATGATGATGTGTCAATTAAAAAAGTTATCAAAATTATATCGGTCAATTGTCTAATTTCTGAGGAATTAAAAAATGTGTATACAATATTTCAAATAAGATATGGATGTTTGCAATGAGTTAAACGTAAATCGTTACACAAAAATCACGTTCCTTCGTGTTTCGTTGAAAGCAGTGCAACAGAGACAGTAATTTTTTCATATCTAAAAAGTAAATTAAATGTTCTTTAAATATTAAATTCATATACAAGTACTTTTTCTATCAGCATATATATAAGTACTTGCCACATAAAAAAATTATATAAAGCTGGGTATATGTTAATTAGGCAGATCTTGAAAACCCAAACCCCACTACCAAAATATAAAATGAGAAAATAAGTAGCAGATAGAACTGATGGAAAGCATATATTCGCCCATCTTTTCATTTCTTGCTCTTCACTCATACTCTTCACATAATCAATATACTTTCCTAAAGCATCGTAAAACTAGTCTTTACTTACGACTCGAAATGTATTCATGTATGATGCAGAATATCAGATCATATGAACAAGATTGCATATTTCACTCGATCACATTGATATGCAAAACCACCCAAGGAATTGATACGTAGTACGTATACGAATAGAAACTAATCAAGAACCAAAATGGTTTTGTGGCTTTTCAAAAGAAAAAAGGGTTTAGAGATGGAATTCGGCCGGTCTGAAGGACTGGAGTTAAATAATAAAAGCATGCCGCATGCGAATGCGAATGCACACTACTAATGGCTTTTTATGTTGGAATCCAAAGTTAAGTGACTGCCTCACCTTACATTTGGCTCTTTCGGGAATAATCCCAAAAGCTAGACAGACAGCTTGCAAGCAGGTTTACTATCAAGATACGACTCGAGGAAGAGAAACCGAACGTTCCGTAGTACTGATAAAGTGATGAGAATGTTTAATAATCAGCAAAAGAGCAATCAATATTACTTTAACTTAATTTAAGTCATTTGAGATTGTTTTCAACTTATACTAGTAATTTTCTCTTCGGTAAACCTCTTAATTTGTGTATGCATGTCCTAAGTGTACGTTGGAGTGTTGAATTAATATTTTATCCCAACATGTCCAACATATATATCCACCGAGATCCCACTCTAAAACCAGTCGGTAATAGAGGGAATAACCCTTGAACTTATATACATGCTTTTGTTTCTTTATTTATCTGATATGATGTAGGATATGGGTTTGCACCCAACATGTAGCTTTTCATAACCACATCTCTGAAGAGTTTAATTAGTTCCATATATTCCATTGAAATTGTCATAATTACATGATATATGAGTAAATTCACAGTTTCATTAACTAATTTCTCAGCTTCATCGTATTACAGTTTGTAATGCTTACATGCACGATACACAATATTCATGTGCTGTACATACACTGAGTCACTGATATATTCATTCATTCACTTTTGAGACCATTGAAGTATACATCCAAACTAATATATTCGTTTGAGACCAGAGATCTCGGCTTTATGTCATTCAGATGTTCATTCTTAAAGCAAGTATATATGATGCTACTTTACGTGAGTTTATGACCAACGAATTACTTGCGCTTGTCTTTACTTGAGTACGGAGTTCTTGTTGAGGCTAGAGATAAACGCGTAAACTAGTGTTTCCGCACATGCGTATATAGTTGAATGTGAATAGAACCCTGCAGACTTTATCTGATCACTTTGAAAGGCCTAAAGTTTGGATTGCAAAACTGTTGGTTCTAATAAGAACTTTCATAAAAATATTAAGCTTGACAGCTAGAAGTCACACTGAAGTAGGAAAAACATTGGCTTTAAATTGTTTACATCATCAGAGCATCTAAGTCAGTCCCTAAAGTGCTTAATTGGTCTTCGTCTTTTTTCTGTTTGCTTTATGTATGTATTAATGTATTATTACTATATATTATGATGAGTGTCCGAAGATCTCAATCATATCATATTATCATAATAATGATCTCCGTAAACAGGAGTAATATATATAAATGGTCCAGAGCTAGATCCATGATGAATATCTGTACTTAAAGAGGTGATTTTTACTAGGCCTGAATAGATAACTAGAAAATGTTAATTTTTATGATTTGTCTTATAACTCATGAAGTTGAAATAAGCTCAAGTTACAAACAAATGATGTGATTACAGAACTAAACTCGACAACACGTACCAACCACTAAAATAGACCAGCACAAAGTATTAATAAAGTTGGTCTGTAAGACTGTAAGAAGACAGCATTGTTTCAAATATCTTATATTTTCCCTCCTCTTTCCACTTTAGCCTTTCTAGATCTTTTAGTTTCTTATGATTTTCCTCTATAATTTATGTTCCTTTGAAAGCTTAAATAATCTAATATTAGTATACTAAAAGCTTGTACTTTCTTTAATGCCCTGCTTTTTGCTGACTTATATTCCTTACACTAGTATAAATTTGACCTGAAACAAGTTGATTGTCATATACCATAAAACCAAGAAATTACTACAATCGTATAACCAACTACTTCTCCTTTCAAAACTTTGATACGAGATAACAAAGAGATCACAAAGGAGTGATCGAAGAGTAGGCTATGGGAAGAAACAGTTGGCAAAAGAAAACTCCCTTTGCCATATTCAACATTTTCAAAGCTAAAAAGACTTCAGGAGATCATGAAGATGTATGGGACGATTCTATAAAAGCTTACAAAGTATTTCCGAGTGATCAAGATGGAGTTCGCTGGGTGGCTGAACCTGGTATTGATAAAAGAGCTGGTGCTTATATTGACAGTATAACAAACAGATGGAACCATCTAGATATTGGAGACTAATGATCAGTATGGTTTCCAGGCTTACAGTACTACTGAATGGAGCAATGCAAATTTGTTATCAGCTCACATATTGTATGTCACCCATCTGTTTTGAGCAGAATGCGTACGATCATAATAAAATGTATTACCAACATATTTTTGTTGTATGTTATCCATGAGTTCTGATCAGAATGTGGTTAATTATCATTATTAATGTTAATTAGCACTTCTAATATATCAATATGTTACATTTCAATATGAATATTGTACTCAATGTCATAATTAGAATTTTCAATCAGGGCTCTAGCCCAGGGGCATAGTCATAATGTGTTTTAACACTTAAATAGAAATATAAAAGTCTAAACTACATTAAATTTGTCAACATAAGTGATTCTAGTTCCTGAAAACACAATTCTAAGCACATAAAAGTTGATATTGCATCCATGCCTCATTCTCATCACCAATATCACACAAATAAGGGATTTGATGCCACCTTACTTTCATTGAAGATGTCAATGTAGAAAGGCCACAAATGTCAGACCTTTCTTATGGCTTAGGTGCTTGTGTTTTTGTTCTTGTTGATCGTACTTGCTTATATGATGAATCGCTAGTTTTTGTATTTATTAGTTTTGAAACTCCATCAACAAAATCCAGCACTACTGACGGATTGTAAATACAAATGTTATTTCGCTCTTGTTACGTAAATAATGGACTTGTCATGGTATGTATGTATGACAGTAAAAAATTGCTGAATTTAAAACCAACTTAATTAATTTGTTCTTCAGGAACTACAGTAGAATCTAGAGACATATTAATACTTAAATAATTAAGAGCAAACATTTACATAGGTAAAAGGAAGTTATGCAGTTCAAGAAATCAAGAATAAAGTGGATTTTGATTATAATTTTTTAATGTCACTGGCTCTTTTGTTTTATGGTTCTCATAGCATGTTAAAAGCTAGACAGCTAGCAGGCATTGTGAAACAGGGTGATCTTGAGGTTAGTTTTTTTAAATATTTTAGGAAACCAAACCTACTATACCATTCAAAGGGTTGTTATTCTTCAACCTTTGATTAGTTTGCTTGACCCACACACTTAAACTATTAACATAAAATTATCTAACAATCTTCTGTTCATACCAAATCAAGATCTTTAGAGACAATGATTAACGTTCGTTTGAAAAGCTAATCGACTATATATTTAAGTATCCATCATGTCCTTCGTTAGGTACACAAAGAGCGGATAAAGACTAATACAACCAGCAATTATAGGCACCAGAATCAGCAAATGAATTTTATTGAAAGGCCAAATCCTTAAATATATGCTAAATCTTGTAAAGTATCGAGAGAACGATACTTTGAAAGGAAAAAAAACAAAGATTGCGACATATTTACAATCTACGAATTCAATGTATTTGTAGCACATATTTTAAATGTATAAGATAATAAGATATCGCAAAAGTTATTAGTGTCGGCACTTTAATTTGATCCAGTTTATAATCAACCTTCCTGCAGAGGTAGAAAGTGAAATAAGTTTGTTGTGGCTACTCTTCATACAACAAATGCCATATTAAAATTTTAATAAAATTTGTCTTTGTGACACCACCTAGTTGAAAACTGAAAACAGGACTCACATGAAGTATATCAAGAATGGGGTCAATTTGGGTCACATCTTAAATTGGACCAAATTCATTTACACCAAGTAATTTAGCCGGTCAGAACATCGCCAACCAAGGGTTAAGTAGTCAACTCTAAAATAATTGATTCCCTAATTACGTCTTTTTACTTTGTCTTTCTGTTTCTTATATGCCAATTTCGATTTGTTGCATTATATGAACCTTATAAGCACTTAAATAATCTGCCATGATCAACTCAGGGCCATACTGTTTGATACTTCGCTTTTAGCCTTTAATGGTAGAACAAGTGGTACGTTTTCAAGTATTATAAAATCGGGTTAGAACATCATTACAATTCCACAAAGCATATTAAGTGTATATAAATGTATAGCTCCATACGTCCCAACATAAAATTGTATTTTCCTGCAGAAGGGAAACATAAACCAAACAAGTAGCTCAAGCCAATGGGAAGAAACAGCTGGCAACAGATAACTTCTTTTAGCTTCATCAACATTTTCAAAACTAAAAAGACTCGAGCAAATCAAGAAGGCGAATGGGATGATCATGTAAAAGCATACAAAGTATTTTCAAGTGATCAAGATGGAGATCGTTGGGTGGCTCAGCCTGGTATCGATAAAAGAGCTGGTGCTTATATTGATAATATAACAAATAGGTGGAACCATCTTGACATTGTCGACTAAATGACAACATATCATTTCATGTTTATTTCACGCTCACGTATTGTATGCTATTTATTCCTTGTCTGTTTCCATTAAAATTGCAAAACGAATAAATACTATCTGAAGATTTCTTTATGTTCACTCATGATCATCGATATGATCCTGCTAAAGTAATAAGAGTGATTTAAATTTTTTTCATTTTTATTAGTTCTTATGCATCCTCTAGTGGATTTTAGCATGTAATTACAATATTTCTATGTCATAGGCTCTTTCTGGGATGGTTCTAATAGCAAGTTAAAAGTTAGACAGCTAGCAGACATTGTAAAATACAAAGGAAGCTTAATTTTTTAAGATTTTATATGGAAATTGAACCTATCATTTAAAGTGTTTTGGCAATTATTCTTCAGCCTTTAATTAGCTTCCTTGATACAATAATCGTCTAACAATAATCCCATCGTAGTATCGTACCAAACATAGATCTTCTCATCTTCAGAAAATTATTAATATTGTTTAGAATACTGAAAATTCAGATTATAAATCCTCTCCAAGGATAGGTACTATACACAGTGAACATATATAGACGTACAATGATCTATGTATATGTACCAGACTCCAAAAATGTTTTTTTTGGAAAGACAAAAATCCATGATATATATGATATATATGCAGTAGTTTTTAAAGTTTTAAGATGTAGTATACATAGTGACATTATACTATCTACCAATTTCATGCATGTATTTGTACCAATTTGTTAGTGTTGCAGACCACTTTAGCTAAATCCACTTACCAATCAAACTCTCTGCAGAGGTACAAAGTGATCAACATATGTTAATTGACGCGATTCTACATGATTATAGCTAAAAGTAATGAACATATATTATTTTCTTAATCAAGAAAACTTACCCTTGAAGCAAAAGTAAAGAAAAATAGAACCTATGGTGTGATACCAAACCATTCTAGCTTATACAAACACACAGGACCTCTTTATGTTTCTTATTCGCCATATATATTTGAACTGCTACATTATAAGGACCTAAAAAGCAATTAAATATTCAGTAATGATCAACCCATGGCTGTAATCTCTTTGATTCCCAGCTTTTCGCCAAATGGTACAGCAAGTGGTACGTTCGTTTCTAACTTTTTATAATAAAATTGAGTCCAAACATTATTACAATCTCGAAAAGCATATAAAGTGTAATTATAATGTGTATATGTACCAGCATCACATTAAAGCTTTAAATGGAAAACAAACAGCATACAAGAAGAGGCTACCTTATGGGAAGAAACAGCTGGCAAAAGAAAGCTTCTTTCACCATCATCAACATTTTCAAAACTATCAAGGGTCGAGAAGATCAAGACGATGAGTGGGATAATCATTTCAAAGCATATAAAGTATTTTCAAGTGATCAAGATGGAGTTCGTGGCCGGGTCGCTGAGCCTGGCATCGATAGAAGGGCTGGTGCTTACATTGACAATATTACCAACAGGTGGAACCATCTTGATATTGCCGAATAGTTCAACTTGAGAAATGTTAGTGTTCTGATCATGGATTGCATTTTACTCCTTTTCTGTTTTAAAAATGTGCAAAGCCATAATAAAGAGTATCTTCGACTGATTTCCTAATTCCTGTTCACTCATGATCATCGATATGATCGCACTACAATAATAACAAGAGTGGTTTGAACTTTGTGTTGCTTATGACCTCTCAATGCATAGATTTTTAGATCCACACTTTTTCCCATATGTCATCTACTTGTTGAGTACTTATACACAAGTGCAGTAATTAAACTTAATTATGATCTGTTGTTCATGATAATTAATCCTTAATCACTTCATCAACCTCATATGGAGTAATTTCCTTTGATAATCAGCAATGAGTATACCATGTTTACTTTTTAAGCTTCCCTTTTTTTTTCTTCTTTCTCCTTTGAATCTCTATATTGCACTTTGTAGACCATATTTTTTGCTTTTCAAACTTTTTTGAATTGCCTTTCTGAAAAGATGATATTAAGTACAATAGATGCATAAAGACCATTAGCAGGAAGTTGCATAAAGACCACTTTGTAGACCATATTGGGTCATAGCACTTTATCTACATTACATCGTCCCCTTCAATTACACAATGTTCTAATTACACCTAACATTATCAAAAACCTTATTTCTGTATGAAAATTCACTAGAGATAACAAATGTACCATTGACTTTGACGAGTTTGATTTTCCTGTGAAGGATTACCGGACCCGCCATATCCTTCTCCGATGTGATAGCAGCAAAGACCTTTACCCTGTCACCAAACCCACCGCCCTTTTATCTATTAGTCAATCAACGTGGCACAAATGCCTCGGACATCCCAGAGATAATGTGTTACGTTCTCTTATTTCGAGTAATTTAATTTCATGTAACAAAACGAAATCTCATGTGTTATGTCATGCTTGTCAGCTAGGCAAACACGTGAGACTTCCATTTTCTAGTTCAAACACTATTGTTGAATCACCTTTTGATATTGTTCACTCTGATTTATGGACATCTCCGGTTCAAAGTTTGAGTGGTATTAAATATTACATTTTATTTCTTGATCATTATTCGTATTACTTGTGGGTTTATCCTTTACATAATAAATCTGATGCTTTTACAAAATTTTTACATTTTCGCTCATATGTTAAAACTCAATTTAATCGTGAAATTAAAGCCTTTCAATGTGATCATGGTGGTGAATTTAACAACATTGCCCTTCATTCACTTTTTACTAATAATGGTATACAAATTCGCTTCTCCTATCCTAAAACCTTTCAACAAAATGGTAAATCTGAGAGGATTATCCGCACTATCAACAATTTTATCCACACTCTTCTGTTCCAAGCTCACCTACCCTCACACTTTTGGGTTGAGGCTCTACATATGGCAGCCTACCTTATTAACCTTCTCCCCTCTACTGCTATTCAAAATGACAATCCCTATCGAAAGCTTCTTCACAAACCACCAAAGTATTCCCTACTTCGTACATTTGGCTGCCTCTGTTATCCTCATCTGAACACAACCAACAAACTTGCTCCTCGTTCCACTCCTTGCATATTTCTAGGATATCCGTCTCACCATTGAGGTTTTCGATGCCTCGACCTCTCCACTAATAAAATCATCATCTCTCGTCATCTCACATTTGACGAGTCTGTCTTTCCATTTGGTTCTATGACACCCATTCAACCTCCCTCCTATCAATTTCTTGATGATGAACCCAACTTTATCTCACGTAAACTCCTAACCTCCACCGTGAATCCTACACAGAACCCATCACCACCACCCACTACTCCTCCTACCACACAAAGTATACCACCCACCACACAAAATACTACTCCAACTACCACCACCACTACACCTTCTCCACCTCCTCCTCCACCTACATCCAAACACCCTATGGTTACTCGTTTCAAAGATGGCACAACCAAACCACCTCAACGTCTTAATCTCCATGTCACCACGCCTTCTCCTATCCCTAAATCTCACATCACAGCACTTCAAGACCCCAACTGGCTCAATGCTATGACAGATTAATATAATGCGTTAATTAAAAACAATACTTGGGTTCTTGTACCCCGACCACCTAACACTAATGTTGTTCGATCCATGTGGCTTTTTAAGCATAAGTTTAATGCAGATGGCACTCTCAGCAAATACAAGGCTCGCCTGGTTGCCAACGACTGCAGTCAACAACTTGGCATAGATTGTGATGAGACTTTCAGTTTTGCCGTCAAACCAACTACTATTTGCACAGTTCTAAGTCTTGCGGTTTCTCGCAATTGGCGTGTCCATCAACTTGATGTTAAAAATGCTTCTCTAAATGACACTGTCTGAAACTGTCTACATGCATCAACCACCAGGACTCTTGGATCCAAAGCATCCCAATCATGTATGTTTGCTAAAGAAATCTCTTTATGGTCTCAAGCAGGCTCCCCGTGCATGGTTTCAACGCTTTACTGGCTATGCCATCAAAACTGGATTTCAACAAAGCAAATGTGACTCCTCTCTATTTATTTTCCATCGCGGCACTGAAATTGCATACTTGCTTCTGTATGTAGATGATATTGTTCTCACGACATCTTCTACGGCTCTACTACAACAAGTTATCACCTCATTACACTCCGAATTTGCCATGACTGATCTTGGACCCTTAAACTACTTTTTGGGGATTTCTGTTATCCGCAACAACAATGGGATATTTCTTTCTCAACAGAAATACGCCACTGGGATCCTTGAACGGGCTCACATGCTAAACTGCAACCCAACAAAGACACCTGTTGATATTGATTTTAAAATTGGCCCCCATGGTGATCCGGTCTCGGATCCTACTCTTTTTCGTAGCCTAGCCGGTGCTCTTCGGTATTTGACTTTCACCTGGCCCGACTTAGCCTACATTGTTCAACATATTTGTCTGTACATGCACGATCCTAGGGAACCTCACTTTAATGCTCTGAAGCGCATTTTACAATACATACGAGGTTCTCTTGACCATGGTCTTCAATTATATGCTTCCAGCACTACCACTTTGACCGCATACACGGATGCTGATTGGGCTGGCTGCCCATCTACTTGAAGATCCACTTCCGAATACTGTGTTTTCTTAGGTGACAACCTTCTGTCTTGGTCATCTAAACGACAACACACAGTTTCCCGATCTAGTACAGAGGCTAAATATCGAGGCGTTGCAAATGCAGTTGCAGAAACCTCTTGGATCCCTAACTTACTTCGCGAACTGCACAACCCTCTATCCACAACCACTCTCGTATATTGTGACAACATCAGTGTTGGGTATCTATCAACTAACCATGTTCAATGCCACCACATTTAACACATTGAGATTGACATTCATTTTGTTCGAGATCAAGTGGCAAGAGGTTTGGTTCGAGTTCTTCATGTGCCATCACGATATCAGTACGCTGATATCTTCACCAAGGGCCTTCCATCCCCACTATTCATTGATTTTCGCTCCAGTGTGTACGTTCAGCCTCCTCCCCCTCAAACTGCAGGGGCATATTAGTTAGATGGTTATTATCGTAACTAGCCCATTAGTTTATCTAGCCCATATTGGTCTATGTAAGGCTCAGCCCAACCGATTCCCTAGCTCCATTGTTCTATATCTTGGTTGCTTGTACTCCTTATTGATCATGGGAAATAAACTTACTAATAGTTGTGCACGCTTATTATGGATGCATCATCAGTTGGCAGATTATGATGTTACACTCACCAACACACCAATCATGTGCGATAATCAGAGTGCAATTGCCTCACAGAGATACGGGGTGAAATGAGCGTTCTGAGACGTTACGTAAACAACCACGCCACATCAGCAACCCTAAGTTGCCCCTAGTCCCCACCAATTTTTATTTATTTATTTTTAAATATGTTTTCTTTTGATTTATTTTGATTTAAAACTTGGGAAAAAAAGAAAAAAACATAAACGCCCCTTTTTTTGCTCGTGTTGGGCTCCAGAACGCCCTATTACGAATGTTCTGGGCGTTCTAAGCCTTTAGAATTCCCCATGCAGAATGCGTTGCAAGTGGTCTTACATTTGCAACAGTACACAATTACACATATATATGGAAAATTTATTTTAACCATATACTAGATTACTACAACATGGATATCATTTATCAACTTTTGTTAGTTGGTCAATCAATCAGTTTTTTTCCAATAAAAAATTCTCAATTTGCATAATATCAATGAAATGAGTTATTGACCTAACGGTATCGATTTAACATGTTTATCTATGAAATTGTGAATTTAAGTTTCGAATGAGATAAATTTAATTAGTGAGTATTAAATGCATACTTTTATAACGGTATGGAACTGGAACTGGAACTGTTGAGATGATTAAATCCTCATTTGATTACTCGAATACACGAATACACGTTACTTTTCCAATTTTATTATATTATCACTTCTATGAAAAAGGAGGATGTAATATATTTTTTATTCTAAATTTTTATTCTAAAAATGACTAGACCATGGACACATTCAATTCACTTTGACCCTGAACACCTTTAAACAAGTCTTCTATTATTTCACCTCAGTTACCAATGATAATTTTTCGAATATATCATCGTGGAGCTAGCAAGTGATCATTTTAGGGAAAGAATTGTAAATTAAAAAATAAGAATAAAATAATATATATTATTATAGTATATATAGGCGCATTTCAACATTTATTTATTTGTAAAAAAATTGAGGATTAGAGTGGATGGTGTCTTAGAAAGGGTAAGGGTAAGATGACAATATCAGCCTTTGATTTTCAAATCTACAACTCATATTTACTGCATCATAATAACATTGCATTTTACCTATTACAAAATTTAATTGCATCATAACTTTTTGCTCTCGGAACGAGATCTAAAAAATATATAATCAAAATCACACTCGTACGTAATGATTTCTCTATTGCTACTCTTTGTCATAATTACTATTCGAGGTAGGAGCTAATTAATTTGAAGTGTATCCAAGAAGACATAATTAGACACGAAAGTTCCATGAAAGGAATAAAAAGGCAAATTGTTGCAATTTATCATAGACTAAAAAGATGTAGGACAATAAATTTCGAAGGATGTTTAGATGTCTTTGAATTTCGAAGGTTCAAGATTTGATTTGAGGTCCAATATATTTATATTTATTGACAAGGCATGTTAAGGTATCGGAATTTATGAATTGTTCAAGTGGAGTGTACGTTTAAGTATAGGATTCAAAGATTCAAGTGAGTTTTAGGTTTAAAGGATGATTCAAGTTGTAGTACATGATCAAGTTTTGTGTCAAAAAGTATAGGAATTTCATAAGTAATAGGGTATGTTGGCTTTAATAAAAATGATCAAAATCAACGCGGAAAAATCAATAGACACAATGATTCGATTCAAGGCCCAAAAGTCGTGAACGAACTAACCCAAGCTAATAAAAAGTTAGGCCCAATATAGTTTCTCTAGAGTCTAGACTTTAGAGAGAGAAAATATTGGTGGCATAATAAATAAATAAATATACAATGTCCAATTTTATTGTCCTCTTGATTTTTAAAGTCTTTATTTGATACATTTAACCTTAAATATTTTTTTGTATTATATAATACTTGATGTAAAATATATGAATGAATTGGGTATTGAATGTATTTATTCATTAGTATAATTTGCATCAAGTATTATATAACACAAATAAATATATTCAATGTTAAAGTTGTCAAAAAAGGACTTCAAAAGTCAAAAAAGGACAATAAAACTAGGACGCACGGTGTATATTATAATAAATGATTGAATTTATTGTATTTCTCAATATTTATTTGGCAAAAAACGTAGATGTGGGAAAGTCGCAAGAGAAAATGGGTGGAGAAAATCGCAAGAATCTTGCGAATCATATTGATATTTTGAGAAACTTTGTTTTGGGTGGACAATTTGGAACAAGTGCCGGCCCATTTGAATATTGTAATAATTACCTCAATATTAATTTACAAATATTTGATTATAACATACAATCAAGAAGATAAATGAAATGTTGCTCTCCCGCTAAAGGACGCCACGGAGTAGAAGTGGTTAGCAGTAGCGGAGCCATTGAGCCAATAGGGGGCTGGGCTGAGAGGTGCAATGAGCCCATTTACATTGTATATCTTTTAACCCATGACCCACAATCAATTATTACGTTACAATTACATTAGGCCTCCCCAATTTACTTATTTTCACACATAAAGAAACTAGAGTATGCTTCTGTATTATAATCGTATCTCGAAGTAAGAAGAGTTTTTTCCCCCTTTCAATTCTCTCTTTTTTATTTCTTTCTAGATCCGACAATAGGTTTGTTTATTTCATCATCTTTAATCATCATCGTTATTGTTATTAATGGGACTTTTGAGTAGTTATCATCTACTTTCATCCTTTTGTTTTTGTTTTCTTGTCTTCTTTTTATTTTTTATATATGATGTCTTTTAGTCTTAAAAGGTTGTAGGTTAAGAGGTTTCATCCTAATACGCCAACTATAAGTAAATTGATTAATAACTTAATGCATACTCAAATACATTTGATGATACTAATTTCTTAATTATTGTTGACTAGAAGTAAAATTATTGATTACATATATAATTGAGTTCTCATACGTTTTTTATTTCATTTCACAACGAATTGATACTTATGAACAATAGGATAACTTTTAGGATTGATTTTGATAGTTCATATGTATTAGTTTGAGAGCTTAGGTCGTACTTATATTAGTACAATATTATTTATCATTACTATGTCCGACTTAAAAATTCTAGCTCCACCCCTAGTGATTAGTTAGGGACACCATAAAATTGAAGTGCTTATAGAAGACCCATGAAGTTTACACCCACCAGTAAGAAAGGCAGCCATGGATGTACAACACATCGCTGATATGATGATGTCAATCTGTTATCAGTGAGAAATGAATCACTGTGGGTTGAAATGTCAGCCTTTTTCGGACTTCTACTCTAGTGATGATTCAAACCGATTCTACTATAAACAACGTTATTAATTAAATGCTTTCATTTCCTTCAAGTGAAATTAAGTCGGTGGAGATCCAAGTGAAAAACAAACATCCCAAGCAAAAGTAACCGGAGCATCCCCTAACAAAAATCAAAATCAACCACACACCCCACAAATACTTTCGATCGGTACACCCCCACAAAAACTTCGACCGGTACAACCCCTAAATAATCTCGAACGTAGCACTCCCCAAAATAAATTAAATCGAAAAACACCAAGATGTGGATCGATTGTGGCCGAAGGGCATGCTGAACGGAGCACCCTCTCCACTTCAGTTCAAAATAAATAAATAAAAAAAAAAAGAGGGAAAAAATTATCAAGTGAATTTTTGAATGGATGAGAAGTGAAAACAAAAAGTGGGTACTTATAAGGGAGAGTAAAAAATTAGCAGGGGAGACAAAGGGTCAAGCAAAACGCAGGCCTAGGCAACACAACATAAAAATAGCTAATGACAGAGGAGTCACGTCAACATTTATGGGATGACACACACACACACGTAAAAAAAAATTATTATTATTATTCATGAATAAGGAGCGTACAAACCGAAACATACTTCGGTACCACAAGGGAATCGCTCCTAAAATGATTAAAAATATAATCTAGTGCTCCATTCGAACAACACAAACGAACCACTAGATTGGGGGGCTGATGATGTACCCCGACCCCATTCGATTAAAAGTGAACCGAAGGGGGGATGACACAAAACTTAAACACCTCACACCTAATTGCACTCTTTGGCCTATTTGAAAAATATCGAAGGGGTATCAGCCCAATTGGGGTTATGATACCCTGCGGCCCAATTCAAATTTATACTCCATTCGCTCAGAAGGGAATTAATCAAAAGGGGTGTCATAAAATGTATGCATTGAACAAAAGACACAAGTATGTAAATCATTTTTGACCCTATATCTCCAAATTAAACAATACACCCTTTGGCCCAAATAGAGATAGGCCGAAGGAGACATGGTCAAAACATAAGTCACAAGAAAGTATCATGTGTTGTCAAGTCATCAAACGGTGTCTTGAAAATGAATATATTCGCATGGGGAATAAACAAAGGACATCTAGGAAAAAAGGGGTTTTACACCAAAATGTTAATGTTTTCTACCAAAACAAAGAAAGAATGTGTGGACCATACCATGGATAAAATATACAGATGAGTGAGAGGGGTATAAACAGGGGCGGAGACAAGGGGGACTGAATGGTGCTCGGCACCCCTCAACAATTCAAATAACTTAAATAATTTATCTTTATTTTAGTACATGATACTTCTCTTTTTAAATTATTTCATCATTTAATCTCTCTTACTTGTCCATTGATTCATAATTTTTATATATTCATATAATCCATTGATTCATAATTTTTATATATTCATATAAATATAATTATGTTATCATTTTATTTAATCTTTAAAGTCAATACGTCCTTATGCTATGGTGAAATTGAGCCTCTCTTAACATCGATTTCTAGCTTCGCCACTGGGTATAAATACCTCACCAACCAAAAGGTATACCAACTTCAATATATATTTTGCATTCATTACTTTTAACCATACACTCCACTAAGAATTTATACTTATTCTCATGCCGGAGTTTGGTCCGAAGGGAAAACCCCTTTCTCCTTCACGACGAGGTTAACGGTTGTTCATTTATTTCAGGTTGCTACGGATTCGATATGGGATCAACGGAATACAGACGTATTATAGAATGTACAGAAGGCAACACCACTTTTTTTTTGTCTGTTTATTTATTAACATTGATTGGTCCACACTGTCGGCAACACAATATACGCAAAAGCGATGCCAAGCCCTTATACAAACGTTCCAAATAAATCCTCAACGAGTTAACGACGATGATACCTGTAGTTGCTCTTTGTGGAATACTACATTTTAAAACTAAAACTTTTTTTTTTCCATCTTAGTAAACCGCAAGCTATAACGTTGATAATTATCATTACATATATAAACGAAGTGTTCAAGTATAGGAATTTAAATGTTAAATCAATCTATTTAAATTCTATCTGGAACACTTCATATAATTATAACGTTGAATCAATCTATTTCACATAAAAAATTCAATCACGACGACAACATTACATAAGTGACAAGTCTACTGAAAAGGAAAGACAACCAAATGAGAAAAGAAAAAAAGTAGTGGCCTGGTAAATAAAATTAAGACATATTCACTTATACCTAAATTTGAAAAATTACAATAACAATAATACACACGTAGGACCAAAGTAGTGACACGTCGACCATCAATGCTTCATGTGAGATAGCATCCGATGCCAGCCCACTACATCACCTACAAAATTAAAAGTATAAACATTGTTATTAGATGCTTCAATTCGTATGGGTTCGTTAGAATTTATGCATCTAGAAGATCGAATGATTGATTATTGGTTAAGCTTACAATTATTGATTAATTTGACATATTAATTAATGGGATATATGGTCCACCTCAGCTCCTTTTATATAAAGACGCACTTACATTATATAAGTGATGAAAAAGATTAAAGGAACCTCGTTTATGTCGGTGATGTGTGTTGGTACTATATATTCTCAAAACAAAATATCATGAATTTTGTGTTACAATAACCAAAGGGGCTTTTGCCCTGTCGGTTATGGGTGACCCTATCAATTGGGAGGTTGTAATAGGTTTAAGCCTCACCTGATATAGCGAATGTATAGATTCGTTGTATATATTATGGGTGTTAGATTATAATGTTGCATTTCTAAAAAAAATGTGTTACTATATATATTGGAAAATTATGCTTCATCCGTCTTACTTTAACTGTCTTAAGGAGTAATAAAAATAAAAATATTTGTATTAAGCATATGGATTCAATTCGATTAATTCAATATTATTTAGTTGACAAAATAACCGTTACTTACAACAACAATCACACATACAAATTTCAGTATTAGAAGAAAAAAAAGATGTTATTTCTGGATAAAGTAACAATTATCTTAGATTAAATTGATAAAACTTGTAAAACAAAAAAATGAAACCGACCGAGTGAACATAGTAAATAAAACAGTAAATAATTAGATGGTGATTATATGTAACCGTCTTTTTTAAAAGTTTTTTTTTTAAAAAAAAAAAAAAAAACCCGTCAGAAATTAGTTAAGAAGAAAACTCTATAGATCGATCTCTCCAAATGACCGAGTTTGATCATACATGAAATAATTAAATACTGAATCCATGAATTGAGCATGTATCGAAAGAATTACTATCATTACTTCACTATTACTTTTACTAATAATAATATAATTAATCAGCAAAAACTTACCATAAGAAATGAAATTGTATGAGATGATCACTTGGTAAGGACATAGATGGCGTAAATAATCCCAGGGATCCATCCAAATAAAGTCAGCAACACACATATCCAAAACTCAGCCTGCACATGTATATATCATAAACGCAACATATCAATTATATATTCAATTATTATATTTTTCTAAAATATCTATATATGTTCTCATAATAACAGAAAAATAGATACTTACATGACAGCCAAACCTTAAGAAAACACCAAGGGGTGGAAGGATGATTGCAAGGATGATATCGATGAAAGTTGCTGTCGACATTATTCCAAGTTTTTTTCTGTAAAAATTTTGAATGGAATTTTAGATTAATTGCTTAATTTGTGATATTTTGTAGGTTATGTGTTGCCTGTTGTAACAATTTATATAGCCATGAGGTACTCAGGGACACGTGTCTCCTTTATATGTTATCTTTTATTAATACCCACCAGTCACCATTCTAAAATTTTTATTATAAAGTCTTTTGTTTGTTTGTTATCGAAAATATGTCGACAAGTATTTCTTTACAAACTTTAAATTCTATTTTTAAATGAAGTAACTAATCGATTAATGTGATGTGGTCGGCGTACTTGTTTCGATAATCTGTTCGACAAGTTTCTATTCATCCAAGTTTATCTATTTCGACATACTTTTGTACTTCTTCATTAATTGGCTATGCTTTTTTAATATTTATATACTCTTGTTTTATGATTGAAGTTATTTCACCTTTACTTTATCGAATTGATGATGTTTAAGCTAACGAGAATGATAGAGCGCGCTGTCGTTAATCTCTTGAGATAAGTATCAATGCATGTCTCTTAAATTATACGGAGTAACAAAATTAATATCCCCTTAATATCAGTTGAACCCTTGAATATTGACGAAAGTACAATAATTATGCATATTCAAAACAATTAATGAGGGCTTATTAAGGGGTTTCGTTAATTATACCATTACTCGTATATTTGTGTATGATTGGAGTTTAGCAAGAAGATACCTTTTGTTGGGGGAAAAAAGGTGTATGAACGATTTGGTGTTAACACGTGGTTTAATTCAATACATCATATCATATATATGAGACATGGAGACGGTAGCTCGACCTTTAGTTTTGAGGATTTTTTCTTGGGCTCTTTTAGATTTTTTTCATTCATTATAGTATCCTCGCAATTAAGATCCGGTAAATAATGGCGATTAAAATATAGTTAGGGACTTGTGTATGTATAACGCTCTTGAGACTATTTAGCGACTTGCTAATAATCGTGTGATAATGCAATCTTTCTGCCTTTCAAAAAAAGAAATATATGTTTAAGTGAAAACTTGATATTATCATAGAGCAATTAGTGATTTAATTAGCACTGGAATTCTAGTTACACTATTTTTCTCTCTCCATATTAATGTATATTTAGCTAGAGAAATGAAGTAATTTATTGAATTCGTTGCATATAGTGAACTAGCAAAATAAATTTGCAATTATTTGTTCCGCTAGTAATTACAATACCTCACGTACGTTGGGATATGATTCAGGCCACATGCAACATACTCACCAATGTACCCAATAATATAAATTAAAAGAGTGTCATCTTATCGATACGTGCATAAATTATATCCCATTCCAAAGCGGCATAGCGAGTCTCGCTAACAAGACAAATTTAGCATGGATCGCCATTACTACTTTATTCGATGAACTGGTGAAGATGAGCAAGTATTTTATGTACTAGCATAAAGCGTTATAATTATTTAGGGGTCTTCAAATTCTACGAACACTTATTAATAATATTATTATATTTTTTGATGACTATATTGTTGTCCATAACTAATGCCCATGCTTGCTAGCTCGAGATTTAATTGTATAATTTTAATAAAGATGTGTTCAAAATTTGTAGTTTATGTTCAATTCTTGTTGAGTTGGTTGATGTGTTTTGAAGGGGTCTATTTCGAAGGGTGAATCTACAAAGAGTCGATGGGTTTATATCCAACTAATTTCTTTCTTATCTAGTTATCTTCCTTTTTCCCTTTTATCGTACGTTTCCTTTGTATCTAAAAGTCAAATCATTGTATCAATATGGCGTAGACTTTTTGTTGCTTACTTGCATAATCTCATATTGGAAAAGAAAAATGAGAAATAAGATAGTAAAAGGTCGCATTTAGTTAATGATTTTTTAATCTTTTTTCATTTATGTAGAGAATAAGAAGTGTTTTACTTATCTAAAATAGCATGAAAAATCTATAAAACGTGTTTTGTTATAAGGTATGGAGTCTTCCTTTTCCAAGAAGAATAGAAATTGAAAAATTAAAAACCATCAAAAATAATTTTCTAACTTTGTTATCGTAAAAAAGAAAAGCAAGAATTTTACTTTTCTTTAAGAAGTTTTTAACTTTTTTGAAATACTTTAACTTGAATATGTTAATTTTTCTGTCCCTTAGAGATTTTATCTTAAAAAATGGGAGGTTTTTTTGTAACTAAATGGACCCAATTGTGAATAAAAGACTTCCTCAAATTACCACTATTTTATTTTGGAAAATTAAAACAAATGCCACTTTTTTTTCAAGTATATATCGTTTTGCGATTTTATGGACAAAATAATATATTCTTGAAAAAAAAGTGACATTTTTTTTTAATTTCCCTTTTATTTTTCCTTCTCCTCTATATTAAATAACAAATTTAATATCCGATTCGTTTTGCAATTCATAGCGTGTATTGATTTGTTAGTGGATAGGTGTTTTGTATTACCAGCATGCTCTTTTGTATATATTGTAGTTATTGTTATAAAAGTTGCCTTTTTCTAAAAGAAAAAATAAATAAATATTAGATTCTTAGATCAATAATATTCAATATCATTAAACCAATCAATTATCGTAGATAAAATCAAGCACAAGTCTATTCAGAATAAAACGATAACCACCACCATTACAAAAAAAAAAAAAAAAATTAAGAAATTGTAAAAAAAAAAAGAGGCACATATATATTCACTGAAGCATCAGTTCAAGACTAAAAGACATAAATAAAAATCCACAACAGATAGATGCAAGTATCACGTTTCATCTGATACAACTCCACCCACCTAACATTAAGAAAAAGGCAACGTCATTAGTAACCTGTTAGATCATTGTTAAATGTTGATTACAATTAATTAACTAAATTATTATTCACAACGAATTGTCCATCTCCAATTAATCTACATCTACATTTGTTATATTCACGTGCAAACATTCTATTTTATTTTGGTTTATCAAGAAATGATTAATATATTTTGCTAAAAGTAGAAATCTGAAAACCCCTTAATCATATCTAGCTGATTTTCTAAATCGATTTGTGTTTCAAAAAATAATTTTAATCAAGCATTTAGTTTATTTTACCATTAATGAATAATGAATGCCAGAAAACTGTTAATGTCAAAAACGAGCAAAATTTTGTAGGGAATCAAATTAATAAAAAGGAAAACTGTGGATGTCTCTAGAAATCGTGAAGGCTGTTATGGAAAAACAATACCCCGTAATAACTAATAAATCAGCACTGTATAAATTACAAAATTCGGCACATTATTTGATATGATTTTAGTTCATAAAGAAAAAAAAAATTAATTACCATTAGAATTATTATCACTTGGTGATGGCATAAATGGCATAAATAACTCCAGGAACCCATCCAAATAAAGTCAGCAACACGCAAATCCAAAACTCCACCTGCAACCAACAAAACATAACACACACAAATATTTATAACTCCGTACTGCCCTAATATAATTTTAATGACTATTATATGAAGAAAGTAGTAAAAGATTATTATACATACATATACTTAAAAAAATTGTATCCTCTCGGTGAAATTTTTTAAAAATGTTTGTGACATCCCCTAAGATAAAAGGGCAAATTGTATCAACCGATGTGAGACATAACAAAATCACAACAGTTGTACCTCTTTTAAACAATTTTCAATCTAAAAAATATATATCAAAAATAAATAAAGAAATAAATTAGAGATATAAAAAGAATTACTAATAACGTACATGGCAACCGAACTTGAAGAAAACACCAAGTGGAGGAAGGATGATTGCAAGAATGATGTCGATGCAGTTTAGTGTTCCTTCCGACGGCATCTTAATTTACACTTCTGATTTTTTAATTTTTTTTTGTGTGTGTGTGGGTGAATATTTGGTAGAGAATTGTAATGTAGTAATGATCTATTTGTAAGTTGGTTGTTGCCAGTTGCCACGATTTATAGCACTCGACGGGGAGTGGGGTACACTCCGACACGTGTTACCATTACCTTATATATCTTTCTTCTTTGTAAAAATTGAAAAATAAAATAATAAAAAAGTATTGCTAAAGACAGGTTTACGATCTCTGTCAATAATCAATTTAGACGCGCATAAAATCATTGTATTTCAACAAAATGTAAGGTGGCGTCAACTAAAATTTAGTGATCATAATATTTGTTACGATAAGAGTACAAATGTTAATGCACGTGTTAGAGTCTTATTGACAGCGCTAAAGACCGTCTTTATAATTTTCCAATATGAGAAAGTGTACCACACGTAAATTAAAATGACGAGCAATATTAAATTTGTGCAAAATATACGTCTAATTCAATATGCGTGTAATCTATACATCATAAGACACATAATCACATATATTATCTTTTTTCTTGCCCGTCATTATGTTATATTCATCAAATCAAAACCTTAAACTTATATTTTCTCCATCTCAAAATTATTGTCACCTGATAAAAAAATACACAGTTTGATAAAACATAATTATTACTATTTTCTCTTTCTTACTTTTCGCTGAATGACAACTTTTACCCTTAATTAATTAATTACTCCTTTATGAAAATTGTGTAATAATAAATTCAATTAAAGGTAATATGATAATAACAATCAAACTTCAGTTTCAATTTTTAGAAGTGAACGGTTAATTTGGGACGTCCGAAAATGAAAACATAAAAAAAAAAATTAGATCGGAGGAAATATTTAACAATGCATTTTTAGACACATTAAACGTTTTTTCTAAGATGATACGGAGTACTAATACACTATCAATTTATCTACCCAAGATTAAAATATGCAATTTTGTTTCTTTGTTTGAAAATTTCATTTTAAAGTTGGGTTTATCAACAATGAGGATGCTATTGTTAGAAATGAATTTTATGAATCAAATTAAATGTGTTATCTTAATTAATCAGCTATAGATATTTCTAAAAATAAAGCACAATATTTTAAAAGAATAATGAAAGAGGTCACTGACTTAGCAATATTGAGATATTCAATCAATTTTAAAGTTGTAAGTTCATTTTATATGATTTGTTAATTTATCCTTTTTTATAAAACATTTAAAACTTTCTTTATAGAATTGCACATGTCAATCATAGAGACACTAATGTATCAAATGATGAGGCTATTCTATTATTTTGAGTTCTTTTTAGGGTAAAAATTATAAATTGGTAATGTACTTTCATTTTTGTTTCAAAGTGGGTAACATATTCATTTTATTACCAATGTTGGATATAAACTTTTATCTTTTGTTCTAATGTGAGTAACCTAGTATGTTTTGTTTGCATTTATGATTACTTGACTCTGACTTGTTTACTTATTTATTGACGTGACATTTCACGTTGAATATGATTACATATATACCTTATATATAACTTATTACTTGACCAATAAGTTATATATATGATTACATATATATGTGTATATATAACAAAATTGTATGAAGAACTTGACATTTTGATGAAGAGGGAAAAAATAGCTTCAATTAGTGTTTCAAAAATATATTTATATGTAATCATATCAAATATAGAATGTCACGTCACAAAAAAGTAAACAAGACATCATTACTAATTACATATGCAAATAAAACATATAAGGTTACTCATATTGGGGAAAAAATAAGAGTTTGTATCCAACATTGAAACAAAAAATAAAAGTTTGTATCCAACGTTAATAATAATAAGTATGTTACCTACTTTGAGACAAAAATGAGAGTACTTTACCAATTTACGTAGTATAACTTTCACCATTCTTTTTACATATTAACTAATGAGATACTACTTTAAATATATTTAAAGTACTCTTAAAGTGCTCTTAAAGTGCATACACTTAATTGTGAAAGGTATTTTTGAAAGCAGTCTTTTACTCTCTTTACCCTAATGTAAATATACAAATGTTTACATCATGTCTCCCAATACTTTGCTCCTAGCAGGATTAGTTGTTGTTGATACTACTTTAAATATATAGATATACCCTTAAAGACATTTAATTAATATTAATCATTATTTTCCTTTTATTTCGTAACTTTCTTCTTTACAAAAAATAACGACTTTCCTTTGCTGTAAAAAGTTTTGGTTGAAAAAGTTTTGATTTTATCTGGCATGTAATTCCACTGATTTGGGAAAAACCCACTATAGTTTAACAATAATGTTAAAAATATATGTAGTTTCTATAAAGTGATAATTACAACAAAACAATTATTGCATACATCAAACTAAGAATGAGCGTGATACAGAACCGGTACCGTACCATACCAAATCGGTTGGTACCGCTTTTATTTTTTGCCATAATTTGAGTACCGAATACTGTACCAATTAAAGTTGTATTGGTACCAATACGGTACGGGTACGGTAAAAAGTGGTACCATACCTATTTGGTACCGGAAATATAAAAATACAAAAGTAAAAAATATCCGGTTGTAAAAGGTAGTACAACCTAAGAACATAGAATCACTTCAATATCAAACTGGACCAAGTATGGTAACTTAAACAAAAAAAATCATAAAGAATATCCATGTTTATGTTTTTAAAATAAAGTACCAAATAATCAATATCGTCACATTCATTCATCAAACACGAAATTATCAACAACAATATTGATCATAATATAACATAAATACATAAAGTTGAAAATTATAATATTAAACAAATAAAATAAACATGATCCTAAAAGATAATTCCCATTTCTCAGAGTGTCGTATATTTAATAATGAGATTTTATATGTTTGCGTATTAAGGATATAGGTACTTTCATATACTTTGTTGTTGTTGTTGTTTTTTTTGATGATGATGATAACGATGATGGTTGTTGCATATTATGATGACGGTTGTAGTTTATTGCGATCCTTAGTAATTGATGATGATTTGGATTTAGGTTTTGTGAATGCTAAAAACTCATCAGTCGCACAGTATATATAACATGTGTTACCTGTAGGCGTTCTTACTTTTTAATAAACAATATTATCGTATAATTATATAGTGACAAAAAGATAGGATGTTATGTACTGGTACCGGGTATTAAATCGGAAAATTACCGGTACCATACCGAAAATACCGCATCCAAAAAAATAAATTTTATAAGTACCGAATACAGTACCATTTGAAGTGGTATGGTACTCGTATGAGTACGAGACCGGTATGGTATAAGTACGGTATTTGGATTTCGGTACTAATGCTCATCCTTACACCAAACTTATGCTTTAAAGTACTTGTACTATGAGCTTTATTAACTGTACAGTTTGGTGTATGGATTAATTAATTTGTTGTATCTATCAACTCTCTAATTTATGGTTGATATGTATATTTTAATTTTAATCAATTATTTATTTATATTGTTTAATAGGTACAAGATAAATATAAAATAAGCCGGTTCCGTGTTTTGCTAATGAAAACTTCTCCTTGACGTCCGGATCCGGCCCACATGCCACCCACCAGCCCAATAAAGTAGAGAAAAGCCCATCGATCTGTCTTATTGTTTCCATTCATCACCCTCACGCTCCGTAAAGCATGTGAACCTCACTCGCTTACTTGGTACCATTTTTTCCAAGGAAAACTTATATTATTAAATGAATAAAATCACAACACTAGTTAAAAATAAAAACTTTATTCTTTAAGAAATATAAAGAGATATATTTGGATTAAAAGCGAGATGATGATATCAACCACTAATAGCCAATAACAAATGAAATGTTTTCATGTAAAAAGTGTATTGTATATTTGTGTAATAAGTTTTAATAAATATATTTAATCTTATATTAAAAAAATAGAATGCAGTTAGCATCACTTATTTTATGTTGATACGTTGGTGGAGTATTACATATATTGACTTTCAACGATATATATCAACTCTTTCGTATACATCGATAGATTAATTAAAGATTAATGATTATATTTAAAAGAAAATTGATTATTATATGATTATCAATAAATAGGCAATTAGCATAGCACTCAATAATAAAATACATATGGCTTTTGGGTTGTGTTTTATGCGCGTGCAGCTCACTCTTATAACATTGAGATTAAGTAAGAATCAAAACACCTCGAATTAATGACGGAACCGGCCCATGGTAACCAATTGTATTTGTCGAGACCTTTCTTGAATGCTCCCACGTGTGACGATGCATTGCACTTTCATATCCCTTACAGATAGATAATCTATTATTTTTAACTAGTTTTTATGCCCGTGCGATGGATGACTAATAATTATAAAAAGATGAAAAAGATTGGGGATACGTACTTATATAGTCAAGTATACATAAATAACTAAACTAAGTACCTACGTATTGATATATTACGGTTTAGAAGGAATATAGACCCTAACACACTATACAAATAACATGATGTCTGGTTCATCGAAGTGATTCTACAAATTAATAATGAGTGATAATGATAAATACCTTAATATTATCAAATACCGAACTCTCATAAAATGACATATTAAAACCCGTATTAGAGCATTTGCAGTGCTCCAAGCTGGCACCGTTTAATGGAAAAGAAAAATGATGATGTCAGCGTTTATTCCATTGTAAGATTGCCACATGTTACACCGCTTAAAGCATCGTGGCTGTCTGTTTGCACTGATCTTAACACGGACATGGTGGGCCACACTTCTCTCATTTGCTTTTTTTAATAATATAATATAATACGGAGTACCCACTTACGGAGTATAAAATAGATTAAATTGAAAGAAAGCACTACACTATTTAATTCACATCCCTTTTAATATTGATCTATTTTTTTAGCTACAATACAACAGTTTAAATTTTAAATTATTTATAAATTGACGTATAGTCATTTAAGTTTTAGTTTATAATATGCTGCAAATCTAGCAGTAACTTTTGTTTAATATCATGATCGAGCATACTCCGTATTTTTTGTTTAATTTTTAAAAATTTATAACTGAACATATAATATTGGAATGTTTTTATAGAATATTATTTTTTTTAAGAGTTTAATAGCTAAAAAATAGGTGAGTTTAAAATTTTTCAATTTGAATGATACATAGGATTTTTTAAGAAGCTAAGGTGATGACATATAGGATTTTTGCTTAGTTGTCAAAAGAATAAATATGACGTATAGGAAAGAGACTATCCTCTATTACTTAGATAGGTAGATATTACTCCGTATTTATTAATAAATTATATTGTACATACAATATTAATTATTTGAAAAGGGATGATGGAGTAGTTAGTTAGTTACAAGTGAAGTTTATTTGATAAGGTTTTAATAGTTGGGCCTAAAAGAAACACCTTTCAGTTGATGATTTGGGCCCAAGATTTTACAAGCCCCAATATGCGAGCCGTACAAGGCCCTATGTTCATCACCATTCACCAATGTGAGATTTCATATAGTCATGACTCATGAATCGTGCTGTTGAAATAATAAGGAATATCATACTCATGCATGATATATTCTGTAACACATCTTCCAAACTTAAACAACTTTTTAAATTTTTTCCCTTTTTTAGAGAAATAAATGTAGTTATTTGAACTTCTGATTAAAAACATGATGTATCAATTAATCTTTGATTGTTTACGACTTTCTAAACTCAGCATTTATGTTTGATAGTATGAACGGTAGAAGCATGACTAACTTGTACTCCGTATTTGATAATATCGTAATCACAAGAGTATTGCTATGCTCTATTATATTGGTTTAGGTTCTGGAATTTATATATCGAACCAAGTTGTATATCTAGGTTGTGAGAGATTAATGTTATGATAAAATCAAGATAACTGTGGTAGAAGGTTAGGATGTGAAAATTAGTTAGTTTAATAGTACAAGCATGGTTTTAGAATATGTTAATTAGATAATAAGAGTAGTAACTGCAAAGCCAAGTTTACATGTAGTAATAACAAGGCTTAAAGTTTCACCACCATTAGTTTAGTTCAATTAGTGATTCTAAAGTTTAAAGCATATAAATGTATTGTTAGGACGGATACTTTAGCCCAACAACATGTCCAACATATAAGTCCACTGAGGTTCCACTCTAAAACCAATTGGTGATAGAGGGAGCAGCCCATAAGCTTAAAGGTATGTTTGGTGATGAGCTTTTTAGAGCTTTTAAGAGCTTTAACTTTTAATTTTTAAATCAAAAGATTCTAATAAAATAAAAGCTTGGTTTGGTTGTGCAAAATGGAGCTTTAACTTTGAAAATAAAAGCTTCAAACTAAAAGCTACAAAAAGAAGCGTTTCAAATTGGAGGAGCTTTTGACCTCTTTTAATTATTGATATTACAATTACAATTACACCCTTCTCATAAAATGTCTTTGAAGGTTATCTCGTGAATTCCTCATCCCTTCATATGTTATCAAGGATTCCATTTTTATAAATTTATTTTTCGTTTCCTTTTTTAATTGCATACATATACATTTATAGAAATAAATAAATATATACTACTATTTTGTAAAGGCTTGATCATGACGTATATATATATTTTTTTATTTATTTATTTTGAAACCCTTACATGCACGATCAAATACAAAAGTATATGAATATTTTTTTAATTTGTATTATCTAGTTAATATTAATGTAACTTGTCTATTGCTTATAAGGTCAAAAGATCCAATTTTTTGGATATCACCTCAAAATCATGAATGATTCAAGACATGTCATATTTATGTCTATGAGGAACATCCGAATTATATATCACACGATAAACTTCTTGATGTGCAACTATAACAAACAAGCACTGAACATTTATAACAACAAACATCTAACGAGATGAAATAATGACATATTTTTGTTATTTTCATTCCTATTTAAGCTTTTTATTTTTCAAAATGTTACCCTAATTATGACAAAATGAATATGTTAACCGAAAATATAAATATATTAGTTATTTGTATAATGAATCAATATGTTAACTATGTATATCATTTAATTTATTTTTTATTATTGTCCTTTATTGTCATTTTACACATTATACCGTTATAGCTACAACTAGTTTATTAGTGACTAAACCTGACTGGGTCCACATCAGGGAGACTTTCGATACAAGGCTCCAGGATCAACTTATCGTTTGCTGAGGTCAACCGAGGGGGTATGGCTCCAAGATCAACTGATACCACTTGTTCGGATCGATACTTTAGCCCAACAACATGTCCAACATATACGCCCACTGAGGTTCCACTCTAAAACTAATTGGTGATAGAGGGAGTAGCCCATAAGCTTATATACAGACATTAGTTTCTTTTATTTTCCGATGTGTGATTGGGTTTGCACCCAACATGTATCTTAAAGATTTTAAAGTCACTTAGCTATGTGTTGGCAATTATAGGAAAGGAAGCATAAAGGTATAGATGAGAATAACAAGAACTGTCTGGTTTATATGAGGTGTAATCCTCTATTACTTTGTAATACTAAATTGCATATGTTTTCGCATGTAAATAAATAAACATGAGATTTCTTGGAACATATAGTCGCGATAGTGCTAAGGGTGCGTTTGGTTTCCCTAAACGAATTACTTTACTATGCCTCTAAGATTGATAGTGAGGTGGAATAAGAATGTTCAATTCGAAACTCATCTCATTGGTTTGGAGATACCCTCATTAAAAGGGTTTCATTCCCACTTTACAGAACCCACACCCCTTAAACAAACACATTCTATCGTTCCCCTCATTCCTATCGTCATACCGACATATCAAAACCCTTTATTCAAACACACCCCGAGTAGTTTCAGCATTGTGATGTGGTCCCTCACTTGGAAAATCTTATTTTCAATGTTGGTCCTTCAATTCAAAGTGAATACGACTATCTTCAATTCAAAATGGTCCAGACTTTGTACAATATTCCTTAGAATGGTCCAGTAACTATTTTAATTTGCTACGATATATGCATATTACAAGCAATCAAAGTACCTGAGTATGACCATCTTTAATTCAAGTATTTGCAACATAACTAGTTCAAATTATATCCTATTAAAAAGTTCTCTCTATAGCGGAATAAAGGATGTTATGTATCTTTTTAGCTTCTTGCTAGTTTTTTCAATGAAGATGGCTTTAATGTCGATTTCATTTGTTTATAAAGGTTTATATTTATCTACACGGGGAATTAAAAATATGTTGTGATAAATTCTCTGCTGTCAATATCTTGTTCTTGGAGTCCTTTTGAGTAAAGAGCACATAGAAGACTTTACAAGCACCAATAGGTACCCACAATATCTTACTACCGAGTTAGGCAGAAAAGAAGCTTCAAGTACACAAAAGTAAAAATGATATGATGTTCCACCTCTAGCTTGTTCAAATGGTAGAAGCAAAAATAAAATTCTCCACCTATTTATATTGCAACAAGTCAATTTGGGTCATGACTTATTAGTTATGATTATGGGTGTAAACGAGCCGAGCTTACTCGCAAGTTACTCGAGCTTGACTATATAAAAATGGGTCATAAAGAAAGTTTAAAATTACTTTAACTGTGATCTGAATGCATAGAACCTTAGCTTTGTACACACTAATATTGCAATAATGACATATATTGCATTATTTGATTATTAAAAACTTAGGAACATTTTGTGGGTCAAAAAGTTGCACTCAATAGTGGAATGACAGCCTAGCTCAAAGTGACCAAAACAGCACTCCAATTCTCAAAAAGCAAAGGATAACATATTAATAATAGAGTTGTATTGTACAATATACTTATCTATACAAATAATAAATATTCACATTTAATATTTGCTGTTTATATAATAATTACAATACCAACACTTGACCAAAACAATAAGTTCGACTGTATATAATGAAAAGAATAAGACGAACCTATACAATGACAAAAACCAAATCATCAAAACCTCCAACTATCACACACACCATAATCACAGCATGTATACTTAGCTCCCTAAAACAAATTAATGCAACCCAATTACATACTCATAATAAACATGAACAAATATATAACAAACCAACAAAAAAATATAAAAGAAAATTACTCACACACCAAATACTTGTACCCTTGTTTTCATATGTTTTTGTTTTCTGGATTAAGCTTTTTCCTCTTCTTTTGTTTCAGCAGGCTTCGTGGCCGGGGCCGGGGCAGTGTTATTTTTGCCGATGATTGCTTTCTTGGCCTTAATGAACGATTTCTTCACCTTCCCCATAAGACCACCCGATTTTGGAGTAGTTTTCTCTTCTTCTTTAGGTGTCGATTTTGTTTCTTCGCCTGTTTTCTCTTCTTTTGGTTCTGTTTTGACAGGCTCCAATGCAGGCTTCTCGAGTTCTTCTTCTTTAGTGCTTTCTTGTGTCCCATTTTCGACAGTTTCTTTATTGGTCGAATCCTTTGGTGCGTCTTTTGTTTCTTCATCTTTTTTCACATCAGTTACAGCTTCTTCAACCTTTATGGGCACAAATTCCTTATCAGTTTTTTCAGTTTCTGTATCAGAGATCTCTTTAGTTTCAGCGGTTTCTTGTATCTTTTCGTCAATCTCAGCTTCTTTCTTTACAGCAATCTCGTCTGCAGCAACAGATTCTTTTTCTTCAACAATGGGATCATCTTTCTTTTCAGTAACTTCAGGTTCCTTAACAACCACTTGTTCGTCTAGATTTTTTTCAGCAATCTCAACAACTTTATCTGCAAGTTCTTGTTTCTCTTCGACCTTTTCATTAATCTCGGCCGTTGCTTCTGGGGTAGCATCGTGCACAATATCTTGAACACTAACTACTGGTTCAACTTCTTTAGTCTCAGAACATTTCGTCACTTCTGATGCAACTTCATCCTTTGGTTCCTCAATCGATTTCTCAACTGCAGGTTCTTTTATAGCATCTTCAACTATCGCACTTTCGGTAGCTGTTTCTTCCTTTTTCTCCTCAGTTTTCTCCAAGTCAACTGCAGGAACGCTAACCTCGGCCGCTATCTTTTCTTCTTCAGCTGTAACAGTTTCAGCTATCTTTTCGTCTGCTGCAACTGCAGGAACCTCTGTTATTGGCTCAGCTTTTACAGTTTCAGTTTTCTTTTCTTCTACTTCAACAACAGGCGCTTTGGTTTCATTTTCAAGAGCCATTTCTTCAGTTTTTGGAGTTTCTTCTTCTACAACTTCAGGTAATTCGGTTTCTTTACCAGCAACAATCACTTCAGTCGTTGGTGTTACTTCTTCGTCAACTTTCTTTACTTCTTCAACTGTAACGGGCTCAGATTTCTTTTCCTCGGTTGTTTCACAGGGCGATTCCTCCACTTTCACTTCCTCTACTGGTTTAGTCTCAACTGATTTGATCTCCTCTTTGACTTCCTGCGATACATTTGAAATCGATAATGTTAAATCCGTTGTGTTTATGATATATTTCTAATTCATTCGCATTGTTTTGACTTTTGAGTTTATTTATAATATGTTATAGTTTAGTTTAATTAAGATTAAGATAGGATATAACCACCAAACCATATTCATAATTCTTTATATACATGCAACAGTATCAAACTATATCCACCTAGTTTCTGTATTCAATAGGGGTGTTTATATTATACATATACATATATTCTTAACTTTCAATATAAGTAATAGGAGTATTTAACTTCTCTCAAGTGTTTAACTATCATTAAATTTCCAAAACCAGGATTTATGACCACTTAATGGGTAGGTAAGGTGGCTACTGCTTAAGTTTCATGGTTTTTTCTGTTTGCACTTTTTCTCTGTTTTTATGGTGTATCAGTTGATGAGTTATATATTTGGGCTACTGATATCATCAAACTAGACATATCCCCTCATGTTTCACTTGTAAGTTATGAGTTATGAACACTTTTTTAATTAATCTTATAAAATTATATACATCATAACTACTTATAACAAGTTACCTCAAAACATGCCTTTAAAACATTCCTAAATTCTGATACTCATCAAAGATCATTTTTAGCATAAATCCAAAACAGTTACCCAAACCCGATATTCGTTTATTATCATATCATCATATCTTATATATAAATATAAATATGATCCAAAAACTAGCTAGCATATACATATCAAACAACAAAAGACAATAAAAAAATAAAGTACAACTAGGTAAAGTAAGTACTAAACTTATATACTTGGTTAACTAGCATATAGCAAGACTTCATCAATCAATATAACTAGTTAAAGTAAGTACTAAACTTTGTTACTTGGATTGACTAATCATGAAGTTATATAAACAAATAAAGGCTAAACCCAATTAATCAAGATGATCCAATATCAAACACATAAACACAAAACGGTTTGAATTCGTACCTCGTTGATAACAACAGGATGATCGGATACACTACCTTCGGTAGCCATATATGGATGTATAAAGTAAAGATGAAGAGATGATTATAACAAAAAGATGGTTAAGTTTTAATTAGTAGTTTGGTGAGTTAAGAAGGGAGGAATCAAAATTGGAAAAGAGTGAAAAATGTAAGTTATGAAGAAGAACTAGAAATAGGAGAGTGCTTTTAAGCAAAGGAGTTTTTATGGAAGAGTGACTGGCATTCACATGATGGTTATCTGTCAATTATGGATGAGTTGGAGTCCTTAAAAATAATTACAAAAAGATAGGGGGGAAATAGATAAATAATAGGAATGTAGTTGTCAAAAAGGCAAAGTGACAAGCTTTTATAGGGACCATTTCATTTAACGGCTTTATTTTGTTTTGGTTGTATAGTTGTCTACATTGTCCACTAGTTACCAACACATTATTATTTCATTATATTTCATAGGAACGTAGAAGGTAAGGGTAACGGTTGCTATAAGTCTATTTCAATATGAAGTGTAATATTTGTATGAAAAATAACACTTTTAGTTGTATTCTTTGTTTTTGCTATGGGTACAAAAAATTGAAATACCATTACTACGAGTCTTTTAAATCCTGAATCCGCAATTGTTCATACTCATATCATTGTTGTCACACTCCAACAAATTATAATGAAATATCAAAACAATTTAACTTATTATGTCGTTTTTAAATTTTCTTTTCTTCCAAGTATCTTATATTATTGATTTACAAAGTATAATAAAATCTACGGGATAACTTGTATGTTGTTAGGCTGTTAAAAAGAGGAAATGTATGTGTTGTTGACCAATCATCATACGTATAAGATTTCATTATTTTGTATATTTATCCCGCAACTTTTTACATAAGTATATGTTAACTCTTAATATGATTATTATAATACGTCATTATATATGATATCACTATTAATGACGGTCCAATAATATTCGACTTGATTAGTGACGGATTACTAACCTTTTAATTTGAAAATAGACTAGTTGAATTATTATAATTGTTTCATGTATATATGCTATATATATTCCAATATAAGTACCTCTCAGTTTGATCCCATGCATTAAATAAATGTAGCATATGGCTTAGTTATGATTCTACACTTGCCTCCAATTTTTGGTATTAATATGATCGCATTTAAATTCCATTATATTTGAAGGAAATATAAATTATATCGAATGTTATCATTATTATTTTTAATTAGTATTATTATTAGTGGAAATTAGAGAAATTGCTACATTTCTCAAACAAATATAATGATGTGCCTAGCGACAAAAAAAATTGAGAATTGGAACGCAAGAAGCAAGGTTGCGATTTGCGACTCAGCTATAACTTTGATCGTGACCGAGAACTAGAATTTTTGAACAGGTTGCAAACCTATATTTTGGCAAATGCAAATTTGTTTGGACAGACGCGGTAAAAATTAATTTTTTTTGGCTGACGCAATATAAATTGGGCAGACGCAAAGCGCAAATCCACTTAGGATCCGTTCACACAAATTAACTCTCGGTCATGTACCCGGACACTAAGCCGGTCGCAAATCGCAACTTGCGACTTACATCGTCAATTTATTTTTTTTCCAGATGGCAAATCATTATGTTTATCCATGAAATGAGAGCAGTTAGATCAAATGAGAACACCATAAAAATAAGAACGCCTAAGAACGCTTCAAATGCACAATTACTCTTGATAGAATAGTTAGATTAACATTCGTACATCTCAAATATGCAAAAAATAAATAAATGTTCACTTATAAAAATGCACAAAAATTGAAAACGATCGATGCACGATTAACTCTATAATTGTGCATCAAACGATTAACTCTATAATTGTGCATCAATCGTTTTTTCAATTTTTGTGCATTTTGAAAACTTTGCATGTATTTTTCTACACATATTTGAGATGTATGAGTGTGAATCTAATGAATTTATTTGCTAGTTATGCATTTATGAGGTGTTTTTAGACGTTTTTATTTTTAAGGTGTTCCATTGGAACTCTATTTATTTATTTATGGATGTGGAAGAGATGTAACGATTTATATAAGGGTTTTGCTAACGTGTGCCCCTGTGGCACATGTTAAGGTGCATTTAATAAAGTTGTAATTTCCTTAAATAACATAACTTGTAATTAATATATGCATACAAAAGAAAATAATTAGATTGAATTAATGAGTATTAGATGTAAATATTAATATTTAAGGAAATTTCGACTTCATAAAATGCACCATAACGTATATCATAGGGCACACGTTAGCAAATCCTGTTATTACTCCATTAACTGTAATTATTTTCCATTAACTACTTTTGACAATTTGGTTCAGACATATAGACTCAATGAGTTCTATGATATATACATCAGGGGTGTAGATTGGTCAAATAATGAGGCAAATTAGAAGTCTAACGTGGTTATCTTTTCACCAAGTATAACGTACGAAAAGATAACGATTTAACAATTTATTACATTGACAATGTATTAATCGGTTGATTAACTACAGCTCAAATACGAGGTTGGGATGATTAAGACATACCAAATACGTATTAAGGGCATATATTTACGGCTTAAAAACATCTACACATATCTATGATTATTTTTATCATATGCATAATAACAAGTTTATAACATTGTTCAAATATACAATAGCATAATGTATTGCAAAATTATTACAACTAATATGAAAATGTACGTGAAGAACAAAACGAATACATACCTAGAAAGTTTTATCGAAGATAACTTCATCGTCGATGAAGATGAAATCCATCGATTTTGTAATGAGTTTGTGAAAGTAAGCAGGAATACACAATTATGATGTGTTTTTGGTTTACGATAGTGTTTTATATGTTGATTTAAAGGGTGAACATTTTTATGGTTTGAAACAAATGGTAAAGCAGAAAGTTAGATTTGGTTTTTAGTTTTTACCCAGCATCACCCCTTTAGAAACGGGCGACCACAAGGTCAAATTATTACATGGAAATGAGGAAAACTGGATACTAGGTACATATTTTGCGGAACTTTTGCCTAATATTTGTTTTCAGAATCACGAGTTCATGAATCATGACTAATGTTTTTATCCACTTCATAAAATTCATATGTTCTTGTAATTATTTCTGGCCCAGCCCACGAGTATCCGCCTTGAACGTGGACTACATATATGACTTTGGCCCAGCCCATGAGTAAATTATTCCGTGGCCCGTGGGCATATCATTTTTTCTTCAGGCCTCTTGGACAATGTCTAGTCTGAGTAATTCAACAATTAGAACCTGAAAGCGGTAAGTTACGAAGTATATTAAGTACTCTTCTTTCTAAATAATTGTATTCCGTAGTACTAGTAATGTAACAGCGCGTGGCTTCAGAAGTATATTTTTTTTTTTGGGTACAAAATGGTCGCGACTGGTGAGTTTTTAGTTATCGATCTGAACTCGATAATTGAATCGTCCAAATGATTTAATCGTCATGAGTGAGTCGCTATTCATTTTTCTGGTTCCAAAACGGTCGTAGTTATAATTTTGTTACATATGTTAACATGTACTATCACTGAATAACGACTATTGGGCTTAACCCGGGGTATTTAACCCAATCATGATTCATCATATCTTTAAACCATTCTACCTAGCCACCTAGGCTTCCAAGCAAGTACAACATAACACAAAATAGTTGCTCCATCCCAAATTTTTTAGTAGTATATTTCATTTAATTGTCCACATACAAAATAAGATAAATATACAATCGACTACCACTCCCTCCGTCCCATATTTATAGTCCGGTATTCCTTTTATGGATGTCTCAAATTTATTGTCTATTTTCATAAATTTATAAGAATAATGAGATAAAGTTCATTTTTACCCCTATTGTATATATGTAAGACAAAAAAGTCAAAAAAGTAAAACTGTCATATTACCAAAAAGTAAGAGAGATAATTATGTTTTATTAAACTGCAAAATTTTTGTCTGGGACAATTAAATTGGGACGAAGGGAGTATTATTTATTACACAGTTCCGTTTTATCAACTACATGTCCAAATAAGATAAATATAACAAACTACAAAGTGCGTCAAAAATTAAAGGTAAAAGTTTCATTTTATCGAGAGGTAAAGTGTATAATTTTATTTTGTTTGTGGATAATAAATCTGAGACGGAGAAAATACAGATAAGCTGAATAGTACTATTTAACATTAAATGTTCTCGTATACTAAATATAAATAAAAGGTACGAGTAAAAGATTATTTATTTTCTTTAATATTAGGGACGAAATTGTGTAGGATCAACCGTGGCTTATGGCCCTCCCACAAATATCTATAAAGCCTTATGTAGTGTATTACTAATAATTGGCCCATTATAAATATAAAGAACATTCGATCCAATTTTTTGACCCTCCTAATAATACAATGGACTCATATGTGAGATTATCATATAATATTAATTTAGAGCTACTTACGAGTAGGGATGGTAATGGATCAGATATGGATCGGATGATGCCATATCCACATCCATATCTATTTAAATATTTTTGTCGATATCCATATTCATATCAATTTAATTTCAATCATCCATCCATATCCATATCCGATGTATTAAGCGGGTTAATAGATGTCCGTTGGATATTCAAAAAATGTATAAAATTTTTCCTAATATGAAATAAAACCAGCAAATGTTGTAACAAAAAAATAAATATAATATAGCATACATAAATCTATTTACAAAAATATGTAACCATTGTTGTCAATGAAGCATAATTTGTTGCAATTACAACTAAACATATATTTTGATAAATGTAATTGTGTTTTCTATGTTTATCGGTTAATCACACATGTTTTTATTGTTATATATTGTGGATTGTGACTTTACTATATGATTGAAAGTAAAACTTGACTCAACGCGATAGATTTATGTATTTCGATCTGTTAGTTAAATATATAATACAAAAAGACCCTCAAATATACATCATATATTTAAACTTTACGAATTTATATATTCAATACCACCTTAATAGTTTATGGTTTTTATGTTTGTAGATATGTAATTTATATGTTTGTGTGTGTGTATATATATGTATGTATTTCGGGTGAAACGGGTGAATCCATGGATCACAAAATGTAATCCATATCCGATCCACTAAACATCCATATCCGTATCCATATCCACTATTCATCCATTTAGATCGTCCATATCCGTCACAAATGGATCTGGATGGATGGATATCCACCGGATCGGATGAGAATTGTCATCCCTACTTATGAGTAGTATTTTTTTGTATTTTAGTCATTTCAAAAAAATTTAGTATTAATTATAATAGTAAGTGTTTTGTCTTTTATTCATAATCATTTTTAAATATGCAATAAATATATTAATGAGCTAAAAACTAATAAGTATATATACCTAGCTTAGTGGTTTAAAGTTGCATGTTAGATGGTCCGGTATGTCATATGTTCGATCCTTCCCACTACCTTTTTTCCCCTTCATATTGAAAGCTACTTATAAAGCCAATTTATATGTACATCAATAAATATAAATATAAATTTATTCGAAATATAAATATCAAACAAGACTTATAAGATTATTAATTTGATAAAGACTTATTATACAAGACAATTTGAAATTCACTTAAATTGTAGTATAATTAAACTCATTAATTGTGCTACAATTTTGTTTGTAGATTTTAGTTTTGGTTTAATTATTGTTATAAAATAAACTATTACAACTATTCTCGGTATAATTTGTTATTATGAGTTAAGATTATATTGGTTAATTAGAGAAATATAACTATCTGATAATCAAATTTAGATTATATAAAATCCCTCATTCTATTTAACTATATAATATAATATTTAGTCGGAAACGTATAAGAAAAACATACTTTATTAGTATTCAATAACATAATGTACATGAACTATTTGAACTTTGATAGAAAATAATTTCACACTATTAAAACCACAGTACATGTATTAAACAAAACATGGTGTAATATAATTTCAAAATCAGGTTATCAAAACCATATCAGAGTTAGCACTTCGTCAAACATTTTTCCTACAAAACCTGCAGGAAGTAATATGAAGGATTAGCACATAGCTAAGTGAATGAACTTGTAACACACAATTCAACTTAGCATAACTATAAGTTTACATCAAATAATCGTAAACACACATATTTCAATGAGGATCGGTGGCTCTTGGGATATCATAATACCCGGGGATTCCCCAAGAACACTTATCTTACATATCTGTATGGTCATAACGGACGAGACCGATTTCTAGTGGTTATTATAATCAAACACATGTTCTATACACAACGAATGAATTAAGACCCTGTGTAATTCACACAATAACCAACTAACTCAACTAATGCGTTGACCTCAATAACACTGATACACAGAGGTTCACATATCACGTAGATTAATTCAGTAATTAAGACTAAACAGTCTAATAAACGTATCTACGTTTACTTGTTGCAACCAAATAGTTACAACCAAATTAAAGGGTGAGTTACAAATCCACTCACCGATACCTCAGGAGTCACAACACTCAACTTCTAATCACTGAGTCTTTAGGGTATCTGAAATATCATACCACGCACAAGTTAGTAACTTGGCATCAACAATTAATACTTATGTAAATTGAATACCTTACACAAATAATCACAATATCAATCAATTTCAAATATAAGTAACAATACTATATATATATATATATATATATATATATATATATATATATATATAGTATACATTTGATTTTACAAATTATCATAATCACCCAAAATTATACATACAAACGCGATGCGGGTCAGGGTTGGTGGGATCGCGTTCCCCTTAAGAAAAGTTTATATTACCGAAATACACTAAGCAACACGATCCAGAACAAAGGGTTGGATCGCGTTCATCTTTGGAAAACTTTCTGTAACCGATTTGCACTTGGCAACGCGATCTAGATGAATGCTTGGGATCGCGTTTCCAAGAACAAAATGCGTAAGAATTCATTTATAACTAGTGAACGCGATCCTGGCAAGGGTTTGGGATCGCGTTTGAGCCTTTTACAGCTCAACATCATCCCTGCAATTACACCACTCCGAACTCAAATACACCAAATCAAATTTTCTAGGTACCAAATCATTTCTAACTAATTTCTAACATCCAACTAATATCATATTGCAACCAACAACTTCAATTAACATCGATTAATATCTAGAAATCTCTATTTCATGTCCTAACCACAAACCCACTTTCTTGAGCTCAATTCACCACTCACTAACCTAAATGGGGTTTGAACTCAGTTTAATGCATCAAATTATCTAAATCAACTTCAACTAATCATAGGTATGAATTAAACAATTATCAATTTCATTAGTTTACCTTTAACCTAACCAATCAAGGTAATAGATAAAACTACCAAAACACTTACAAAGTTGAAGCTAGAATTATAATGATGATATCTTTGATGATGAAATCAGGAGGAGGATGTAGTTGATTCTTCTCCCAAAATCACAACTCTATTTGATTGTGTTAGTTTAGTTTCTAGGTTTTGATCTCTTGATTTCTAAAGAAAGGGAAATACTTCCAAATTTTGGGAAAGTTAAAACATATAGTCGGGCAACACAAACCCGACCCATTTAATTAGTTCCCTTCTTAATCTATTGTTTGGAACCCAGAAATCTTTCGCGATAAATATTACTTTATAATACCGTCAATTATAATAAATTAAAACAAACAACAATTTACTATTCACACTAAGTCCTGAGACTTATTTATCTAAGTTTCGAAATTAAACAATTAATAGCAAGTAATTTCTAAAACAATTAAATAATCAATTTAAATTAAGGAATTACCAGACCATTGGAGATGATGTTACAGATTAAGCTAGCTCTAACATTTTGTATTTTCGATTGCGAGGTGGTTAAGATTTCACAAATATATCATAACTTGTAATTATAAAAATTCGACAAGTGAAAAGAAGTTTCATCGAACCCTTACTACAGGAATCAATCGAACGAGTTTTTAAAAGTTATGTTGAATTTTTGAAGTGATGAATAAATTTAACTGTAAGATTAAATAAATTAATTGTAAACTACATTATAGCTTCACTTGATGCGAAGTGCACGATTGCACACATTTAATATAAACTCATGAGTAATAACGAAGAAATGTATTGTTAATAGATTAGAAATCAAATACTAACATAAGTGATTAATAGATTAGAAATCAAATACTAACGCAGAAATGTATTGTTAATAGATTAGAAATCAAACTTTAAGATAAACAAACTCGCCTTCAGAAAATGACACTGGTCGTCTACGCGGATCTGCATACTGCTTTTGTCAGTCACGTGCAGTTTTTAACTTTTTGCGTGCAACAAGGACTTTGTCAGCAGTTATCTGAACAATGTCGGGCCCAGCAAATTGTTTTTCTCCAGCCTCTAACCAACACGTAGGCGTTCTACACCGACGCCCATATAACATTTCATAAGGAGGCATGCCGATACTGGAATGATAGGAATTGTTGTAAGCAAACTCCACTAATGGCAGATGCGAATCCCATGAACCACCATACTCCATAACACAAGCTCGTAGCATATCCTCGAGTGTCTGAATCATTCTCTCTGACTGACCATCGGTTTGAGGATGAGAAGCTGTACTAAGATTAATACAAGTACCCAATTCTTGTTGCAAACTCTGCCAGAAATGAGAGATAAACCGAGAATCCCTATTGGATACAATAGACAATGGAATACCATGTCGGGAAAAAATCTCATTAACATACAATTGAGCAAGCTTATTCAGAGATGTAGTTTCGCTTGTAGCATGAAAATGTGCACTCTTGGTTAACCGGTCAACGATAACCCAAATCATATCATTACCTCGAGATGTACGTGGAAGTTTAGTCACAAATCCATAGTTAAGTATTCCCACTTCCATTCCAGAATTTCCAATTGTTTTAGTAACTCATACGGCTTTTGGTGTTCAGCCTTGACTTGAGCACAAATATGACAATTTCCTACAAACCGAGCTATATCTGTTTTCATTGTAGGCCACCAATATAAACTTTTTAAATCATTATACATTCGAGTACTTCCAGGATGAACAGTTAATCTACACTTATGAGCTTCAGTCAAAAATACATCCCGAATACCACCAAGAAAAGGAATCCACACCCGAGACTGAAAAGTCTTTAATCCTCTAGAATCATCAACCAAAAAATCTTTTTGTTAAACATAATTTCGGATTTCAAATTATGATCCAATAATGCTTCTAACTGTGCATCTTTAATTTTATCCACTAGATCAGAAGAAACAACAACTCGTAGAAAATAAACTCTGTCAGTAATTACCTTTCTGCTCAATGCGTCTGCAACCACATTTTCTTTCCCTGGATGGTATCTGATTTCACAATCATAGTCTTTGATTAACTCCAACCATCGTCTCTGACGCATATTTAACTCTTCTGAGAAAACATATACTGAAGACTCTTGTGATATGTACAGATAATACACTTCATACCATATAAATAAGGTCTCTAGATTCTCAAAGCAAATACAACGGTTGCTAGTTCAAGATCATGAGTAGGATAGTTTCTCTCATGCGGTTTCAACTGCCGAGAAGCATAAGCAATAACTCTATCCCGCTGCATAAGGACACAACCCAAACTAGCATATGATGCATCACAATAAACCACAAAGTCTTCAAACCCGTCAGGTAATGCTAACACAGGGGCCTGACATAACATTTGTGTCAAAGTATGAAAAGTTGTTTCTTGTTGTTCATTCCACAGAAATTTCTCATCCTTGCGAGTTAATCTAGTCAAAGGACCGGTAATTTTAGAAAAATCTTTTATGAACTTCCGAGAATAACCCGCTAAACCAAGAAAATTTTTGATCTTAGAAGCATTCTTTGGAGTTTTCCAATTCATCACAGCTTCAACTTTGGAAGGATCAACTTTAACACCATCATTAAATATGATATGACCCAAAAATTGTACCTCCAGAATTCACATTTAGAAATTTTTTCATATAAATGTTCTCTTTTCAAGGTTTCCAACACTAATCTCAAATGCATTTCATGTTCTGATTCGGATTTCGAATGTACCAGAATATCATCAATGAAGACAATTACGAATTTATCAAGAAAAGGTCGACACACACGATTCATTAAATCTATAAAAACTGCTGGAGCATTAGATAAACCAAACGGCATGACCAAGAATTCATAATGACCATACCTGGTACGAAAATCAGTTTTAGAAATATCCTGTTCACGAACACGAGCCTGATGGTAACCCGACCTTAAATCAATTTTAGAATAAACATAAGATCCCTGCAACTGATCAAACAAATCATCTATTCGAGGCAGTGAATATTTATTCTTTACTGTTCTTTTACTTAGTTCCCTATAATAAATACACATTTGAAAAGACCCATCCTTCTTTTTCGCAAACAAAACCAGTGCACCCCAAGGCGGGGAACTCGGTATAATAAACCCTATATCCAATAACTCCTGTATTTGATTCAGCATTTCACGGATTTTAGAAGGAGCTAGTCTATAAGGAGCTTTGGCTACTGGTGTCGAGCCAGGAACAAGATCAATCTGATATTCAACTTCCCTAACTGGTGGCAAACCAGGTAATTCCTCGGGAAATACCTCTAGATATTCAATTACTACCCGGACATCAGAAACGGATTTCTTTTCTGGTTTAGCATCAATCACATAGGCTAGGTAAGACTCACAACCTTTAGACAACGACTTCCTAGCTTTCATCATAGAAATCAAAGGTATACACCCATTATCCCTTTCTCCTCGAGCCACAACGCATGACTTTTCAGAAATTGAGATTCTAATCAACTTATTGTGACAATCTATACTTGCTTTATATTGACTTAACCAATCCATGCCCATAATCACATCAAAACTAGGAATTGGCATCGACAGAAATGAAATTGAAAAAGTCTGACCATCTATCACAATATTTACTCTAGTCACCGAGGTGGTAACAGGAACCAAGTTGCCACTAACAATTTCTACTTCTAAGGGCTTAGTAATCACAGTAGGGTTCAAATTTAACTTATCACAGAAACACACAGTATAAATGAGCAGTTTGCTCCAGAATCAAATAACACACGAGCTGGTACATAGTTTATAAGAAATGTACCAGTGATAACATCATTTGTGTGGACAACCTCATCAACTGTCATTTGAAACGCCCTATTTGCTGCTGGCGGCGGATTCTTCCGCTTTTGACCGGAAGATGATGAACTCCCGACCGAACCCGAACCCTGTCTCCCCGCATCAGGACATTGCCCAACTCGATGACCTTATTTCTTACAATTCCAACACACAAAATTCAGAAACTTATAATTCTTAAATTCATTACCAAGTTCTCCACATTTAACACATTTAGTTGTCTGAACTGTACATGGACCAGTATGTTTAGATCTGCAAGAACTACAACAATTGGAATTTCTAGACAAACTACTTTTACTGCCAAACTTTTTATTTTGTCTGTTACCTTGCCATCTAGACTTGCCTTTACCCGAAGAGTCGGTTTTAAAACTCGAAGAAGAAGTATCTTTAATTTGAAAACCCGAAGCTCTCATATCACTATCAACTGAACGTGCCAAAGTAAAAGCTTGAGATAGAGAACCAGCTAACCTCACTGTAGTACGATAAATCGAAGGTAAAGTACCAACAAACTGTTCAACTCTGGTTTTCTCATCCGGAACCCATTGTTGAACAAACCTCAACTTTTCAGAAAACTGCGAAATCAATTCATCAATCGTCATTTTATCAGTTAGCTGCAAATTGTTAAACTCTCGTCTAATTCTAGCCATGTCAAAATCTGAACAATATTGATTACAATCTGCTTGATGAAAATCGGACCATCCAATGGCTTCTTTTTGTTGTTGAGTTAAATGACTAGTGATAGAATCCCACCAAACCATAGCTTCATCCTTAAGACATTGAACGACATAAGAAACCTTAGGTTCTTCCTCACAATGTGTTACATCAAATTTCTGTTCCATATCTCTTAACCAATTTAATGTCACCGACGGATTGGTGCTTCCACGAAACTCCGGTGGTTTACTTGTCATGAATGTGTTAAATAAACTCAGTTTATTTGACTGAAAGGGAGGAATATTACCAACTACAAGTATTTGTTGTTGAGAACGTTGTTGAGATGATGCAGCTTCTGTTTGTCTTTTAAATTCTCCGAGATTAATCACCTCATCTTCTAGTTGAAAAAGATAATCATCTCTATTGGATTCTTCATGAACCGGAATAGAAGTACCCTCATGATCATGTGTCTCATTATGAATATCCGAAGGATGAACATCGATCCTGGAGGCATTGTTGGTGGTCGGTGGCTCGTTATCTGCCATGTCTGTAATCAACACAACACTTGAACTTTGTTAATCGTTAGTACCTATCTACTAACAATTTCATATACTATGCTAAATCTCACACCCAGAAATGTTTGACATAACACTGTCTAGATTTTGGATTGAACACTTTACAATGCTCAATTCACCCAAACCTATGCTCTGATACCAACTTATAACACCCATCATTCTATTTAACAATATAATATAATATTTAGTCGGAAACGTATAAGAAAAACATACTTTATTAGTATTCAATAACATAATTTACATGAACTATTTAAACTTTGATAGAAAATAATTTTACACTATTAAAACCACAGTACATGTATTACACAAAACAGGGTGTTATATACCTCCAAAATCAGGTTATCAAAACCATATCAGAGTTAGCACTTCGTCAAACATTCCCTGCTTCCAAAAGCATCACTTCCTGATTACTCACATAATTTACAAAACCTGCAGGAAGTAATATGAGGGATTAACACATAGCTAAGTGAATGAACTTATAACACACAATTCAACTTAGCATAACTATAAGTTTACATCTAATAGTCGTAAACACACATATTTCAATGAGGATCGGTGGCTCTTGGGATATCATAATACTCGGGGATTCCCCAAGAACACTTATCGTACATATCCCTATGGCCATAACGGACGAGACCGATAGCTAGTGCTTATTATAATCAAACACAGGTTCTATACACAACGAATGAATTAAGACCCTGTGTAATTCATACAATAACCAACTAACTCAACTAATGCGTTGACCTCAATAACACTGATACACAGAGGTTCACATATCACGTAGATTAATTCAGTAATTAAGACTAAACAGTCTAATAAACGCATCTACGTTTACTTGTTGCAACCAAATAGTTACAACTAAATCAAAGAGTGAGTTACAAATCCACTCACCGATACCTCAGGAGTCACAACACTCAGCTTCTAATCACTAAGTTTTTGGAGTATCTGAAATATCACACCACACACAAGTTAGTAAGTTGGCATCAACAATTAAAACTTATGTAAATGAATGCCTTACACAAATAATCACAATATCAATCAATTTCAAACATAAGTAACAATACTATATATATATATATAGTATACACTTGATTTTACAAATTATCATAATCACCCAAAATTATACATACAAACGCGATCCGGGTCAGGGTTGGTGGGATCGCGTTCCCCTTAAAAAAAGTTTATGTTACCGAAATACACTAAGCAACGCGATCCGGAACAAAGGGTTGGATCGCGTTCATCTTTGGAAAACTTTCTGTAACCGATTTGCACTTGGTAACGCGATCCAGGTGAGGTCCCACTTCATGCGAACACTCACTGCTGCAATCATGCCCTACCCGATGACTAAGATAGACCCTTTGCTCGGTCGATAGAATTTCTAATTTCTTTATTTACTCCGTAGTAGAAATAGATAATCAAAAAAAGAAATGCTTGGGATCGCGTTCCCAAGAACAAAATGCGTCAGAATTCATTTATAACTATTGAACGCGATCCTGTGTAGGGTTTGGGATCGCGTTTGAGCCTTTTAGAGCTCAACATCATCCCTGCAATTACACCACTCCGAACTCAAACACACCAAATCAAATTTTCTAGGTACCAAATCATTTCTAACTAATTTCTAACATCCAACTAATGTCATATTGCAACCAACATCTTCAATTAACATCGATTAATATCAAGAAATCTCTATTTCATGTCCTAATCACAAACCCACTTTCTTGAGCTCAATTCACCATTCACTAACCTAAATGGGGTTTGAACTAAGTTTTTATGCATCAAATTATCTAAATCAACTTCAACTAATCATAGGTATGAATTAAACAATTATCAATTTCATTAGTTTACCTTTAACCTAACCAATCAAGGTAATAGATAAAACTATCAAAATACTTACCAAGTTAAAGCTAGAATTATAATGATGATATCTTTGATGATGAAATCAGGAGGAGGATGTAGTTGATTCTTCTCCCAAAATCACAACTCTATTTGATTGTGTTGGTTTAGTTTCTAGGTTTTGATCTCTTGATTTCTAAAGAAAGGGAAATACTTTCAAATTTTGGGAAAGTTAAAACATATAGTCGGGCAACACAAACCCGACCCATTTAATTAGTTCCCTTCTTAATCTATTGTTTGGAACCCAGAAATCTTTCGCGATAAATATTACTTTATAATACAATCAATTATAATAAATTAAAACAAACAACAATTTACTATTTACAATAAGTCCTAGGACCTATTTATCTAAGTTTCGAAATTAAACAATTAATAGCAAGTAATTTCTAAAACAATTAAATAATCAATTTAAATTAAGGAATTACCAGACCACTTGAGAGGATGTTACAGATTAAGCTAGGTCTAACATTTTTTATTTTCGATTGCCAGGTGGTTAAGATTTCACAAATATATCATAACTTGTAATTATAAAAATTCGACAAGTGAAAAGAAGTTTCATCAAACCCTTACTACAGGAATCAATCGAACGAGTTTTTAAAAGTTATGTTGAATTTTCGAAGTGATGAATAAATTTAACTGTAAGATTAAATAAATTAATTGTAAACTACATTATAGCTTCACTCGATGCGAAGTGCACAATTGCACACATTTAATATAAACTCATGAGTAATAACGAAGAAATGTATTGTTAATAGATTAGAAATCAAATACTAACATAAGTGATTATTTGATACTTCATATCCAGGTTGAAAATTATTATTTTTTAAATCTCATCGTAACGCGTGAGCATAATCATCTAGTTCTAATCAAGTAAACGAGTATTTCTTTTAAATTCAAATTGTAAAGATTTGAAGTTATTAGACACTATTTGTTACTAAAGCAACTTATTTATTTATTCCTAAATAATAGAAACTTTCCCCCCTTTTCTTCTATCATATTTCGTTCATACATTGATGTTTGCTATATAGCTCCAGAATTCTTTGTTTGGCACTTTGTTTAGCGCATGTAACCTCTAGCATACTTGACCTAATTAGTCAACCAAATTTGTCCTTGATATGGAACAACATATATATAACCATAAAGGTATTATATACAAGTGTGTCAAACTATATATATCTACTACGGAGTAGTATGTTAGAATGTCAGTACTCGTATTAGTTTTAATAATAATTAAAGATTAAAGATAAAATATATATGGACGAAAATAGATTGTGTGAGTGGGTGCTACTGTTATATATATATGGAAATCATGATTATTAATTTGGATGACAAGACAAAAGATAAACAAGATTAGTTATGATTTAACTAGCACTTATGAGATATCCATGTGGTTATGTTTCCTTTGCTTCTTAATGCTACAGGCCTACAATAAATTAAAAACACCTCACATCACTCACGTACTCTCATAGTCTCATATATCATGATGCATGATGCGTGTATGATCATCATATCATATCCAGCTAGCTACTTCCATTTTTAGTACTCCATCTTGAAATTTTAGGGGTACGTACGCAGTCATTTGGGCACACTAGCTAGCTAGCTAGCTTTTATATAGCGGGTTCTTAGTGTACGTGATGTCTGCTTTTAAGATAACCCTTTTGTTAAAGACTACGTCCTTGTTTTTAAAAAAGGGTGATTTGGACACCTGACCCTGTACCATATTTCAATTGTATGTATTGACGTTCATCCGTAAGGTACATAAACGTCAGACAAATCACATTTTAACAAATCAACTAGATGTGTTGAGAAATGAATTTGAACCCTTGACCTACATGTCACACATGTAGAGTGTGGACATGTATGGTGACGGTACCACTTAATCTATGCTCGATTGGAACTACATCGTTGTTTAAAAAATGCGATGAAATTCATAGAATCGAATCATATATAAAGACAAAAAGATATTCGATCATGTACTCTACGACAAAGATCAAGCAGCCATTCTATCCATTAACTCAATATTAGTTAAATTCAATGAATTGAACTTCATTAGCGAATTCAACTCCCATTTCCTATGAAACAGGAGTACGTTAACACTTAATAGCTTCGTTAACTCTATTGGAGAACTCACATTCAGTCATTATTAATTAATATTCTTTAAATTTTACGTCTTTTCTTTGAAAGATAAAGATTAAAAGTATCTCTAGCTTTTAAATTATTTCTCAACTTTCCGGAACTCACCATTGACAAATTTATTTAAGCGTCAACATGAAAATTCGGTCACTATCCATCAAATGTAAAAAAAAAATAAAAAATTAGAAGATCGAACAGCCATAAAAGATAATGATTACAGAAAACAAAAGCGGACGACTTACTCTTGGTAATATTTCTCAAGTTCAACCACAACTCTTAGAGCAAAGGGAGCGCTTGATGGTGGTTCGGTATTCTGAACTTGAACACTGAAGCAAATAAGTGGGGTAATGGTTAATCTTGAGGTTCAGTGTTCAGTTCAGTGTTCTGGTGATTGTTTTATTATTATTTTTTTGTAAAAACAAATTAAATACGTAAAAATAAACAAAATAAAAACAAATAACATTAAATTAAAAAGTACTTTCATACAATAATTAAAATTCCTAAAAATACATAATTAAAATACGATAATTTGAAGACGATAATTTCAAAGACAATACAATAAGCTACGGACGATGCTCCCAAATGTGTTCCATAAGATCAGCTCGGAGGTTGTCGTGGATTTCTATATCGCGTAGTTCCTTATTTTTCTGCCTTTGTATATCATTCATTAAAAAGTGGTTCGCCGTAAACCGATCACGAGGAATGTAACGACGTTTGAGACCACCTCGGTTGGACGATTCGCCCTCTTCACGAGACACTACAACTTGGTTATGATATTGGCTCAGAAGTGTTTTAATTTCAACATTCTCATCGGTGAAAGGTGAATCATAAAATTCAGAATTACTCATTTTGTATTAATGAAAAAGGAAAGAAAGAAATAAAGAATGGTGTGAAAAAATTGGAGGAAATGGGATATGTATTTATAGAGTAAATAGGGAATTTTAAAAAATACTTTTTTTTTTTTGTTGATATTTTTAAGCCATTACAATGGCTAGTTTTTTGAAAAAAAAGTTTTTTTAAAAAAAACCGTTGAAGTCAAAGAAAAAAAAAGAAATATATTATTAAAATGGTGAACGGCTTGAACTCGCAGTTTGGATCCCGACACCGAACAAAAACGTTGACCACGAAGGTCGGCTTGGTGCGCCGAACGTCGAAGCCCGGCGTTTTCTAGTGTTGAACGGCGAGAATTGTTGGGGCGCTCCGTGTGCTCTTAAAAGTTCGCTAAAAACAATTAAACAATGCATGACGTGCATCCTCACTATGGTTAGAATTGTTCGTCGAAACAAAAAATTAACTTATAGAACTTTGCTTTATATAGGCCTATTTGATAAAATATAATATAGTTTCTTATTGAATGTATGATATCATCACAAAACCAACTAATAAATACGAAAAGACAAACACTAAAAGTTAATTACTTCTAACATACCATGTGCTTATGACTTTGGCCGTCCATGCTTAATCCTTATAATATATATTTCTTAATTAATTAATTAATTAAGTTTGAGATATAAGGTCAGACCTCCTAAAAAGAAAAATTAATATATATTATATTTTAACATCACTGCATTTTAATGGTGCTGCATCTTAACTGAGAAAATTGGTCAGAAACAATTGTTTATTGAAAATCCGTGGGAGATATAGGCCAACAAAAATCCATTGAAAATTTAACTTGACACAAATCCGTTGAAAACTCATGTTGATGAAAATTCGTTGAAAATACTAACTGACAAAAATCCGTTGAAAAATAAAAGGAGTGGACAATTCGTGGGAAAGGATTGACGAAACACCGTTTAAAATAGTGGGAAACATGAAATCAATGAAAAATATCCGTTGGAAATTTATGTAAAATCCGTCAATACTTTAGAGTGAAACATTTAGTTGAAAATTATTTCCCATGCCCTTTTTTGTAACATCCTCGTTTTAGAGCTAGGAGAATTACGGTATTTTCCTTATTTTAATTGGTTATTTAATTGTGTTTAGAAATATTTGATATTATTAGATAATTGAAATAAATAAGTCAAGTGATTAAATAACTTATTGTGATTAATAAATTATTACTTGTTTTAAATTATTTTAGTTATCGGTAAAATAAAATATTTGGTTTCGCAAAATTGGTTTAGATTCCAGACAATAAATTTAGAACGGGTACTATTATTACACCACTTGTACTTGAGTTGGAGGATGAGATCGACCTAACTTCTTATTTTCTTCGACTTCTTCTTTTCAACTCATAAGAACACACACACACACACCTTCAATGTGAGTTACAAAAATCTGATTCAACATTGTTGAGGCTATAATTTAGTGTCAATATCTGATTCTCTTCATCATCCTCTATCTATCATCTTGATTGTAAGTTAAATTTATTCCAATTTCATATGTGATTGAACTTGTTAAATTTAGATTGAGTTCATGATGCATGAGTAGAAATTGTAGTTAAATAATAGTGATTGTTGTTATACTATGTCTAAGAATGATATAAATGATATGTGTTAACTGATTTCATGGTGAATTGTGATGAATCATTGTGTTCTTCAAGTTGTATGTAACATCCCAAATTTTCAAGAATATCGAATAAATAGTATTTATACTTTTATTTAAATTATGATGACGATGGAATATGAATTAAATAAGTTTGTTGATTCATTTATAGTCAACTTGGACAAACTTGGTAAGAAAATGGTGAATTGAGGTAAAATTGTAAACTACGAAAGATAAGGGGTTGTGGGTAACAAGAAGAGAACATAATATGTAATTAAAGGGATTAAAATACCCTAATTACTTCATAAAAAATATGCAGGAAATCATCCAAGAGGGGGAAGGAGAAAAGGGGGCAAAATTAGGGTTTGTGATTTTGATGAAATCGGTGTTCGAAATCAACACGAAAGCTGTAGCAATCGACACGATAAACATTATACTACAAGATGAGATGAAGAAGATAATTCTAAGATAAACAAATAGAGGTAAGAACTTCTTTAAATTCATTTTTATGGTTCTTTAATTCGTGTTTGAAGGATAAAGGGTTTACGGGTTTGATCGTGTATGAATACCGATATTTCTGATTATTTCAGTCTTGTTCAAAAATTTGTATAAAATCAACCATAATCCGATTGAGATGAATCTTATATTTCTGGAAACGTGAATGTGTTATCTATATTTTGTTGTGAGATAGTAGTTAGTCAATTCGGATTCTAAACAGGTCAAAATTAACGATTTCCAAAATGGGCCAGATTATGAACGAATTAAGAAACATGATTTTATATAATTCATTATAAATAGAGTTTGTCTCCAAATGATTTGAAATTTAGTAAATGACTATATTACTTAGTGATTGAAGGTTCTTTAAAGTTGTGTTAAATTTGGAATTGTAAAAGTAGGTTAAATTGATTGATGAACATGAGCTTAAACTGAATTTGTCTCTGAGTTTGTTTTCGGTTTAATTAGAAGTCAAGAAGAGATCAAACAATTAATGGATGTTCATAATCAAAATAGAAGTAGTTCTACTCCCTTAGAATTCAATTTATGGCTGTCCTTACTCCCTTTAATGAGTAACGTTAATCTGTATCATTAAACCGAATACACGTAAAAGATTTGATTAAGATAGATATAATATCTAATTGTTGGATACGCTTTTTTAATCTACATATTTAGGTTATGAGAGCACCTGAAGGGGATTTTATCATACTTGGATATGTAGCATCGAAGGTAAGATAATGTTTGCGAAAACTGGGTGCACAATCAAAACTAAGACGTTTCCAAAGTTAACTTGTTTTATTAAGATAACTATACTATTGTGTTTTGATTTAACTGTGATTTATGTGGGTACATGGGAAATTATGTTTATATATGTGGGATGGGATTATGGGTAGCTATAACTATGCCATGATTCTTGATGATACTTGTACTCCATGCTTGATGATAGTCAAACTACATGATGATGCATGATGCTTAAGACACGAGACACGATTAAGGACCCTAATACTTGATGCCTGATGAATGATAAACGTACACTTTGAGATTCTTAATAATATTAAAAGATGATTGATATAAGAATTTAAAGTGGATTTCCCCGATGGATCCAAATCGCGAGAACGGGGCTCGTGCAGATGTTTACCGGATACTCTAGACAATGTCCGGACGGGTTTGAGTGGTACTTGGCTGAGAGCCAATCACATGTGGTACTTGCTCTAGGAATGGGCGAATCATAGAGAGGACTCATTCCTAAACGACAATGGTAGTTTGCATTTTAGCTGGCTACCAAGTCAGTACTTCGTCTTTGACGAGCAGATGTAACTGAGATGTAACAAATGAAAGATGTAATAGACGAACTGATGAATCAGACAAACATATGAAAAAAATAATAATTGATGAAGTAGATGAACTAGATGAAATAATTATAAGAGATGAACTAGATGAAAGAATTATACTAGACGAATGGATGAAAGATAAAATAGGCACGACAATAGGAAAATAATTGATTCCTTGCTTTGCTTTCCCGTTGATACATGAATCATTATAACATGTTTGTTATGCAGATTTGAGATGATTTATAAAAGATGTTTTAATTGGATTAGCTTTATAACTAACCCATTATCTTACTCAGCTTTAATTAGCTGACACTTGTTTTCTACTTGCCCGATTGTGTACACCGTGCAGGTTAGGAACACTAGGAGGATACTTGAGCGAGATGGGTAGCTAATACAGACTGAAAAAGAATCTCTAGGATGCCTTAGCTCATTTTTTAGATGCTTTTACTTTATGTAATACAAGTAGTAGGTGTTTGGGTTTTCTTATGCTATTGTGATGATAAGACCAGTAACACCCGAACATGGATGAACCGAACTGTTTGTTTGGTTATTTTTTTACATTAATGGGACGTTTCTGCACTTGATTATTTATATTAAATTAAAGTTTTTGAAAACCTATATTTTTGAGATCAGGGTGTTACAAGTTGGTATTAGAGCATTAGTTTAAGTGAACTAGGTACTACGATCAGGTACCTAAACTTAAAACTTGAATGATGATTAGATGTAGAGGAGGATTTAGGATTGCCTTAATATATATAAGGAACCTATAGACGATGACAAATATAGATGTATAATATTGCTACATCATAGGATTGGTGGGATGGGTGAGAGTGAGCTTCATAGCGATGATTGTTATATGTATGATTGACATCTAACATGCCTTTTATTTGCTCCACTACTTACGGGTCTGGACTAGATGATTTTCTATGTGACCATTATGTGTTTATTTGTGTTAATACACTTTAGGAGGATAGTCACTTAATATGAACGAATTTGATATTCCATAAGTTTGGATACTTAAAGATGATGATAAAAGAAGTGGTTAAATGATTAACTTCGACTAGTGTTCCCCGTAATTAGATGGAAAAAAAAGGAAAGATAAGATAAATAAATCTAAGAGATGAGGGTATGTCACAAAACCTAATCGGCTAGTGACTATGACTAAAAGAATATTTTGATACATATGAGATGAGAAATTATAGAGTATACTAGAATGAGTATTGGGGGTGTAACTTTCAATCTATGAGATTAATATAAAACACATGAGATGACATACTTCATACACCATGAGAGATACGAAAGTGGTAATGGAGGCACTATTGTGGGGTATGTTCAAAATTACGCCTGGCCAACGTCGTTGTGAATCTATTTTTACTTGTGTGTATTCATATTGTAACACACACCAAATTCACAAGGCTATTATTTTTTTATTTTTTTTAGACATAACGGAAGCGATAATTAATAATTACAACATGGTTTACCATTTAAAACAAAAGTGCAAACCACATAATATTATTCAAACACTTAACTTAATACAAACATTTAAATATTACGCCTTAGTGTAATTAAATCCAACATGATGATAAACTATTAACATGATTGACCAAAACAGAGTAAGCGGTGTCAAACATTCTTTTCCCAAACTCTTGCCAACCCACATACCAAAGATCACCTGCAAGGAGTTAGGAGGAGGGATTAGCACAAAGCTAAATGAATAGATCAATAACTAACAACCTAACTCAGATTAACAATTGTTTACAACTAAGCATCATAAACAACTAGCGTCAAGAGGATCGATGGTCCTTGAGGAACCCTACTGCCGCGGTGGCCCCCAAGCAACACTTACAACCACTGAAGGTCAATTCAGTGACTAACCGATAGTTTGACCATTTGACCTATTATTTTAATTATCCAAATAATGCCAAGTATTTGTAAATACAATTTAAATGACGAAATAAATAAAGGAAAAATACCGTAATTCTACTAGGTCCAAGTCGAGGATGTTACAAATCTTCCCTCCTTAAAGAGATTTCGTCTCCGAAATCTCGCCACGCTCAAAGAGATTAGGATAACGCGTCCTCATGCAAGACTCGGTCTCCCACGTAAGGTTTGAACCCAAACTATGATTCCACTTAACCAACACCATGGGTATATCCTTCTTTCGAAATTTAGTCACCTTACGATCTAAAATCTCTACGGGCTCTTCTATAAGTTTTTGATTTAGGTAAACATGCAAATCTTGTAATGGAAGAACTTGGGATTGATCCTCCTCATTGCATTTCCTTAAATAGCACACATTAAAAGTATCATGAATACCAACTAATTCCAGAGGAAGATCCAATGACACCGTTTGATCATTGATTACATGTCGGATTCTAAAAGGTCCAATGAATCTAGGAGCTAGTTTTCCATGCTTCCCAAACCGAATAACACCCTTTCAAGGTGAAACTTTCAAATAAACCAATTCACCCTCTACAAACGAAACGGGTCGACGATGTGGATCGGCATATTGTTTCTGTCTATCTCGGGCAGCTTTTAACCTATCACGAGCTATAGCTACCTTATCGACTGTAATTTGTACTTTATCAGGACCCACAAACTGTTTCTCACCCGCCTCTAACCAACAAGTGGGTGTTCTACACTTACGACCATACAACATCTCATAGGGTGGCATGCCTATATTAGAATGAAAAGAATTATTATAGGCGAATTCAACCAAAGGTAAATGAGAATCCCAAGACCTGCCAAACTCCAAAACACAAGCAAGTAACATGTCTTCTAAGGTCTGAATAGTCCGCTCAGACTGACCATCAGTCTGAGGATGATAAGTTGTACTCAAGTTAATTCTAGTACCCAATTCCCTTTGCAAACTTTGCCAAAAACCCGATATAAACGAGAATCTCTGTCGGAAACAATGGACAACGGAAGTCCATGTCTAGAAATGACCTCATTAATGTAAAATTGTTCCAACTTACTCAACGATGCCTATTCACAAGTAGCAAGAAAATGAGCACTTTTGGTCAATCTATCGACAATTACCCAAATCATATCAATACCCTTAACTGTTCTAGGTAATTTGATTACAAAATCCATGGTTATATGCTATCATTTCCACTCAGGGATCTCAAGTTGTTTCAATGATCCATAAGGTTTCTGATGTTCGGCTTTTACCTGAGAACAAATATGACAAGATTCTACAAACCGAGCTACATCCAATTTCAAAGTAGGCCACCAATACAATGGTTTCAAATCATGATACATCTTATTACTTCCAGGATGAACCATATATCTAGATTTATGAGCCTCCATCAAAATCACATCCCGAAGACCACCAAGTAAAGGAACCCAAACACGCGACTGAAAGGTCTTTAATCCACGAGAATCATTAATCAACAAATCCTTTCTTTTGATCATCACTTCGGATTTCAAGTTATTATCCATCAAAGCCTCCATTTGTGCTAATCTCAATTGATCAATCAAATCCGAAGAAACCTCCAAACGCATAAAACAAATCTTTTCGGATTTTCCTTTCCTACTTAACGCATCCGCCACTACATTGGCTTTACCCAGGTGGTAACGAATCTCACAGTCATAATCTTTGATCAATTCTAACCATCGCCTTTGTCGCATATTGAGCTCTTTCTGAGTAAACATATATTGAAGACTTTTGTGATCCGTACAAATGACACATTTCGTGCCATAAAGATAGTGCCTTCAAATTTTCAAGGCGAATACCACTGCCGCAAGTTCTAAGTCATGGGTAGGATAATTAATCTCATGAGGTTTCAATTGACGCGACGCATAAGCAATAACACGGTCTCGTTGCATCAAAACACAACCTAAACCCGCAAAAGAAGCATCGCAATAAACTATAAAATCATCGGATCCTTCAGGTAATGCTAACACCGGAGCCTGACATAACAGTTGTTTCAATGTCTGAAAAGCCGATTCCTGTTGTTCATTCCACTGAAACTTAACATCTTTTCGAGTTAATTTCGTCAAAGGACCCGCAAGTTTAGAGAAATCTTTAATGAACTTTCGGTAATAACCCGCCAACCCAAGAAAGCTCTTAATCTCAGAAGCAGACTTAGGTGCTTGCCAATTCATAACTGCCTCAACCTTGTATGGATCTACCTTAACTCCATCTTTACAAATGACATGTCCCAAAAACTGTACCTCCCGAAGCCAAAACTCGCATTTCGAAAATTTAGCATACAATTTCTCCTTTCTCAAAATGTCAAGAACTAATCGCAAATGCATCTCATGGTCAGTCTCAGATTTGTAATACACCAAAATATCATCAATGAACACAATAATAAACTTATCAAGAAAAGGTCGACATACTCTATTCATCAAATCCATGAAGATTGCATGAGCATTAGTTAACCCAAAAGGCATAACAAGAAATTCATAATAACCATATCTAGTGCGAAAGGCAGTCTTAGGAATATCCTCCTCACAAACCCGCACTTGATGATAACCCGACTTCAAATCAATCTTAGAGAAATAGGAAGACCCTTGTAATTGATTAAATAATTCATCTATTCGAGGCAAAGGGTACTTATTCTTAATGGTTCTCTTATTCAACTCCCTATAGTCAATACACATACGAAAAGTGCCATCTTTCTTTTTAACAAATAATACAGGTGCACCCCATGGAGAAGAGTTGGGCCTAACAAAACCCTTATCTAATAACTCCTGAATTTGACTCATCATTTCACGAATTTCTGAGGGAGCTAATCTATAAGGAGCTTTAGCTATAGGAGTAGAACCAGGAATTAAATCAATTTTATACTCTACTTCTCTAATGGGAGGTAGGCCAGGCAATTCATCAGGGAATACTTCCGAGTATTCAGAAACCACTCGGACATCAGAAACGGTTTTCTTTTCTAAATTAGCATCAATGACATAGGCCAAGTACGATTCACACCCTTTGGCTAACGATTTTCTAGCTTTCAACAAAGAGATCAAAGGAATACCTCCAGTCTCCCTTTCCCCTCGAGCCACGACATGTGACTCATCCGAGATTAGGATTTTTATCAACTTTCTATGGCAATCTATATTAGCCTTATTCTTACTTAACCAATCAATTACCAAAACCGCATCAAAACCGGGAATATGCATCAAAAGGAAAGAAACAGGGAAACTATGGCCACCAATCAAAATATTAGCTCCAGTCATCGATGTGGTAACCAGAATCATTTTACCATCCGCTACCTCAACCTCAATAGGATTTGTAATAACAGTTGGCGTCAATTTCAGTTTATCACAGAAAAACATGGATATAAACGAACAATTTGATCCTGAATCAAATAGAACACATGCCGGTACATAATTGATAAGGAAAGTACCGGTTATGACATCCTCCGTCCTGACAGCTTCATCAGCTGTCATCTGAAATGCCCTGTCGGATGCTGATGGTGCATTATTCCTTTTCAGGCTAGACGATGAAGACCCTCCCACCGTACCCGTTCTCTGTCTGTTAGCCTCAGTACATTTCCCTGCTCGGTGACCCTCTTTATGACAGTTCCAACATACGTTATTAGGAAAAGTACAATCTTTAAAATCATGTCCAAACTGTCCACACTTGACACATTTGAGAGTTTGAGGAGTACAATGTCCTGTGTGCTTGGATTTACAACTTCTACACCAATTAGCTCTATCCACAATATCACTACCACTAGAACTTTGTTTCCTACCTTGCGGGGATCCATGCCACTTTTTCTTTCCTTGATTCACCGAGGAATCACCTTTAGATTTAGAAGAAGATCTTCCTTTAATTTCCAAGTCATGTGCCCAAATATCACCATCCACAGAACGGGCTAATTCGAAAGCTTGAGTAAGAGAACCCGCTAATCTCACAGTTGTTCGGTAAGTATGTGGCAACATCCCAACCAAATGGTCAATCTTAGTCTTTTCATCCGGAACCCATTGTTGCACAAACCTTAACTTATCAGAAAACTGAGAAATAAGCTCATTCATGGTCATATCATCCGTCAATTGCATATCCATAAACTCTCGTCGAATACGAGTCATGTCGAATTCGGAACAATATTTCTTACATACCTCATTATAGAAATCAGGCCATCTAATGGACTCCCTTTGTTGTGATGTCAAAGGTAGTGTAATTGAATCCCACCATGCCATAGCCAGACCCTTAAGAAGTTGAACCGCATATGAAACCTTTATCTCATCCTCACACCGACAAACCTCAAACTTCCTTTCCACATCCCTTAACTAATCAAGAGTGACCGAAGGATTGGTACTACCCCAAAATTTAGATGGTCCACTAGATTTAAAAGTCTTAAAAGAACATAATTTAGGTTGTAGTTGCTGGGATGACCGGGCTTGTTGATCACGCAATGATTGTTGTAAGCCTCTAAGTTTAAGTACTTCCTCCTCTAACTGTAAGACATAGTCATCACGATCTAAATCACCCGCGGAAAAAGATGTACTAGACTGACCTCGTCTATCAATAGGATTTTCTGGAGGAGTAACTCCCACTCTAGAGACGTTGTTGGGATTATCGGTCGGATGTTCACTATCTGCCATATCTGTAACAACACATCATCTCACAATTCGTTAATTGTTAGTACCTACACACTAACTAATTCTACTATCATAGCTAAATCCCATACCCAGGAATGTTTGACTATCACCAATAGATTTGGGATTGAACACTTAACCCATGTTCAATTCACCAAAACCTTTGCTCTGATACCAATTTGTAACACACACCAAATTCACAAGGCTATTATTTTATTTTTATTTTTTTAGACATAACGGAAGCGATAATTAATAATTACAACATGGTTTACCATTTAAAACAAAAGTGCAAATCACATAATATTATTCAAACACTTAACTTAATACAAACATTTAAATATTACGCCTTAGTGTAATTAAATCCAACATGATGATAAACTATTAACATGATTGACCAAAACAAAGTAAGCGGTGTCAAACATTCTTTTCTCAAACTCTTGCCAACCCACATACCAAAGATCACCTGCAAGGAGTTAGGAGGAGGGATTAGCACAAAGCTAAGTGAATAGATCAATAAGTAACAACCTAACTCAGATTAACAATTGTTTACAACTAAGCATCATAAACAACTAGCGTCAAGAGGATCGGTGGTCCTTGAGGAACCCTACTGCCGCGGTGGCCCCCAAGCAACACTTACAACCACTGAAGGCCAATTCAGTGATCTAACCGATAGTTGGGTACTATTACTTCATACAACATTATTTCAATAAACAACACATGTACAAAGCACTAATGTTGTCCAAGTAATAGTATCCTAACCCAATCGCAATTGACCTCTGAATAAATCATATAATTCATAATAATCATGACAATATGTAATTAAAAACGGTAAAACTACATTTACTCGCTGTAACCAGATTGTTACAACTAACTTAGATCGTAAGTCATAGATCCACTCACCCTTACAATCGCAGTCTCCAATCAAAAGTCTTATATTATTGAGTCTTCGGATTATCTGGAAACATAAACGATTAATAAGTTAGAAACTCAACAATGTAGCCTATCTCAAGGATCACATAATGATTATGTCTCAAAATTAACATTCACTTTTACATATTAAGTTTTACTTAGCATAACATACATATATGCATATACACACATATATACTTATATATATACAAAAGTACCGCACAAATAAACTATTCTGATTTGGTCCCATACCCGATCGGCTATGAGACCCTAGCCGATCGGCTAAGACAATATACCTGATCGGCTCAAGACCAACCGATCGGCTGATCTAAGCATCCTAAAAACATTGAGTTCAGACACGAGTTGCTGTTTACATTTTGAACTAAACTAGCCGTTCAGCTAATTTTAGCCGTTCGGTTTAACATTCATAGCCGGTCGGCTATGCACTCTCAGCCGATCGGCTGAGAGGTTCAAACCAGACCTCAAACCTGCAACTCAGAATATGCACGAACCAAAAATCCCAAAACATGAAATACAAATAGAAAACACTAATTCACTCTGTAATTCACCTCAAGTATCATCAGTAAACATGGTATAACAATAAACAACAACATCTAACACCAAAATCTACACATGCATCGTGTATTTAACTCAATTACAATCAATTCAAACACAAACATGAAAGTGGGTATAATACACTTACAATGGAGTTGGTAGCAAGAAGGTGATGATGATAATCAGATGTAGAGCCACAATCACAGGTCCAAGTAATGGTTAATTTGATTTCTCTTGATTTCTAAATGTATATGTGTGTGTTCTTAAGGTTTTAGGTACAACTCAGAGGATGAAGAGAATGAGGTCGACATACACACTTAACTCAAGTATCATTCAGTGTATTTTAATCCCCTTCTAAATCTATTGTCTGGAACCTAAAGTCAATTGCGAGAAAATACATTTTATTATACTATCATCTAAATTAGTTTAAAACAAGCAATAATTCATTTATCACTATAAGTCGTTTGACCATTTGACCTATTATTTTAATTATCCAAATAATGCCAAGTATTTGTAAATACAATTTAAATGACGAAATAAATAAAGGAAAAATACCGTAATTTCACTAAGCCCAAGTCGAGGATGTTACACATATGATCACGATTGTATTAATCATAGTTATCAAACGTTGTTGATGATGAAGTTTGTAGTCACGTGGTATTTGATTGAGAAATATGTTAATGGCATTTCACACCAACATATAAGATGAAATAAATGGTCCACCTGATTGAAGAAAATTAGATGAGACATGCGTGGTTACATCACATATTGAGGTAAAACTAAAGTCTCATTAAAGATATTCTATGTGGTGTACTAAAGATTTGAAAAGGAACATATAAAGAAATTATAGGAGGTCGACATCTACTTTAGAAAATGCGATAGTAGTAAAGAGTCGTGACGAAATTGGTGCAACACATGAGGTCATTCCTTACACATTGCATTTAACTATGATCATATTACAAGAGAGTGACTCATTAGTCATTGTTAGGAGGTTGAACATGACTCTTATATGATGAACATAAGAAATGATTGACGACTTGATCCACGATAAGGATGAACAAGAAATCAATTTGAGGAACATTGATGAATGTCGATTAGTGGCGACCCGATGATGAAGATATGACGAGACATGATGAGGAGTTGATGAGAGATGAAACGATATGACGTGATGTGACAAGATGGTAAAACCGATAAGATTTCAAAGGCGACTAAGGCAACTCAATACGAGTGCAATGAGCACTTAATGAAGAAAACTAGAGTGACGAGGACATCATGGGTGTTCTCCGATTAAATTATTGGAATTCTTATCTTATTCGAGAAAATATTTAGTTACCTACATAAATACAATTAAGAGTGACATATGATGAACGAAGTATTAACAAAAAATAATTGAGGCCATCAGATGAAAATCAATAGATAAATTTAAGACTTGACCTGGATGTTAAGAGTCTTTAATGATGACATCATGGGGGATAAATACCTCATATGTCTTCATAAACTATGTGGACATGAATTTTCCATCTAATTTAGAAAGATTTTAGATGTCCACGCGATGACAAGTTAGATGATAATATATTAAGATGATTGTGGTAAAGTTAGCAACTACTGAAAATATAATACGTGTGCAAACCATTTTGAGTGTAAGGAGTTTGAATCCTTGAACACCTAATTTTTGTGACGAGGATAGATGGAGGTGAAACAAAAATCTTAAATTCAATTGAGGCTAGACGTCTCTTGAGATTCGAGAGCTAACATTAGAAAATCATTCAAAGATGAAATAAAGAAGTGAATATGATAGAAGATGGTAATCCAATAGAAGAGTGCTTAGGTTCTTGTCTATCTTCATGCAATGATTGACGTTCAAGAATTAGATAATTGAGCTTAATGAAACCATTGTTCTTCCTGAAAAGGACCAAGGGTTTTGTGGTGGTTAGTTTGTGTTTTGAGATGTGGTGCGACAATTAAGACGATTAACTACACATCATAGCTAAAGAGGATGTACGAAAAAAAAGAACATGCAATTTCTATGAGTCGAAGTGTAACGGCAGACCAACAGTGCACAGTTGAACAAACTAGTGAAGATTTTTGGTGACAATACTTTCATGGTGCGTGTGTATCCAATACACCAACCATGAATGTACATGAAAAACGCACAACCAAGAAAATTGAACTTGAGAGACAATATATAAAGCTAAATTATTGAAGAACTATTATTGTGTAAGTTGATTTCTATTTAAGTAAAATGAATATAGTAATGGAAACAATGACCTGAAGAGAGAAAAGAGAACCATTTGAATGGAGACTCATAAAAATAACCTAGAGACAACTAACATGATTAAGATCACACTAGTGATACGATGATATGAAGAAATTTCAAATCTCATATTTTGATGACGAAGTAATCTCAAATGAAGATTGGCAACTTAGTTGCAAAATGAGAGTAATTTGTGCACGATATAAAGGTTATTGAACTACTAAAGATTTTAATGACGAGAATGAACATACATCAAAATACACAATACACAATAAATTTAGAGCAATGTTAATGAGAAGAGTTTTTCATTAAGATAAAATCAAAGAGTACAGTAAATAAGAAGTCACCAAGGTAGTGTGATGGATGACTAAGTATGATTATTTATGTCATTCAATGGTTGAATTTATAGCAAGAATTACTAAACAAATGATAGAGGTCACAATTGGTTGACGCACATTATAGTTGTCCTCGGACCTTAACCAATATGAAGAATTTAGATGAACACCTAAGAAGAGCTTCTTCATAAACTTGAGACCCAAGATGAGTGATATTGTTGCACAACTTAAACATGGGTAATTAACGATACCAATTGAGGCGATGTATAAAAATTAGTAATATTGGAATCACATGTGATTATCGGCAGTAGACTTTACATAGTTGTGATCAATAGGTTCCAAACACGAGAGCAAAATTGATGTACTTATAATAGCAACTACACAACCGAAGTAGGATATGAAAGAGGTCAAAGCACGAAGACAAAGAGGTTGAATACATGATTTTATGAACAAAACTTATTAAGAAGTAATGACAATGAAGTTAGTAAAACGAGTGTTGACATGTGCTGTCAAATGATAAAGGTACACTTAATGCTGATGTGGAATCCTTAAAATAAGAACTCCTTATGAGACTTAAAAAGGGGTAGAAATGAGATAGAAATGACACACCAAGTGTTGAACTGAGTATCAAAATAAAGAAAAGATGAATGTGATTCCGAGGACGGAATCTTTTTAAGGAGGGGAGAATTGTAACATCCCAAATTTTCAAGAATATCGAATAAATAGTATTTACACTTCTATTTAAATTATGATGACGATGAAATATGAATTAAATAAGTTTTGTGATTCATTTATAGTCAACTTGGACAAACTTGGTAAGAAAATGGTGAATTGGGGTAAAATTGTAAACTACGAAAGATAAGGGGTTGTGGGTAACAAGAAGAGAACATAATATGTAACTAAAGGGATTAAAATACCCTAATTACTTCATAAAAAATCTGGAGGAAATCATTCAAGAGGGGGAAGGAGAAAAGGGGGTAAAATTAGGGTTTGTGATTTTGATGGAATCGGTATCCGAAATCAACACGAAAGCTGTAGCAATCGACACGATAAACATTATACTACAAGATGAGATGAAGAAGATAATTCTAAGATAAAAAAATAAAGGTAAGAACTTCTTTAAATTCATTTTTTATGGTTCTTTAATTCATTTTTGAAGGATTAAGGGTTTACGGGTTTGATCGTGTATGAATACCGATATTTCTGATTATTTCAGTCTTGTTCAAAAATTTGTATAAAATCAAAATAACTCCGATTGAGATGAATATTATATTTCTAGAAACGTGAATGTGTTAACTATATTTTGTTGTGAGATAGTAGTTGGTCAATTCGGATTCTAAACAAGTCAAAATTAACGATTTCCAAAATGGGCCAGATTATGGACGAATTAAGAAACATGATTTTATATAATTCATTATAAATAGAGTTTGTCTCCAAATGATTTGAAATTTAGTAAATGACTATATTACTTAGTGATTGAAGGTTCTTTAAAGTTGTGTTAAATTTGGAATTGTAAAAGTAGGTTATAAATTGATTGATGAACATGAGCTTAAACTGAATTTGTCTCTGAGTTTGTTTTCGGTTTAATTAGAAGTCAAGAAGAGATCAAACAATTAATGGATGTTCATAATCAAAATAGAAGTAGTTCTACTCCCTTAGAATTCAATTTATGGCTGTCCTTACTCCCTTTAATGAGTAACGTTAATCTGTATCATTAAACCGAATACACGTAAAAGATTTGATTAAGATAGATATAATATCTAATTGTTGGATACGCTTTTTTAATCTACATATTTAGGTTATGAGAGCACCTGAAGGGGATTTTATCATACTTGGAGATGTAGCATCGAAGGTAAGATAATGTTTGCGAAAACTGGGTGCACAATCAAAACTAAGACGTTTCCAAAGTTAACTTGTTTTATTAAGATAACTATACTATTGTGTTTTGATTTAACTGTGATTTATGTGGGTACATGGGAAATTATGTTTTTATATGTGGGATGAGATTATGGGTAGCTATAACTATGCCATGATTCTTTATGATACTTGTACTCCATGCTTGACGATAGTCACACTAGATGATGATGCATGATGCTTAAGACATGAGACACGATTAGGGACTCTAATACTTGATGCCTAATGAATGATAAACGTACACTTTGAGATTCTTAATAATATTAAAAGATGATTGATATAAGAATTTAAAATGGATTTCCTTGATGGATCCAAATCGCGAGAACGGGGCTCGTGCAGATGTTTACCGAATACTTTAGACAATGTCCGGACGGGTTTGAGCGGTACTTGGCTGAGAGCCAATCACATATGGTACTTGCTCTAGGAATGGGCGAATCATAGAGAGGACTCATTCCTAAACGACAATGGTAGTTTGCATTTTAGCTGGCTACCAAGTCGGTACTTCATCTTTGACGAGCAGATGTAACAGAGATGTAACAAATGAAAGATGTAATAGACGAACTGATGAATTAGATGAACATATGAAAAAAAATATATAATTGATGAACGCCAAAATGTACTAAATTATAGTACTAATTACCCCCTTGTTCAATAGAATTTTTATGCATTTTATTTGAATTTGGTACTCATTTTGTTCATATTTGCATTTAGGATTTATTTGGAGCTTGAATCGGAAAAGAAGCAGAAAACGAGCTAGTATTGAAGAAAAGAAGCTAAAATGATTGAAGCTTGAAGAACTGAAGTCGAGTGGCTAAAAAGTTGAAAAATTGCATCCATACGGCGTATGGAAATCTATACGGCGTATGGATGGTGTAAGTCGGGTCGCCAGATTACGCGGGTCTAATCCATGGGCTTATTCAATCCATATGGCGTATGGATTGATTCGACAGAAACCCTAAATAGCTCATTTGCTTTCATTTTGAGGTTATCACTCTACTTTTCTCTCCAGCCGATTTTTACTTCCTAAAACCCGAATTCCAGAGATTTTTGAAGGGAAAAGATCAAGAGAATTGAAGGCTTTCATTTGTTCAATCCTTATTTCGATTTTTCGGTTCGAATACACTTATTCCTTTCATTTGACTATGATTATGATTTCGTTTTCGAATCTGATTTTCTGTAATAATATGATTGGCTAAATCCTTTATGTATTTGCTTGGATAATGATACTTAGATTATGGATTGATTATTGATTTGCGGATTTAATTGGATTTATTGAAAGTTTATGTGTTTATTTGATGATCCTTGGTTATTGAATGATTATTAGTAATTACCTAACGTGATTTTATGATTAATTGAGATTGATTTCCGTTTAATTATAAGATTATTGATAATCGTTGATTTCAATTGACGATTGTTGCTGAATATATTGAGTTTGACAGGTTAGGGTTAATAATTGGTACTGGTTATTGATGAACAAGATAACTTTGATTAGTTATAGACTTTGTTGATTCAAGTCAAGAAAATAAATCACATAAACGGTGTTGGTTTAATTTAACGTTAAATTGAAATGTTAGCGTGTTGAAAACAACTTTGTGTCTTTCTTAATTGTGTTTATATCAATCTATCTTGTAAGGAAGATTGGTAATATTTGTCAAATCACCAATAAATCCATGTGTTAGCAATTCAATAAAATGATTTCCGGACTCTAAGGAAAGTCATTCAAGCAAATGCATTTCTTTTATCATTTGAATTAAATATTTTATCATTTCTTTATTTTTTTTAATTAAGTTTTATTTAATAAACCATTTTTCATAATTGTTTGCCAATTGTTCGATCGGAACTAAAACGCCCCCATTATTTACTGTTTTTATTTACAACAATTTCCAATTTATTTAATATTGAAATCCGTTCCTCATGTTCGACTCGAACTTATCAGGCTATAACGACCAGGTATTCTTGCCTGTGTTGTGTATAGTAAGCAGGTACTCCCATTTATAAAACTTAACTCTGTTTACACAGCATCAATAATTGATGAAGCAGATGAACTAGATGAAATAATTATAAGAGATGAACTAGATGAAAGAATTATACTAGGCGAATGGATGAAAGATAAAATAGGCACGACAATAGGAAAATAATTGATTCCTTGCTTTGCTTTCCCGTTGATACATGAATCATTATAACATGTTTGTTATGCAGATTTGAGATGATTTATAAAAGATGTTTTAATTGGATTAGCTTTATAACTAACCCATTATCTTACTCAGCTTTAATTAGCTGACACTTGTTTTCTACTTGCCCGATTGTGTACACCGTGCAGGTTAGGAATACTAGGAGGATACTTGAGCGAGATGGGTAGCTAAAACAGACTGAAAAAGAATACAGACTGAAAAAGAATCTCTAGGATGCCTTAGCTCATTTTTTTAGATGCTTTTACTTTATGTAATACAAGTTGTAGGTGTTTGGGTTTTCTTATGCTATTGTGATGATAAGACCAGTAACACCCGAACATGGATGAACCGAACTGTTTGTTTAGTTATTTTTTTACATTAATAGGACGTTTCCGCACTTGATTATTTATATTAAAGTAAAGTTTTTGAAAACCCATATTTTTGAGATCAGGGTGTTACATTGTAAGTATGAATAAATGGGTTTGGTTAGAAATTAGGTTAGATTATTGATGCATGAGTATACATAGAAGCTTGATCATTTGGTTTGTTGTTGCAGTATGTTTATGAGTCATAATTAAGGTCAATTACTGAGTGAAATAGTGTATTGTATCTGCATAATGCGAAAATTGAGTTTAGGTTCGAGCTGAAAGTGTTACAGGTTTGGGTTTTGTTGATGGAAATCACAGAAACGCGATCCAGCCTCATTACACGGATCGCGTTCCTTAGTGTTATTTTGGATCAGAATGTTTTGGCCTTTGGAACGCGATCCCACCTAGCCTTTCAGGATCGTGTTTGCATGTGTTAATGTGGTAAAACTAGATTTCTTCTTTGGAACGCGATCCAGCTTCTTAACCCGGATCGCGTTTGATACTTAAAATCGGTAACAGAAGGTTTTGGTCATATGAACGCGATCCAGACCATGATGCCTGGATCGCATTCACATGTTAAAACTTGATGAATTTGTTAACTTGTGATTTGTGTACTTGTGTTATTTTAAATAGTATTGAATGTATATTATGTGCAATTATTTGACATTATTCACTAGAATAGAAGACTATGAATCATAACATGAGAATCTAACTCGGGTTTTGATTGTGTTATCAGATAAACCAAAGACTCAATAAAATAAGACCTTTGAGTGGAGACTGTGATCGACAAGGGTGAGTGGATCTTGGACTTTTAGTCTAAATTAGTTGTAACAACATGGTTACAACAGGTAAATTTGGTTTATTATTATCTATTGATAGTGTTTCATATATGTATATTGCCATGATGGTTATGGACCAAAATGAATGTCGAATGTCAACATGGATTGGGTTTGGATACTATTACTTTGAACAACATAAGTGCTTTGTACACGTGTTGTTTATTGTAATTATGTTGTATGTAGTAATAGTACCAAAACTATCAGTCTAACCACTGTTTGGCCTTCAGTTGGTTTAAAGTGTACTTGGGGGCCACCGCGGCTTGATGGTACCCCAAGGATCACCGATCCTCTTTGAAGTTATTTGTTTGCACTGCTTTGCTATAGACATTTGTGCAATTAAGTTAGGTTGATGGTTTGGATCTATTCACTTAGCTTTGTGTTAATCATCCTTATCACTTCTTGCAGGTTAAGCTTTTGATTGTGGGTTGTAAGAAGTTTAGGTTAAAGGAATGATTGACGACTCACTCTGGTTTATAAAACCATATTAACGGTTTAACATTATGTTTTGCATTAAATAACACATAACTTAATGTTTGTAATTATTATAGTAGTTTGGATTTAAAAATCATGTAATTGTGAATTGCTATTTTGTGTTTTGTATTATATGCAATCTATAATGTATGAATTTAATATATGCTTCCGATAAATGTTTTTTCTTTAAAAAAAATTGCCTTATAAATTGAACGGTGTTATATTTTTAAGTATGGACACATTTAGTTGAAAATCTGTGGGAAAACAGCCGTTTACCACGCTTTTTCTACGGATTTTGCTGTTGAAAATCATCAGTTTTGTTGTAGTGTAACTGCATCTTTCCCTTGCAATTTTACTTTAAAATGCATTTATTTTATCTGCATCTTCTTTCGGGTAATTAAGCCCCTCTGAACTGCATTAAAATTAATTACATGAGTATATTAACTTTGATTTTGTGTTAAAAAGAAACTTGATGATTAATGATTGCACTCTAATATGCCGAAGTATGCTAATATGACTTTACACATAGCAGACATTATATCGAAGGGTGTTGAATAAATTATATCAATTGTGAAACATACCATTAATTATGACATGCATGTTTAATTTGTAAAATTTTGCTTTACATAATGGATTTTTGTTGACGAATCTTTGGTTGGTATAATTTAGTGAAATTGTATTTCTATTCAATTTCATGAAAGCCACGAATGAATAAACTTGTAAGTCTTGAAATTCTTTTACTCAAATGAAATCACATTCATTTAAATTTCAATTGCTTTGATGAATATATACAAATTCTATTAAAAACATTTAAAATGCTAACTATAGCTCTTATAAGTTATAACTATGGTTAAGCATGCTATACTCAGCTTAATTTCGTAATTATAACATACAGTTAACACTACTGATAAATACTATTACCAAATATAAATAAGGAACTAAAAAGAAATATCTATATATTGTAATTAATTCATCGGAGTTCCAAATTATAAATATAAATTTTTTAACTATAGCACCAAGGACTATGGTTAGAATCCTTCTAAAAACATTTTATGAATCAACTCCAGCGTATGTAGTTACGTTGTATGTACCACTCGAGTTCTCTGTGACTGACTTATAACTGCTTAATATCGGCTATTTATACTGATTCATAACTAAATTAAACATTTTACACTTTTTTATTAGTATCGATCTTCACCATGACTGACTTCTTTTCTGTTATGAAGTACTTATTCCTCTCTTTAGAGGTGGATGTAAAAAACAACCGCTTCCTTAATAAATTTTAAATTTGTAGATGTGTTTTTACGAAAATTAATGATATATTTATACAAAATTTCTCAACCCCCTCCCTCAAAAAAACATGTTTTTACCCACTCAATGAATATATTCTAGGTAGTTCCACCTGTACTATTCTTCCTTGCTCGATCCCCACATTCTTGTGTTTTCATCATCGATTGGTGGACCATGAATAGTTGGGGGTAATTGTGCCGGGCCAAAATGACTGTTAAAAGGTATAGAAGGTGATTTACCTCGACCTTCAAAAGCAATAAAATCAAAAGCATAATGATCATGGGTTTAAAGATGTTTCAAGGGTCTGCCGAAAAATGTATCACAACAATTCCAAGTCTACATTATATAACAAATACCATCATTACATACTCACTTTAATTAATTAATTCCATGTAACAAAGAAAGCTAAGAGAATTGTGCATATGTATGCATGTCTATGTACAAGTACCTACGTGTATAATATAATGCATAAAATATCGATACATAGAATGGGAAACTAGTCATGTAAATATGATGAGTTCGTAGCTCCATTTCCGCATGAAATTAATAAATAGTTTAAGTGTTTGAAAATGTAAAATTATATGACGAAAACTTTATTATGTGTATTAACTTTTCAAAAAAATATTATGTGTATCCAATTTTGATTTATTGCTAAATGCACGTAATTTTTTGACAAAGAGTTTTGTATAAATGCAATGTGGGTGTTTTGTATATATAGATGACACACCAATCAAATTACACACAATTAATAATAATCGAATATTGAATGCACACATTAATAATTTTAAACGTTCATGCATACAATAACGTATTGCTATTCTTTGTCATATTTTCAAACACTTAATTCTTTATAAAATAACTATATTATAAAATGTCCTCGGTTATAGTATATCAACTTAAGAAACAAAAATATACCACATAAAGCTTTGATACTTTACTTGAGCAAGTGAATCAATCAACTTAACGTTGTTTCTGTTTTCTAAATTATGTGGAACTTTTCCAAGCCTTTTCAAAAGTATGGTGATTCTATTTCCATTTAAAACGACATCTATGATCCATGGAGAATATTTGCACTAGTAATCATGATATCATCTACGCTTTACATCAAATTTCAAGGACGCAATAATGTTTTTATACCCATTTGGCAACAATAAACATAACTTTATTTTAGTTTCAACAATAAGTTTTAACAAGGCTACTTAGGAATTTTTTAAAACTGATGTCACTGATTTGTATAAATGAGGATTTTGGTGGTAATAAAAAAAATAACTTTTTCCTACCTAAAACCAAATTCCCAAAACGATAAGCTAGGTTGTCTTTGATTTGCGATATTCAACGAAATTAAGTGGAATTGTAATCTTAGTTCCATTCCGAAAAAGTGTTTGATTCACAAATGCATCAATCTCAAATGAATCACATTGACTATAATTCCAATTTCATTGAGAGAATTTCAATCTCATCAAAACATTCTGCAAAATAAACACAACTTGAGATTATATGTCATCGGAAATCTTATAAAGTACTCCCTCCGTCCTAATTTTATTATCCCCAGACAAAAAACACGCAGTTTAAGAAAAATATTATCATCTCTCTTACTTTTTGGTAACAAAACAATTTTATCTTTTACTTTTTACCTACATTTTTGTCTTACATATATAAATTATGGGCAAAAATGAACTTTATCTCATTATTCTTTTCTATTTATGGAAGTGGACAATTAAATTGAGACATCCCAAAAAGGAATATTGGACAATAGATATGGGACGGAGGGAGTAACATAAAGCAAGGTGCGGCAATATGAAAGATGTAGTATTTTCAATAGGGTTTAGGGTCTAGAAATATACTAAACTTTGACCAAATGTCTATTGTGTGCACCCAACCTACATTTGCTAATTTTAATGCATTCAACTTTTTAAAAAGGTATTTTGATGTACGTTGATGACGTAGCGAGCGCATAGCGTGCCACATGGCATTAGGAGAGAGTGACATGTCATCGCTACGTCATCAAAGTACGTCAAAACACCCCTTTTGTAAGTTATATGCATTAAAATTATCAAATGTTAGTTAGATACACACAATAGACATTTTGATCAAATGTCTATTGTGTGTATCTAACTAACATTTGATACATTTCCAGACCCTAAACCTTTTTCAATATATACCGAATAAATAAACGTACATATAATTCTATAATCTATTTTAACTTGTTTCATATGAGAACAAAGTCTACATGGCTGTTTCTATGTCTATAATAATTAAAATCTATGAAGTCATGTAGCATTATTGTTCTAATTTATTTAATTATTATATATTCCATCTAAATGGTATTAATTATGTTATGAATCAAAGTTAGCCACATCAAATTGAGTACAATCAAATCATGAGGAAATTGAGGGTGTATATAATTAGTTTGGATTTGTCGTGGGTGTTGTTTTAGTAATATTTATATTTATATATGCAATATATATTGTGAATTCAAGAGAAGACAGCTGCATTATTATTACGGTTGTCGGCAGTATTCTATTTCTATGTTATTTTAATGTACATATTTCGTGTTTTTCATTTGAATATGAATGTAGACATAACTCGATGGTATCTTTCACTAAATAATTATTTTGTAAATATTAGAATACCCTAATCAATGGCGATTGTATTCCATCTTAAATATTTTGATTCGATTCTTTCATAAGAGTCTCCCAAAAATGATTGGTTTCTCAGATTATTTTTAAGTTGTTATAATTGCTAGCTTTGAAATTTAAGCAAAATTGTACTTAATAAAAATCAGTATCGTAATGTCCTGTTCGAGTTAAGGAATCGCTACTAGTCGAGAATCAATATCGTAAGAGAAGTTAGATTAATTGGGTGATAAGATTCATAAGGGCAGTCACTGTACGAGGGGTTTTGTATCTCAACTATCGATACATTCGATTAACGGTTCAGATTCACTGCATTTGAACATAAAATAAGATGCAGTAAATCTAGCTTAAATTACTGTAAATTTAAAATGTAGTGAATCTAGACTGTTGATCAAATAAATTAATGCTTGAGATTATTTTTACCCCTCATGCCCTTAATATGAGGGGTTGCTCCTCTGATCCCACATTCAGTTATTTTACCATGTACGTTTCGATAAAGATTTGTTTTCAACACTTGATTAAATAGATTTAATTTAATCAATTAATGAGTTTGAATTATGTAATTAATTGATGATTAACTAATTTAGATATATGTTTATGTATTAATCATTTATAAAAAAAAAATATAGAGTTGTCTCTCCAACAAAGAGGTTGAAGGTTCAAGACTTCAACTTCTGGAGGTTGACAATGGTATATATTTGTGAAAAATTGCAACTGTTCGTGTGTGGTGTGTGTAAATTATCGTCGTTTTAAAAATAAAAAAAAACGTTGAACATGTATCGGTGTAAACTGTAAAGATATGGCTTGAAGATTTTGCCTTTGTTAGAAAGTGACGTAATGAAACCTCTACTTATCGCGTCAAATTAATTAATTGGAAGAAAACATCATATACAACGTGTATATTTTTGTGGTATTAAATGTAGAACGTTACTAAAGCAATAATTGCTTAAATTTACGTAGTTTTCTCCATAATTACTTAATTAGTAAGTACATAACCCGGCCAGTCGCTCACCTCTCAATAGAGTACGAAACTTCTCAAATATCATTGTCAAATATGTTTCTTGTACTTCCAATACACCGACAAGCTTCTAAACGTATTTTACTAATTTAATGTTTGGAAAATGCTAACCCTATTAAAAGATTCAGACACACAAATATCATTTGTACCCTGATAATAACCATCCACCATCTGAATTTAACTTCTCTCAACTAACTTAATGTACCACAAATTTAAGCATTAAAATAATTCTTAAACATAGCCCTTAAGTATGTTCTAGCAATAATTTCTGAAACTGGAGTTCGATCCAGTAACTTGCAATTGTTAGTGAATTTAATTTGTATAGTCCGAATTTACCGAACTTTAAATTCGAGAAGTTCTATTAGATTAGTTTTTTTAGAAATCGCTTAAACTTTTTTATGGATAATACTATCATAATGTATTAAAGTTTATATTTTTGGTTATCGTATAATAGTATGTGTTTTAATGGATATATTCAGGGGCGGAGCTAGGAAATCCCAATAGACGGGGCGAGAAAAAAGTATTCTTTTTTTCTTTATAGTATCGTGGGGGCGAAATTTACAAAATTTTAATAATACCTTAAAAAAATTTCATTTTTAACGTGATTTAAAATTTATACACTGTCCCCGTCCTGTCTTTCACCCCTAGATATATTGAATTTCAAATATTATGAAAATATCTTATATATGTATTTTATTTGTTGGTTGTTGATGGATACAATCAATTATTTTTAGATCGTTTAGTACATACATTAAACATAATATAAAATTTATTATATACCATAGAACTTCTAATTAAAGTAGTAAAAATTTTATTTCTTTTACATTTTGAATCTATTAACCTTTTTTTAATGTCAAACAATGATAATTTTATAAAAGTAATTTTGAGGACATCTATGATATATTCCTGTACCATATTTAAATCCAACTTGCAAGGAGCATCAACCTTATGTAAGTCATATGTCCACAAATTATTCATTTATGTTGAGGTTCAGATTCGAACTCCTAACGACCTAAACGTACATTTGATTTGATTGTTAAAATGTAATTTTTGTAATGAATCCTGATAACCTACATTAACATCATCTACAAATTATATATTATCTACATAGTGTTTACAATTAATATAGAGAATCAATTCCAATCATCAATACAAGTGATTAGTTTATTAACTTATTGCGATTACAATTGTGTCATTGTATGAAGCCAAGAAGGCTAAGAGGAATCATCCGGGGGAAGTTGGTAGAACCGTGAAGTCTTTTATTCGACATAAAATAAAATAAAAAAACCAGTTTAATCTTTTTAAGCAATGATTAACTTGATGATTAACGGGATCATATCATATATCATAAATATACATAAATATTCTGGCACCAATGTCCGAAGTCAAAAGTCATACAAAGAATGCACGCATCAATAGTAGTACGGTACAACTTATAATTGCTCTATTTTGTGGGAACAGAAGTTACCAAGGGAAAAGGTCTGCAGGCTGTCAGAAAAGACAAGAGAATGTCTAACTGTACAAGCCCATTAAAAATAATAACAATGTGTATTTATTTATTTATTTATTATATAAAATATAAAATAATTTTAAATTAAATATTCCATTTTTCTATTATTGTAGGACTTGACATATCATACATTCTTATCTCCATGGAAACACCTCCAAATCCTTGTTTTGATTTTGTGTCTTTTGAACCCATTTTTGGCTTCTAACTTCTATATACCTCCCTTGCTACAAGTTACATACATACAAACCTATAAACAACTTTACTTGTAGTTGACAAAATGATTAAAAACTAACGAATGAAGTACTCACTCAGTTTCAATCTTATAATTCACATTTCACATTTCCTTTTCGAAGTGTCTCAATTTTATTGTTTATCTCCAAAAGTATATGGGTCTAATCAACCAAAAACAATTTGTGTACCCTAATGCATACAGGTAACTTAAAAATATGTGCAACAAGATAATGGTAAAATTATTATTGTATTAGATTATGTTTTTTTAAACTGCGTAGTTAATACTGTAGATGGGTTTTAGTAAATAGTGAGCATAATAAAAGAGTACACTTTTTTCACACAATGTGATGTGTCACAAGGAATTTTTGTTACATATTTATTGTACTTGTTGCTAAACTACAGTTGTGGAAGTACAAAAAGTTGTTGGAGTTGGCTAATCGATAGCTTGTTACCCCTTTGGTATTTCTCTTTTATTTATTTTTTATTTCATGGGACATTTTCTTTATAAATTTAAATTTTTTAAAAAAATGTATTCATGTGAAGGCTTTATTGACATGGACCGTAAGGGAAAAGGATTTGTTGTTCCAGTTCCTGTTTGTATTTACCCTATAAATATCTGTCCTTTTATGAACCCCACCCCACCACTGCTGTCACATGTCACAACTCAATTGATTCCTAAATATATTTCACTTCTTACAATTTCACGTAACCACCCTTAAGTCTTTGATCTAATCAGTTTCAGTCCCTTAACAAGTTTTCATCACACTTTCATATTTATGGCAAACGTTTAACAAGTGTAGCCCAAAGGAATTAATAAGAGAAGATGTGTCATAGTCTCATAGTGCTCAATAGTCTTTTTCTTCGCGACTTGGCAAACTTGTTCCTTTTATAGGAAAGTCATAAAAGAAGCGCTCTTGAATACTCTAGCACGAACACACAAACGATGTTTATAAAGCTTTTGAATAGACTACTAATTTTGCGTTAAGGAAAAAGTCTGTTAAAATGATCAATATCACTATCGTTTCTTATTTCTTTTCAAGTCATTGTAATGTCTCTTCAAGAGAACCATTGTGTGAAGAGTTGTATGAAAACTTAATGGTCGTCTATAGCCTATAAGCACATGATACAAGTGATTGTTAATCAACATCATCCATAATTGGTATGCTTTAAAAATCTCTCTTTCCCTTTTTTTGTCCGTTTCTTGTCAAAATGAACATAATAGTTTACTCAAGTATCGTCAAATCTTGTTTCGCCTTAATAAAAACATGTACCCTCACTTTCATTGTATTATGACTATAATCAACAATACGAGTTATAAGTATTACGTAGTGTAGAATGAAATATGCAATAAATAGCGACACATGATTATACAAATCGAAGTGCTAAAGTAAATTGTCATGTTTTGGCATAATTGTACAATATTAATTAACATTAACTGCTTGACACGTGCACATTTGAGATATTATAGCTTCCCATTTTCAAGAAACTATAAAGTTAAAACCGTCATAAAACCCAAGACAAAGTGTCATATACCAATAGTGGAGGGGGTTGACAAAAATATAAAAAATTGAAAGATTAAATATCCCTTTAAAAAAAATTATGTTGACAATTTAACTAATAACTTATTTGTCTCAATTTAAATGTTGACATTAGTTTTTTGCAGTTTTTTTCCTTTAAATGTTCATATTATTATTTTTTCCTTGTTATAAAATAGATGTGCACTTAAAATTTTTTATAAAGATCATTAATTCTCAATTAGTTTCTCATTTATTGCCTATTAATAAATCATTTTTTAATTATTTTGAGTCAAATTTGTATTGAATATAAGAGTAAAAATCAAATTATCATAAAATCCAATTCCTTTTGAGACGGATAGAGTATTAACTTATAACGTGTGATGTAAGAACATTCTTGAACATGATTTAATACATTTTTTTTGTAATCAAGTGAACGTGTTACGTGACCTTAAAAGTTAATAAACATAACATATGCATGGAATCGAATATAAGAAGACCATACAAAAACTCGTAATTGCCGATGAATTATTATAAATAAACAAAATTTAAGTCACTAAAATGTGAATTAAGAAGTGTGCCCCCTCCTATTAATTTGAACCCTCACCTTCCAGTCTGCCCCTCCATTTTCAATAACCTTCTTCAACTTTCTCTCTCTTTTTCAATTCAAGAAAATTGCTATCAAGGCTTACTTTTTTGGTGACAATTCACACCCAAAAGTAATCTTAAATACTAAAAAATATAATCTTAAATTTGTTGAAGAATCTGCAGATGGGGAGGCATTCTTGCTGTTATAAACAAAAGCTAAGAAAAGGTCTTTGGTCCCCTGAAGAAGACGAAAAACTCGTTCGACATATCACTAAATTTGGTCATGGATGTTGGAGTTCCGTCCCTAAGCTTGCAGGACTCGAACGATGCGGCAAGAGTTGCAGGCTTCGATGGATTAATTACTTGAGACCGGATTTAAAAAGAGGCACATTCTCTCAACAAGAAGAAAAACTCATTATTGAATTACATGCAGTTTTAGGCAACAAGTAAGTCTTTTCAAACTACTACTGTGTTACTTTAGTAGTTTGTGTACTGCACTTCCGTGAGGTCTGAACTCACAACCTCTGGTTAATGGGACACTGTTAATTAGTACTCCCGGGGCCAAGCACTTGTTTAATTTTAGTTACGGGTTTTGGTTAATGAGTTTTCATTGTGTTTGATTCTTCAGGTGGTCGCAAATTGCAGCACAATTGCCGGGAAGAACGGATAATGAAATCAAGAATTTATGGAATTCGTCGATTAAGAAGAAGTTAAGGCAAAGAGGGATCGATCCAAATACACATAAACCGCTTTCGGAGATCAACGATGACCATAAAGCTCCGTCGGGGAGTAACGACAAGAATTCGCATAGCTCGTACACTCTTGACGAGAAACCTCAACCGACTACTACTGCCAACATATCAACATCTTACCCGCTCATCGACAACTCGCCACCCGCCACACACGAATTTTTCCTTAATAGATTCATCACTACACACGATACAGCAACCAAACAACCCGAAACCCATAACCAACTTTCAGGGTTCCTCCCTTTTAGCTACACCCAACAACAACAACAACCACCACCAACGGAATCTACTGACCTTTTCTTTACGGATTCAAAAACATCACCGGACTTGTTACCAGAGTATAACACGAGTATCTCGAATTCGATACTCGCACCTCCACCACGTGGCACCGGCGGTTTTAATCACAATCCTTGGGGGAACAGTACAAGTAACAATAATGGGACTGGTAATAACGTTGGGTTTTTTCAATCAAACAATGGGTATCAACCATGGGGTTTCACTGATTGCACAAAAAGTCAAACCCAAGTTAATAATGGTGGTGTTGAAGGTGATCAACAAGATTATATGAGATGTTATGATCAATATCTACCATTTCTGATGGGGAAATCATCAGTTGAAACAAAACCAGAAGTCAACTTTGGGGTCAACAGTAACCATGAATTGTATCATGGACAACAACAAAGTCATGTGGATACATATAACAAGCATTTTCAAAGGATTTCAACAAGCTATGGACATTTTACATAGATTTCAGCAAATTCAAAATTTATACTGGTGTGAGCCTTCTAGAGGTTTTATTTTTATTTTCATTTAAATTTAAATTTAATGTGAGTAAATAGGCTCGTAAAGATTATTTGTCAATTTATTTTATTTCATTTTATATTATTATATTGCTTTGATTTTAAACACGGATAATTTTCCACAATATTTAACGATTCATTCGTCATAATATTCGATATGTATATTATTGTTTCAAATCATTGATATATACTATAATCATTGTTCCATAATCAACATCATTCTTTGTATAATAATAATTATTATATTACTATTTTATGTAATATGTATGTAGTTATATATATATATATATATATATATGTATGTTAATGACGTGATAGAATGACATTATTACAACTTACAACAAGTAGAATTATTGGCAACCCAAACCACTTCGAGGGTGTTTGGGTGGGCTTTTCAAATTGACTTTTTAGCTTAAAAAGCTTATTTATTTTGCCAAACACTTTTTGACTTTTTAGCTTTTCATCACTAAAAAGTTTAATTTTGTGAAGCTAGAGAATTAGAGCTTTTTGGCTTTTACCTTTTAGTTTTTTAGCTTAGCTTTTTAGCTTATAAGCTAAAAAACTAAACCTAAAATATAAACTCCAAACTAAACACCCCTTCATATTATACCGTCTCAACTTTATCATATAAAAGGTAAAATCATCAAACTTTTATACAGGGATCTTAAAATTGTGGTTCAAGTCACACCACTACAATTTAGTACTTGGTATAAGATTAGATTTTTAATTATATGATATGCTGGTTAGTAGGGGCATAGAAAGGGCATAGTCACGCGTTCCAACTTAAAAAATTTATATAAGATAAATTATTTGTACTAGCAATAGTAATATTCATATTCACCTCCTTTAAATTATTTGTATTAGCCATAGCAATATTCAATGAAAGTTAGACTGCCAAAAAAATCAAAGATTACTTTCTCCGAGTTGAATGTTTACATTACTATTTTTGTTACCTCAAAAAGTTTTCTAGACGCAAAAGATAAGCATAAAAATTATTAATTTATTAATCTCGGTAACTCATTAATGTAATATTGTGGTCAAATCCTGTATTGAATATAAGAGTAAATCTGACATTGTATAGAATTATCATAATTAAAATGAACAACCTTCTTTTGTGACATTCTTTTTTTGACGGAAGGTGAACAAAAGGAGTAACAGACAAGAAAGATATTGGTCGACAACTTTCCATCCTAAGTTCCGGTGGAATATAGAGAATTGAACTCATGAAGTTGTATATCTTTTACTTGGAAAAGTGAAAATATACATCGATCTAAACATATAAGCACAAAAATGTGATTGAGACTTGATAAAATGATAGTTGTAGTTAAAATTTAAATAAAATATGTAAACGATATATCAAATGATCATGAGTAAAGTATGTATAATTTAAGTTTTTCTATCATTATTTTGTTAAAGCCCAATCCAAAAAATACCAATTCGACTCCAACCGTTAGTCAACTTGGTAGGACAATGACTCAACATCTGAAAATGAAAGGTATCATAATTGTTTTTCTTTCTTTCTTTCTTTCTACGCATTAATAATCTTTACATCTTAAAAATTCATTATAAAACATTTATTTAAAAAACAAGAATCTAATCGAGTCGATCGTCTCAGTGAATAAAATGTTAAAAAATCGATTTTATCGAGTAATGACTATCGATCGAGTGTGTTTGTTTACTATAGATATATACAAGATATATATATATATATATATATATATATATATATATATATATATAACGTTGGAATGACGCTTGACCATGGCACCAAGTAATAATATCAAATTATCAATCATCAATCAATTCCTACATATTACTTCAAATTAAAATATTTTTAATGAGCAAGTTTTTTTGTTTCAGGTTTGTAATATCGAAAAAACTGGCTACTTTAATCACTTGCATTTACTACGATCATTTCCTTGATCAATGGTACCGCACGTACAACCAAGCTTCTAAATAATAATTTGATGTGAAATAAATATAATTATTAATTAAGTTTTCTGATTATAAACAAATTAAAGAAAAAAGGAAAATGTCGCATAAATGCAATGAATTTTAGTCTTCAAAGCAAACTCGTGATACCCGTGGTGTATGTAGTTCTTACATACGTAAACTTTTTCTTCTTATAAAACTAATAATAACATTATTATTTTTATTAAGAAGAATATACTCTACTACATTTCAATATAATTAAGGAGGTACTTATATAATTATCATAAATAAAGCGCCGTGCAGTGTCAACAATAATTTGCTTTTATAGAGTCCATTATACGGTTGCACGTGTGAATATACCAAAAAAAAAAGAGGGCTTGGGTTTCAAATTTTCAATTTGATTTTCATTCTCATACTCTTATCGATACCTACCTAGCTAGTATGCTATTATACGATTTCCATCAACAAACCAAACATCCACGTAAGATTAATTATTAAACATAAGTCAAAGTGGATAATCGAACATTAATTACCCATGTACCAAGACTGTAGTGCTTTTTGAATTTTCACCATTATATTTTATAAATATTGCACAATTTTCTATTCTAGTACTAGGAAATTTATGGCTTTGCAAACGCATAGCGCACTAGGTAGTAACATAACTTTTACAATTCTAAAATAAACAAAATATATATTGGTATTGTTTACTATTTAATCAAAGAACTTTTTATAAGAACATGATAATTGATGTGGCAAAACATAAGTTTAATTCTTATAGTAATATTAAGATTAGATGTAATATTGAGATACAAGATATATTAAGATGATGAATGATCAAAATATTGAGTTAAAAAGTAAAAACTTTAAGATTACATGTCAAATTTTAACATAATAAAAGTGGTTGTAATTACTTTATATATATAGGAGAAAGATGATGATAGAAGAAGTAAATACATAATAAAAGATTGGGAAAATAATATATACAATGAGTCAATGACAATTCCTAAGTGGACATATGTCATCTCAATAAACAAATGGGTTTTCTTTACAAGAAGAAAGAAGATATAGACAATGAATCTACTAACTTAGAACATACATAAAGTATTATTATTCAAATAGTAAAAAAAATTAAAATATTTGCTTGCCACTCTAATTATTCCATCCTTGCAAACACTATAGAGTATTTTGAGTACCACTATATATAAATGTGACCGTTTTCCGTAGTTGTGCAAATAACTATATATAGTTTCTTCTATTATGAAACCAAACAATTCGAAAATGACACCTCAATTTTAAACTTAAATCACATGCACAGAGTATACCCTTAATCACTTAGAAAAGGGAATTGTTAAATACAACATCAAAACTGCTTCATACACCACATTGTACGACACTTAAGCGTACAAATATGCAAAAACATAACTTTAGTGTATGAAACAATTTTGATGTTATAATTATGAGCTCCCCTAGAAAAGAACTCTTTACCACATAAATGATTTTTATATGATAAAAATTGTCCATAAAATATGTAGTCGAGAATTGAATGGGCACGTACATGTGTATGTCCATAAAACATTCACCGTACGACAGCATGAAAGAAATGAGCCACGAATGGTAGGGGTCAAAATAGTGAAGCCTCTTTCCTATGAACCTTCCCACGTACATATTCTATCTACAACTATATATTATTCATTTATTAATAATTTATATTATTTGATTGTATTTGTGTGTTTGTCTGTATTTATAATTTAAATACATATATTAAATAAAAATAAAAATAGTCGTAGACCATGAAGCATGTGAGTCTAATTACTGAGGGCCTACAAAGGTAGCAGAGCATTACTAAGTTATCCACAAGGGAATAAATCACAAATGGCATTGTAATATTGGGGTAACGCCACAAATATTAATACTTTATTGATAACTATATAATATATGGTTGTTATAATAACTATATGAGTTTAATTGTTTAACCATCGTGGCTCAAACTTGTCCACACTTCAAAAATGCAAAACTCCGTTGGCTACAATGTGTTATTGAGCAATTGTTAACATAATACATTCGAAACCTAATTAAACGCTAATGGATCAAAATTCAACAATCTGTTTTTGGGCAAGCTAACTTAATCTACATCTATAGCTAAATATATAGAGGTGTCACTTGTCAGTTTTTACTCACCGATAAAATCAAAAGGTTACACATATATGGCTAATTAGAATAAAATTTTGTTAGTAGTCTTTCGTTCCTTAAAGAATATCCACATTGTTATTTTTATTTGTATCAAAAAGATTTTCGATACGGATGAACAACACAAGTAGCCAGCCCGTATTGCCTAAAACTAGTATATGTTGATTACCTGATTAAAACGACTAACATCTGGTGGAGGTTTAAATGGTCCAATATAAATTTATCAATAAACAATTTGAATGTTTTAAGATTTTAAAAACATTCATGGTGACTTTTAACCCATTAAGCACATTCTAATCTCAATTTAGCAAATTTTGCACACTTGGGTATATATTGGAGATAAATGGAGTTTCCAAAATGCTATACACACCCAAACAATATGTCAAATTTATCACCTATAAAACTACTACTATAGCAATGCAAAAGAAGTACTAAATCACAATCACTGATATACTTTTGCTTGAATGTTACAATACACAATTTTGTGGATAACAATACGATCCCCACTTGTTCCTTGCCAGAAAGGGGGAAGAGCAGTTTATTATTCAATTTAAATAGTGTATCAAATAAAGATGTTCCATAAAAATTATGATTTGAATAGCAGATTGTGACAACTCTTGTCACATGGATACGGGCAGTCCGTTTCTTTCACGCTTGCTCGATCAAAATACCAGTCTCCCACTGCCAATGCTATCGGCTGCATAATATGTAATTTGAGACCATCATGATTAATAGCTTATATAATTGTGTATAACTTAACTTGTTCCCAATCATATTGCTATTTCAATAAAGTGTTAATTTATGAGCAACTTGTAAAATTGATGTGAAGATGTACCTTGTTGTTAATAACTGGAGAATCATCTGCAAACCATGTATCCTGCCTCTCTGTCTGGCAATGCGCAAAACAAGAATTCACAAACAAGCCATTTTGTTTAGATGTAGAGAATCCTTTAAGTGCATTTAGCATCTGGTTTCTGAAACCTGAAAAATGAATAGACAGAAATCCAGCATGGATACATTAGTTGACTCTCAACCGATGACATTAGAAAAGCACGTTGATCTATTTACTTTTGACATCAGCTGGATCAAATCAAAAGAATTTATCTGAAAAGAAAATGGGTCAAAACAAAAAACGTCACCTTAAGTGTCCAAAATAGCTTTAATAGAAATTTACATCATTTTCATAATAATATACTTATAGTTTTTATAAGTTTGTAGAGAAGCTATTGAATGAAAAGTGATTATTTGCGGGTCAAAACAACCTGATCCAGTCAGTTTTGACCCATGATAAAAGAATTACCTTCGTTGGCCCTTCACCAAACATGGCCCATTTTTCTACCTCTGCATTTAGTTCTGTTTGAGAAGTGTCATGAAAATGGTAAGAACGAGACAATACCTTGAAAGAAACTAATCTGAGATGGTGAACAATTCCCGGGGTTGTTCCGGCATGCCTTCCAAACACCATTAGGATCAGCAGACGCGGGAGATAAGCTTGAAACAACCTGAGAAAAAGGAAATTAAACATGGTACTTCTTACGCGTGGAAGTAAAATACAGAGAATCAGAGATGAAGTATGTACCTGCCAAGAATCATAGGCTGCATTGAGAATGAACATGGGGGTTTGGATGTGGGGAACTATGTTCTGAGGGAAAAAGCACTGGAAAAAAAAATGACGTTAGAATGGAAGCAAATACTGATATCCATCAATGTGTGGTATTTAAGGTACTTACTGAAGTTGGATTGAGTTGGTTGGTGCAAGACGGTGATAAGTTTTTAGCAACATCCTGTTAACAAATTTATAGAAGGTGATAAACATCGAATTACATACAAATCATATTTCCAACATGTTTTAAAATTTATAGTACTAAAACAACAAACTAACAAAATTCAACTTAAACAATTTAGAAGGTTGTAAACATTGGAATTCACTATAGTTTTCAAAACGATCCCCCTAATCTTTGATTAAATTTCTAAATGATCAGTGGACGCAAACATATTCAATGAGATAAAATACTATAAATGGTGATCTACAGTACCTGCAAGGTAACAACACCTTGATACATGTTCCTCAGTGTATGTCCGCCACCTACATCAGTCCTAGAATTTCATGAAAAAATAAACATAAGAAAATTAAAAGACAGAGTAAACAAATATAGCAGTCCAAAGTCTAAAGTCTTAACAGTAAAAATATCAATCTTACGCATCCATGAACATTCCAGCATCAGCCAAACACTTGACTTTGGTACTTCCCGTGAATAACGAAGCAAACTCATCACAATGTAGTATCGATGCCAGACCACCGGCTGAGCACCCAGAAAGAAGTGCCTGAAATCCAATCAATATATTATCTCGAATAAGTGATTGTTTTTATTCAGAGAATAAATAAATAAATGATTGATCAACAGATGGGTAAAAAGTAACCAACTTTTGCCCAATTTTTATTTTGTGTTAGCAACTTTTCATCATCAATAGAAAGAAACATTTCTATTTAAGGTAATTTGTACAGGTCATCTGGTAACAAATGCTAACGTGTCAGTAACACATTAAAAAAATACCTGCTTAGCGTTTTTCATCCCTTTTGACATCAAGTCTTCCATTGCTGCCAGCCATATTTTCTGCCCTCTAAATTGTAGGTTATTTGCCTGTTTCCGATATATAAAAATAATCATTGTTAACAAAAAATAGGCATATTTTGAAACTGTATAAACTGTGGATGAAAGTGATTGGATACTGCTATGCACCTTATCTTCTGAATCTCCTGCAAAGGAGGCACCATCACAATAACGAACCTTCACTCGATTCCAGTTGAAAAAATCTGTTAACAAGTGATGAAACTCATTGATTTCAGACGGGGCGCAATGAATAATGCATCTAAATTCTAGAGTTAGAAATGTTGATCCATTTACTTATGAATGGGTTGGTTCTCATTATGTTATCACCTATAATGGGTCAAATAGGCGGAATATAAGAATAGCTTAATATTAATATGTCAAATGGCTCCAACGGGTTGAAACTTGAAAGCTGACCAAAGTAATATATGTAAAAAACATACTAAATCAAGAAATTAATTGATCATTGAAATGATACTAGTCTTGCAAGCATAGACACACATATGGTCTAAAAGTGTTAATGGGTCAACTTGACCCGAACAGACCCATGTTGACCTGTATCAAGAGCATCAATCTTGACCCAGCCGGTTAATTTGACCTGTAACCTATCCTGCCCGACCTACCCAGTTTGCAACCTCTATTAAATTCTTGTAGTCCATGCTTCTGGAGGATACCTGGATTTTCTTCAGCTTTATTGCTCAAAATTCCTGTGAACGGCAATTGTTTCTCAAAAAATTTAGATGACCCACGCCTTGTTGTTTTCCGGTAAACACAAGATCTAATTGTGTTACACCATCCTCCACCCTGTAATAAAAGATAATGCTTAATAATATTAGGCTGGAAATGAAGCCATGTAAAGTATGGTATAAAAGTTAATAGCTTTTAGTTGCAACTAAAAATATGGTCAATGGTTGGAAGAACTTAAATGAAGAATTGAATATAAGTTGACAGATGCTAAAGAAAGTTAACATCAAGAACTAAAGGTGTTTACATTGTGGAGGTAAGCAAAACACATTATTAATATAGAATTGATAGGTGTCAATATCGATTTAGCTGTCACTAACCTCCAATTGAATGAGCCAACTGTTTGCACCCGACTCGAATCCACGGTGCAAATGGTACCCAGGTAATGTTCCATCTAAGCATACTGTAGAAAGTGAAACGGTAAAGAAAAGAATCTTTAAAATTTGTTTCTGTTTAAGATTAATTATAATTTATAAATAACCATCATCCAAATATATACATGTAAAACCACATGGGTTTATAAACAAATCGACAGTTAGAAGATACCCCCTATCTAAAATCTGAATCCAAAACATAGAGGAACTGGCTTAATTTAAGCAGATTTGTTTATTCTTGAAATCTGGAACCACTAGGATGAGTAAAAGTAACCCATGAACACAAATCATGTGAAAAGTTGACAAATTGTACCTATATACTAAACTTTCTTGATATATAAACACTCTAGAGTTAAAAAGCAACAAGCCAACAATAATTGACATCATATTGCAATCTTGAAACTACTTGAGTGAAAATTTGTAATAATTAAAGGTTAATTCTTCTGTCATGGAGGGATAATAATAATTATTTATAAGCATAGCAAATTAAAAGCATACTTCATATATCTAAACAGCATCAAGCAAATTGTAAGACACTTAAAAATTTAATACTAGTATAAAATATCTTTTCTTTTTGTTCAAAAATCAGTCACACACTATGTACTGTAACTACTAATTAAGTAACACAAAAAGAAGTAGCAAAAAACAACCAAACCCCCCAAAACAGCATCAATTAGCAATAAAAAGTAACATCAAGTTTTATTAATTCTACAACTACAAATCTTGATCTCAACAACACATAAAACAAGAAAACACAAATGCAATTTCATACCAGCTCCTTTAGCTGCAGCTCCTGGAATAAGTGTCAGACCCACAATAAGTGGATTAGGAGCAGCAGCAGCAGATGCTTCCAACAAAGATATCACTTCACTTGTATTGTGATGAAACTCTGCATCATCAAACTCATACCCATTCACTAATTTCCAAGAAATATTTAATCCAGTTACTACAAAAATCATCATGACCCATTTGCAATATTGGTTCCTCATTCTTAAATCTTGCTCCACCAAAGAATTTTTTTTTGAGTTTTGATATAAAAAATAAAAATAAAAATATATGTATAATATAAGAATATCTGTGGGGATAAATCTGAGTAGCTAATCAAATCATGTTGAAGTAGTGTTGTGAGAATCTATGTTTAGTAAACAACATAAGCATGAGTTAGAGAGAGAAAAAGAAAGAGAGGCAAATTATGTTTTTTGCCGGGCCAAATGCCAAGAAATATGTTATGCTTTTTCTCTTTTCTTATTATTATTGCCTTTTTATTTAAAAACTACACGAGCTACGTTTCGAATATTTTTGTGAAAATTAATGGTAATGTATAGCTTTTGCCTCCCTATACTTTCCTTATTTTGTGTATACTGCCCTTAATTTTGATACATTATATATATATATATATATATATATATATATATATATATATATGTGTGTGTGATATAAGTGACGGAGTAGCTTTGTAGTCGGCAACACTAACATAAGTCACCAGTCAATTAAACCGTTTGGTCTTTAGGAGTGTGTTATTTATCATTTTTAAACGGTGCACCTTACAGTTTAGTAAAAAAAATTGTAAGCTCAATGGTGACACGCACCTTTTGTCTTCAAAATTAAGGGTGAAGTTCAATATTTACAACTTGCTAGTTGAAAATTTTTCTGAGGTGTTAAAGTTTTAGCATATTTGGTTCTACTTTTAGTTGCCATTTATACTAGTTTCTCACTTAAGATATACTTATAAAGTTAAAATATTCTAAGAAATCAACATTAACAATGTAATCTTTCATTTTAAGAAACAATAACAAAATTAATTTCGATTTGGTTTCAAATTTTATCTCAAAAACCTATGTAGTTGTGCGAGTTTTATAATTTATGTGTTATCGGTGAACTATATTTTCTAGGTCCGTATTATACCACTATAAATATAATGCAAAGTTATATTTAGAAAATGGGTAACTTAGGTGGAACTTTTAGTCAAACGGGTCGTTGAGTCATCAATACAGATTGATGGTTACGGAATTTAGGTGACTTAATTATTTGAACTAGGAGCGTCGTTCAAATATCTCTTCTATATCTATATCTATCTATCTATCTAGTAATGATAATAACAATAATAATAATGTTTATCATGGAAAAACAACATGAGATACCGTACAATTATTTCATGTGATTATCATTTTCCCGTTTATAGGTCAACATGAAATCGTATAATTATGTCTCAAGATTCTTAATTACTAGATATTGTACTTCTTCCTATTGAGGTATATTAGGTTATTGTTAACGAGGATTGAAGACCGGAAGTTATGTTCGGGAAGTATGAAATGAGCATAATTAACTGGAGGTTGTGTATAGAATTAACATGTAAAATAATTACAAGGATATATAGACTAGAATTACACGTACATATGGCTGTCTTTGAGTTTTTTGCGATCCAGATAAAAAAAAAACGTTAATCTCAATACTAAGGCCCTATAATAAATGCTAAATTGTAGTACATGATTAACAGTATGTAAATTAATCAATTTTTTACGTCACAATCAACTTTGACAAAATCATGTATGTTTTCATCTATCTATTTCTTAATTAAAGTTAGAATATTAATCAAATTATATACTCCATGTGTGCGTGTGCGTGTCTATATACTTTTCTGGAGCCCTATAAATTAGAGGCAACGAGCAGTCGATCGACTCTCAATGATAGCCTTACACACACTACACAAGGTTGAAGACTAGACTATAAGTTTTGCACCTTAGAAGATCAAACTACCAACTAGACAACCACCTAACTTAAAACTGAAATAATTTCCAACACATATTTTGGCACGTTTAACTTATCAAGAGGGTGTTTGGGGGAGCTTATTTGAGTTGCTTATTGCTTATAAGCAATTAAGCTAGAAATTTCTAGCTTATTTTGACTCATCTCACAAAGAATCACAAATAAGCAAATAAGCTTCACAAAATAGGCTTATCCAAACACTTATATTTAAACTTATTAAGCAAATAAGCAATGAAAATTAGCCCCCAAACACCCTCCAAGTCTCATAAATATCGTTTTAGGTTTTAATAAGAACCGCTCATGTAGTATAGAAATTTCAGTCAGTGACATACTTAAAATTTAGAGTGACTTGTAATACAAGTATCTTCAAATTTTGTGAATAATAGCCCAAACAAGAATGAAACGAATAATGGAGTTTCTTATAAGAAATATATACTTTGTAAAGCAAGTAGACATGTAGCTTCAGCAACTACCACTACCTTCAACATGTCTCTTAATTTGGTCACTGTTAAATTTTGCCCCATTTGATTATTCTTGTTTCATCTTCTAAAATGCATGAAAATAATGGTATTGTCCAAAAATAAGAACCAACTAACAATTTTCAACATATTATAAGTTGGTATGGGCCAAAAATGATGGTGAGTTTTTGTCGTCATGGGATCTTAAAATGTCAGATATAATTTGTGTTAATGATAATGAATTACGGAGTATTTTGCAGTTTAGTATGTTTTATCCACCGTTACCTTGTCCTCCTGCAATTACACTAAAATACGTTTTTCTTTTAATAAATAATAAAGAATAACGATTATTAATAAAGAAAAAAAGGACCTTTGTGTTGAGTTGTGATGATAATAATGCTATGTGTACTTTTGCGTTGAATTGTACTATTGTCGATCCATATTCAAATGTATGTGGTCGATTTATAAATGTGGTACTTATCTATTTATTTTGTGAATATTATGCTTAATGCTTTCGTAAGCAGATGATTAATTTATCATATTTTGCAATTTACCGGGATAACCTTTTACCCTAATTTATGGTATTTTGTTCTTTATATTAAGAAAATGCTTAAAACTAATGACATTGTGATTATAGAAAGTAACTCCGAGCGCTTTTTCCTTATATATACTATTAAATAATGTCTAAATATGAATAGATGAATCATTATGTGCACTTAACTCTTTAACAAAATTACCACGACCACTTAAACTTTAACTCAATAATACTTTACTATAGTCTTGTTTTTCTCCAAAGCTCAAATATATTTTCGCTGGTCGATACTAACAGAGCCCTGGGAAAGAATGGTATATGACTATATGTATCTTCTTTTTAAATTTGTTTGACTTATTAGTTATTACCAATGGGCTTTTCTTAAAAAAAAAAAAAAAAAGCCTTTTCTAAAAATTAGTTATTACCAGTGAAAAAATCTATTGGTAATAATGATGCTGTAGATATGACCTTGAACATAGCTTTTATTATCAATAATACTTTCAATGAGAAGGTTATGATCAACAAAATTACTCTAAAGTAAATATATAAATCTCGTATTCAAAATCAAAAATAGACAGGAGCAATTAGTTTCAAAGTCTCATAAATATATGCATTTTACGTATTCGAAATCAAAAATACAATTACTCAATTTTATCAATGTAGCTAAAATTAAAGATATGATAACATCATAAAACAGTTAGTTTACTTATTATCATATCGTATAATATAGTTCTACTTTTAGGATAATATACTACATAAATATATGTGAGTCGTGTATATACACGGATATACATCTAATACGTAAATAAAATTAAGGTGACATCATAACTAATTTGAATATGGATTTGAGTAGTAGTGTACGTGTGGGCCTGCCGACAATATAAGTGGACAGCTGCAATTGGATCACTCACCCGGCCCATTTCCCTTCTCCTTGCAAATTACAATTGCATGCCTTTATACAATTGAGTGGTGGTCTGGTCACTGGTGGTCTGGTGGTCTGGTGGATGTCATTCTCTTAAAATGCTTGTTATGTTATGTTATGTAATGTCATTATCATTATCAAATAATGGTCACCATATTTTTTGATTTGTTACTATAATTACATATATACTTTACATAACTAACTACAAATGTATAATTTTGAATAAAAAAAATGATAATTTGACATAATTAATTAACCTCAAAGTATATTATATTTGAATTCAAATCTTCACATATTATATACAAAGCTTATAGATCATTTGACTGCATTCACCTTAGTACAACTTCGATAATTTATTCGTAATGGTTGATGATACGTATATCTCGATCTTGATTGAGATTTTGCTTCTCAACATTTGTGAGGTTGAGCATGGAAGTGTAATGAGAGTTGTCCTCGTTTTGTTTCTACATGAACCCCAACTTGGATCAAGACCTATGTTAACGATCATTCGTTCTTTCTATGTAGGCCTACTTGAATGGTACGCAGATATTGTAGAGTATCAATATTGAAATTATAATATTTCTCAGACTTTTAACTGTAGCTAGTTAATTAATCTGATGACATGGCATTGGGATTTTCTATTCATTTCTTATTCATATATATTTTTTAAAACGTGTTTGTATTTAAATCATTTTTGTATGTGTGTCAACTAACCAAGCAGAAACATAAATTATTTTTAAATCAACTAATTTGTTTGTGAATGAGGTTCAGAGGAGAAGATACCATTTGAAGAGAATGAGAAGAAGAATTTTAAAAGTTTCATTTTTACCACCTTCACCTTTATAATATTGTACATTACCCCCTCCTACTTTTTATCTCCCCACCCCACCCCTCCCCTCCCCTCTATTAGTAAATATGTAAATTATTATGTAAATCATGTATTTTAAGATAGTTTGTTAGTAGAAATCATTTCCTTGTATTCATGTATTATCTCTCCCTATATTATGGGATCTCAGTGGAATGAAGGCATCGAGACATTTTACCAAATCACTTTTATGGTATCAGAGCCTTGTCTCTGAAAAACCCTTGAACCCCTAGCCGCCGTTATTTTTCTTCTCCTTCTTCTTCGGCAAGAAGAAACTCAATTGAGCCATGGCTCCATCCAATGAAACCACACCCAAACCAACGAGCCTCCATCCCGTCTACACTGTCACGAACATCCAGAATAAGGTTCGGATACTAGATGGCACCACGGTTACGTATTCATCATGGGTAAAGCTTTTCAGGCTACATGCTAGAGGTTACAAGGTACTCGATCACATCGACGGTACGCCGCCTCCAACCAGCGCTGACGCAACCTATGGAACATGGGTTGAGATCGACGCAATTGTATTGCAATGGATCTATGGTACGTTGTCTAATGATCTCCTTGTTCGTGTGCTTGATGCTGATGCTACTGCTTACAGTGCTTGGACAAAGATCCGCGACATTTTTCTCAACAACAAGGGTTCCCGTGCCGCCGCCCTAGAACACGAGTTCACAAATCTAACTCTGGCCGCCTGCTCCTCTCTGGACGAGTACTGCCAGAAAATTAAAAACCTCGTCGAACAACTCACGGATGTGGATAACCATGTTAGTGACAGGCGAAAGGTTCTTCAGTTGGTTCGTGGTCTTCCTGCAGAATACGACACAGTCGCTTCTTTCATCAACCAAAGCGATCCTACTTGGGACGCAGCATGTAGCATGGTTCAACTTGAACAACAACGTCAATCAGCTCGCCAAAATTCTGCCCAAACAGCTATGATGGCTCCTTCTGCCGCCAAAGGTTCACCCACCACCACCATTGCACCACCACCACCCTCTGCCGATCAGCGATCATACGGTAGAAGCCGTGGCCGTAACCGAAACTCTGCGCGTGGGGGTCGATCGCCCAACATGGTTCGTGGTCGCTATTTTGGTTCGACTGCCTATTCTGGTCCCGGTGCTCCAATACCTCGTGCCTACCCGCCATGGGCTTGGTGGGCCCCGCCGCCCTGTCCATATCCAACACAACCAAGTGGATGGCCCAATGTCTCCTGGCCTGGTAGTCCGCAGGCACCATCGGCCCAACCTGCTGAGGCCCATATGGCATCCCAACAAATGGGCTCTACTTCTGCCCAACCATCTGACACTCAGCCCACACATGATTTTAATGCTCTCAATCCGACTGATCTTGGAGCAGCATTCCAAAGCATGCATCTCAACTATCAAGATCCTTCATGGTACATGGATACAGGCGCATCATCTCACATGACTACTGATGCAGGTAAAATTCACTCCCCGTTATCATCTTCTAATATACGTACTGTATTCGTTGGTAATGGCACTAGTATACCTATTCAAGGATCCGGAAATGGCCTACACATAACTCCTTATAACACTTTCCATCTCCGCAACATCCTTTACACACCAAATATCATTAAAAATCTCTTATCGGTTCGCCAATTTACTCGTGATAATAATGTATCTGTTGAATTTGACCCTTACGGTTTTTCTGTGAAGGATCTCAAGACATGGAAGATTCTTTCGCGCCACAATAGTTCGGGTGATTTATACCCATTCACTGCCCCAAGCTCATCACCAACAGTTCACCTTGCCACTTCCACCACCGATCAATGGCACAACCGACTCGGTCACCCTAGCGCTACCATTTTAGATTTTCTTCGTACTCGTTTATTTATTTCTTGTAATAAAGTCAAACCGTGTACGGTTTGCCACTCGTGTCAGTTGTCGAAAAACAAAAGGTTACCTTTTTATGATTCAATTACTACTACTTTTGCACCATTTGATATTATTCATTGTGATTTGTGGACGTCTCCTGTTAGTAGTAATTCGGGTTACAAATATTATATGGTACTTATTGATAACTTCACACAATATGTATGGATTTACCCCCTTAAATACAAATCTGAAACCTTCCTCAACTTCACCAAATTCCATAGACTTATTCTAACTCAGTTTAACCGTAAAATAAAATCTTTCCAATGTGACTTAGGGGGGGAGTTTGATAACAATGAATTCAAAACATTTGCTTCAACCAATGGTCTTGTATTCCATTTTTCTTGTCCTCAAACCTCACCTCAAAACGGCAAATCTGAGCGCATGATACGTCGCCTTAACGACATTGTCCGCGCTCTTCTTACCCATGCTCACCTACCCCCAAAATTTTGGGTCGAGGCCCTTCACACAACCGTTTATCTCCACAACATCCTACCCACTAAACGCCTAAACTCTCTTACCCCCACCTATGCCCTATACCTTCGACACCCAACATATGACCATCTACGGGTCTTCGGGTGTGCATGCTACCCAAACACCTCAACGACTCAACCCCACAAACTCCACCCTCGCTCTATCCGCTGCATTTTTCTTGGGTATCCTACCAATTTTCGAGGTTACCGCTGTCTTAACCTTACAACCGGCAAAGTCCTCCTATCTAGACACGTCATATTTGATGAAAACTCCTTCCCGTACACAAACACTACACCATCAAACTCGTACACTTTCCTTGACGACCACTCTATTCCATCACCTTTCTTCACACAAAACGACACACCACCACCCTCCCCACCGTCCCCACCATCTCCACCCCCGTCACCACACCTGCCCCAAACGCCACCATCTCCACCGCCACCCACCATCCCGCCTACAACCAACACCCACACTATGACTACCCGTGCCAAGCACGGCATCTTCAAACCTCGCCAACCATTAAATCTTCATACTTTCACTCAACCTATCGTCTCTCCTATCCCGACCACCTACGCTAAGGCCATAGCGGATCCAAATTGGTTAAGTGCTATGAACAATGAATATAATGCGTTATTGGAAAATGATACTTGGGAACTTGTACCTCGTCCCACTGACCGCCCAATTATCAGATGCATGTGGCTGTTTAGACATAAATATCATGCGGATGGGACGCTTCAACGGTACAAAGATCGCTTGGTGGTTAATGGCAAATCTCAAACAGTTGGGACTGATTGTGATGACACATTTAGTCCCGTAGTCAAACCAACTACCATTCGAACGGTTCTAAGCCTTGCTGTTTCTCGTTCTTGGCCAATCCACCAACTCGATGTGAAAAATGCGTTTCTACATGGTGATCTTCAAGAAACGGTTTTTATGCACCAACCACCAGGTTTTGTTGATAAAAATGCCCCACATCACGTTTGTCGTCTTCGTAAATCTCTATACGGGCTCAAGCAAGCCCCACGGGCATGGTACAATCGATTTGCAACTTATATTACCAATAATGGATTTCGAAGTAGTACACGTGACAACTCGTTGTTTATTTATCGGCAAGGGACTCGTACTGCTTATCTTCTGTTATATGTTGACGATATCATTCTTACAGCCTCGGACTCAACTTTCTTGAATTCCATCATTCAGACCTTATCAAGGGAATTTGCTATGACAGATCTTGGAGAGTTACATCATTTTTTGGGGATTTCCGTTAAGCACAACAAACATGGCTTGTTCTTATCTCAATCTCAGTATGCACATGACATTCTTAAACGGGATTCTATGGCTCAATGCAATCCGTGCAATACACCTGTAGATACCACATCCAAGCTTAGTGCTACTGCAGGAAACCTATTACCTGATGGTACTTTATATCGCAGCTTGGCCGGTGCACTCCAGTATCTTACGTTTACTCGGCCCGACATCTCTTACGCTGTACAACAAATTTGTCTGTTTATGCATGCCCCACGAGATTCACATTTTAACTTCATGAAAAGTATACTCAGATACATTAAAGGAACAATCGACTTGGGCATACGCATCATTGCATCTCCTAGTCACACTCTTACGGCCTACTCGGATGCAGACTGGGGTGGTTGCCCTGATTCCTGACGATCAACTTCTGGTTATTGTGTTTATCTTGGTGACAATTTAGTGTCTTGGTCGTCTAAACGACAATCCACAACATCTCGCTCCAGTGCCGAAGCCGAATACAGAGGGGTCGCTAATGCCGTGGCTGAGGCAAGTTTGCTGCGCAATTTACTTCTTGAGCTTCACGTCCCATTGCGCCAAGCAACTATTGTTTACTGTGATAACGTCTCAGCAGTTTATCTATCAAGTAACCCGGTTCAACATCAGCGAACCAAGCATGTTGAAATTGATATTCACTTTGTGCGGGAAAAGGTAAAAATTGGACATATTCGTGTTCTTCATGTTCCTGCAGCTTACCAATATGCCGACATTTTTACAAAGGGTCTACCTCGACAGCTATTCGAAAACTTTCGTTCCAGTTTGAGCGTCTGCTCTCCTCCCGCTCCAACTGCGGGGGCCTATTAGTAAATATGTAAATTATTATGTAAATCATGTATTTTAGGATAGTTTGTTAGTAGAAATCATTTCCTTGTATTCATGTATTATCTCTCCCTATATTATGGGATCTCAGTGGAATGAAGGCATCGAGACATTTTACCAAATCACTTTTACCCTCCACCACCAACCACTAGCTGCTGCCACCCGTCGCTACCAGCCGCCGTCGGCCGCCGATTTTTTTTTTTCAAAAGAATTTTTTTAATCTTTTTTTCATAATTTTTTTCTCAATTTTTTTACAAATTATCACTTTGTACTGCATTTTATTAAAATTATACTGCATTTTATTATTATTTATTGCATTTTGTATATATATTTGTTGAGTAGACATTGTTCGTCTTTTACTGCATTTTTATTTTTTACACATTACTTTTGATGTTTTACTGCATTTTATATATACACCTCGATCTGATATATATTATTTGTTTTCTACTGCATTTTAAGTTATATATAATATATTTTGTAGCGCATTTTATTAAAATTACACTGCATTTTATTATTATTACTGCATTTTGCATATATTTCATGTATTACATATTGTTTATCTTTTACATCATATTATATTATACATATATGATCCATTTTAACTGCATTTTATATGAAAGCATAATACGTACTGCTGTTTTTACTGCATTTTACATATATTTATTTAGTACATATTGTATGCTTTTTACTACATTTTATATTACACATAATCTTTTATTGCATTTTGTTATTTTTACTGCATTGTATATTATACATAATCTATTTGTACTGCATTTTTTTATTTTTACTGCATTTTTTTATTTTTACTTCATTTTATTATTTTTACTTCATTTTTCATATATTTTGTTTATTATATATTGTTTGTTAATCACTACATTTTGTATTATACATATTATCTATTTGTATAGCGTTTCGTATTATACATATTATTTATTTGTACTACATTTTGTACTAAAGTTGTTTTTACTGCATTTTGCATAAACTTCATTTAGGACATATTGTTATCTTTTTACTGCATTTTACATTATATATATTATCCATTTGTACGGTATTTTGTTGACCTCGGGTATACAAGATGACATAAAATAAATAAAAGTTTTAGTTTATTAACAACAATATTCAAAATGCAGTGAAAAAACCGTATAGTTCTATTCAAAATGTAGTAGAAAAAGGAATAATATATATAATAAAAAACTTATGAAAAAAAAGTTTTGAATTTTTTTTTGTTAATTTTTCTTTTACATCCACCATCGGCGGCCGGCAGTGGGTGGGGGTGGTGGTAGGTGGGGTTGGGGGAAGAAGAAGGTAGAAGGGGGAAAAAAATAAAGCGGAGGAGTTAAAATGTAAAAATATAAACAGTGGAAGAGATTTGAGGTGAAATTTAATGTTATGTTTTTATTTTTATTAACTAATACCCTTATTTTTTAAAATAATTACAAAATTGTCATCCCTTTATAACCACTGATTCAACCCAAAAGATCATCCTAGAGTCACAAATAATTCTTCTACTCATTTTCTTCAAATGACCTCTTCCCTTATAATCCCCAATTTTTGTTTGTGTGTAACCTTAACCTAAAATGAGATAAATTAGTCCTTTTTTTTATTTATATATCAGTTTTTTTTTCTTTGTGTTTGAGACCCGATATATGTGAGTATGTGACTGTGGATTGTACAATTGGATTGGCCAGAAGCAAGTGTCCTCATGAACCCAATTTATTTATGCTGGGAGATATATTTCTTGGGCTGGAAGCCCAATATCTTGTGAAATATAATTACACAACAATTATTTCTAGTTATGATAGAATTATGTAGCATAAAGTTCACGAATTAAACAGAAACATGGTGCTTTACATTTATGATTTATGTATGCTAGCTCGTTTTAGCTTATAAAAAGGAATATAAAACAACAAAAACACACCAAAAGATGGTTGACCATGGAGTTTTAGGGTGGTCTCTTAGAAAAAACATACTATTTATGAATTAGTAAAAAAAAAAAAAGACGAAGAGGAGAGGATCAATCGCAGCAATCGATGCAAAATGCAAACTGATCTATCTCTGTCGACGTCTTCAAGAGTCTGCTTTTGAATCGGTGGAAGGAGCTACCAGTTCTTTTTCATTTATAACATCTTCATTTGGTTCATTAACATGTGTACTAGTAGGCAACACATCTTCACTTACACTCACCATGGTTTTACTGGTAGTCGTGGACGCCATTTCTGTTGTTAGTAAACCATCCTCTTCCTTTTTGTAATTGTACATTGAAGCCGAAAGCAAGTAAACTGCAAAGTTTATCAAGCTCAACACGGCCAATAAATAATAAAACAAATTCAAATTTAGTTCATCCAATAGCATCCCATCAATCCATCCTTTTTTGCTTGGCGAAACACTCTTTGTAACAGAGTTAACAATATCCACTAAAGCAGTACTCAAAAAGTAACCAATCGCCATCGATATCCATGTGAAAGAAGTTGAGAGTGATCTCATCCCTACTGGAGCTTCTTTGTAGAAAAATTCAAGTAAACCGACTAATGTGAACATATCTGCAACTCCAAAAATACCGTACTGAAAAGAGAGCCAAAAAAGACTAATAGGCTCAAGCGGATTGATTCTTGATTGGTTTCTTCTTTTTACTTCCACAAGGCCTGCAACTCCCATTGAGATAGCAGATAACACGAGCCCAATTCCGACCCGTTGGAGTTGGGTAATGCCTTGAGGGTGCTTTGTGAATTTTCGTGCAAATGGTATAAAGAAGAACTCGTAAATTGGAACGAGAATGCTCATGAAAATAAGTGGAATTACAGGAATCGAGCCTGCAGGGAAGTTAAGTTTGCCAAGTTTTTTGTTCATGAAGTTTCCTTGGGCTTGTGAGAATGTTTGTAGTTGGGCTAAGCAGGTGTTTAAAATAACGGTACTGAGTATGATAGGAAGCATTCTTATTAGGATTTTAACTTCTTCGACTTGAGTCACGGTGCATACCTCCCATGGTGCAAGTTCTCTTGATTTTGATTCATTTGGAACTATTGCTGCCTTGTCCAACCATCTGTACACGCAATTAATTGCAGAAAACTTCATGTGGTCAGAAATTAATGCAAGTGTATATTGACTTGTTTTAAGTTGGGTCAGTGATACGTACGTATATTGACTGGTTCGAGTGAGTTTTCCCCCAGTCGAAAGCTTTTTGGAGCTACTCTCGTGTAACTCTTCAGTGGTCTCCGGTAGTTTTAAATTTCTGTTCTTAAAAGCTCCAGCAATAACCTGTTTACGATTAAAAAATTTCTAACTCAGGAACATTAACTAACATAAAGTTTTTTGTGTATCATGCAACAACGTGTTGTCACCGATTCCCTTCTCATCATGTACTCATTATTATGGTGATCATATAATTAAAAAAACAGATAGCGTACCCGGCCAACACTAAGGAAGGGACTGTCTTTTGGAACATGAATTTGGTAGAATGGTTTCCCCATGAAAAATAAAGTGAAACCCAAGAAGCTGCCAATGGTAGCTAAGAAGAAGCCCCACCACCAGCCGTGGTTGGTACTAACCCAAACAAATCCAGTCACCCCCACGATGGCACCCGTTGTGGTGCTGAGCAAAAGCCAGTTAAAATAGCTTCCCTGGGCCTTTTTTCCATTGGGTTTCGTGATGTCAAACTGGTCAGCACCAAATGCCGCAAGCGCACCTCTAACACCACCCGAACCCAATGCTAGTAACGCTAATGAGGTGTAGAACATTAAACCTTTTCCTCCTTCCATGCAACTTGCCTTACCACCACAAGGTTTTGGATGCAGACTAGTGTCATGAGCTTGAATAGTCATCATCATGAAAGCCTGCAGCCATCATTGTAATTCGTTAGCTGTAATCCATGTAATTTGTGTCGAGGGTTTGGCTTTTATATATATGATGATATGAAGATGTTTGCTTATTTACCACTATTTCGACAACCCCAAAAATTATAACAGTGTGGAATCTGGAAATGTATGTGTCAGAAACGAAAGCACCAATGATTGAGAGTAGGAAAGTTGAGCCCATGAAGTTTGTAACTGTGTTTGCAGCCCCGGGGATGTTAAAGCTTAAATCCATTAAGAAATATGTGAACATAATCAATACATTTGATATGAATCCCATGTTCTCCAATGCCACCAAACCTGTAAAGTTGTAAGAATTCTACTTAGATAATTCTTATCAACACTATTTCAATTATTTTCTATGGATCACCATGAAATTGGCCTTTGACAGTGGTGGATATAGAGGGGCCACCGGATATAGAGGGGGCACGAGGGGCAGCTGAACCCTAGATTCTCAAATTTTTGTAAGAGTATTTAGTATTTAAGATACTTTTTAAGTTTTGCCCTTTATAGTTGAACACATAAAAAAAGTTTGCACATAAATTAATAAAGGATTTGTCATGACACATGTTAAAGTGCATTTAATGAACTTGTATTTTCCTTAAATAACAAAGTTTGTAATTAATATATGCATAAAAATGGAAATTATTAGATTGAATTAATGAGTATTAAATCTAAATTTTTATATTTAAGAAAATTTCAAATTCATTAAACACCTTAACGTGTGTCACAGGGGCACACATTAGCAAAACCCAATTTAATTATAAATCCTAGATCCTCTCCTGGTCTTTGGTGTAACAATACGTGAGGTGCCAATCAACAAACAAGTTGTGGGTTCAAGTCTCGTTTTAAACCGTCTATATGTGTGTGTTTTACATATACGTGGAATAATTTGTATTACTCGTATATAATCAATCGCAACCATCTCTCTTTACATACATGAACTTCCTAAATTTGACAATGAACACAGAGTTTCTCATTATTCTCTTGATTTGGCCACATTGAAATTACAAAACCGTTATCCATAATCCATAAATAATATTATAGCAAAAGCTTTTTTCACTACAGTTATAGTAATTAACAGTCAGAACTCAGAAGTATACATATCAAGAAACAGTTATGGAAAGTTATATTTATCATAACCGTGACTACAAAGATAAAAGGTGGGCATTTAATTTGAGAAACACTTGATGTATTTAATAATATTGGAAACTCACAGGAATTCTTCACAAACTAGGGTCCACCAAGACCTCTTTTAGTTAAAAGTTGTACAAGACTTGCTACCTATCTCAAAACCATGAGTAATATCAACCTAGACATTTTATACCTATTATTACTCCTTATTTGCAGATTTTGTTTGTTCATCATGTTAATTACTAGTGAAACTTGATGGTAAGTATAACAGAGATCGAGGAATAAGACGATTACGTTCTACCAATTCACGTTATATACATTACATATATATATAGTTGCCTCTTGACATTCGAATGAAATATATATATATATTTTTGTTACCATAGATGAAACCAGAAGCTCTGAAGCCACCCTTTTCATCAACGGGCTTAAAGCTGAGTCGGCTAAGTAATTTGTAGCCCGCTGCCGATTTTTCCTCCCCCTACACAAGTTAATTAGCATTAATGCATAAACATGAGTTTGTACGTACGTATAGAAAGATAAATACAGGGAGATGATCAATCGTTTACATACCATGTTTGTAAAATGAGAGAAATCGAGCTTCGAAGGATATGATGGAGGGAGAAGCTAGCTTGAGACGGTTGTAGAAGTGAAGGGTGGGCTTAAAAAGCAGGACAGAATTGGAGGAAAACTTTGAAGTTAACGGTGTAAGACCACACAAAAACAACATAGATTGAGTTCGAGGACATTGTTTCATCCCCACAACAACAAATTTTACATCCTTTATGTCGTTTTATCTGTTTGCCAACTGCATTTCTATTCCCAATCGCTTTCACAAGAACTCCATTCTTGTACATGACCAAAGTCGTCATAAACACATGACCAACCTATACACACACTTTATTAATTTTAATTTTTTTATTTTAATTTTGTTTTGAGATACGACGTATACCAGATGTTTCACGAATGTAGTTAATTAGCTAATACATTGTAAATGTCTAAATGGAATATTTATGAGTAATCAAATTTTATTCAACTATATCTTGGAGTTTTGGCCACACCACCTGGACACCATCGTTTTGCAAAAGACGAGAAGAATAGGGTTCGAAAACTAAAACTACGACTTTAGAAAGATAATTAACTACTCACAAACACAACTGCATATATACCATGCATGAATACATACATTTGTTTCATCCACGTAACTTGAACGTACCTTACGGTTGAAATGTCACCTCAATACCACTAAGCTGATGACACTTTCGTAACGCTATATTGCAAATGACGAAGAAAAAACAATTTGAGTTAATTCGACATTTTCAAATGACTGGTTGTTTTGAGAAGAGTACGAGCTGAGTCAGTTTAATCAAATAGTGGTATCATCCCAATCAAGTTATCCCTTTTAGGCTTGTATCAAAGGTATAACAATAATGTTATATGTTGTCAAAATATATAGCACGGATCGAGTACTTGAGATGTTATTCTTTTAAGTATTGGATATAAGTTTACTTAATAAGCAATTAAGCACCAATTATCTGACCCATTTAGATTTATGACCTTACGTTTAATGAGAAATGGTTGATATATACTAGTGTTATATAGAAACTCGCCTAGCTACGTTAATGATTTCTACAGGAGCATTTGGCGTGATATCTTAATGTACAGCCGATTATTAAAGGCATACTTAGACAATAAGACTCAAGTGATATAGTCGATTATTACAAGAATTTTAGGTTTTTTGTTGTTACATTTGGCTGAATACGGTTGTTATATAGATATTCCTTTCAACTTACTTTAAAGATGCCACATTGTAATAACAGAAACAAGATACTCTATATATATATCACATCGATCTTAATTAAGTACTACAACGTGAAACTCAACTAGCTATAAACTTTATCAAATACATGACGTTGAATATAAGTTATTTTTTCGATCTTGTCATCATTTAGAAAAACATGTTAAATTTGGATGTTGATTATAATAGAAGTTTTGTGATATGATTGAACGATCTTTTATCTCATACAGATGGATTCGATCTGATCAACCAAAAAAATGGAGGATTTTGACAACGTGTATATACTTACAATTGAGTATTGTAGGTGGACTAGCCTAGTATACTAGCCCGATCCGTATCAAATGTTAGTAGTTGAGAGTTAACGAATTGAACTATTGGTTAGTTCACTGAAGAAGCAAGACGACACTATGCTAACAAGAATTATGTTGAGGTATATGCACTGTCTAAGGGTGTATTATAACATTATAAGAATAAAACATGCCCAACTGTTGTAGTTTGTAAGTCATAGACACTGAAAATGGCTAAGACTATACTCTGTTCTTCGAGTTTTATTTTTCTTTACTATGAGTATATTAGATATTTGATTAGATTATATCGCACTTGATCTTATCTAACTGGTAAGAAAATAAATAGTAACGGGCAGATAAATGGTACAATATAACATTGCAGGTACATACGTGCAAGTGAGACTAGGCCGGATCTTAACATCAACTTATCCTATCCAAGACGCACTATATAATTACTTAATTGGCTTGCTGTGAAATCCATATATGTAAGAGCTGAGGTAGCATGGAGGAATTTCAATTCCATCTACAATTAAGTTCACACTGGCTTCATTGATCGCCTTCAACGCTTTCCGAATATATGGTTTTTAAGCGAGTGCGTGCTCGGGTCCAAGCTAAACACATCTAATTGCAGTAGTATTATATTTGATTATCACCAAAGAAGAAATGAATTAAAATCTTGTTTAGCATGTACATATAGAAGAGGAGAAATGTTAACTTTGTTTAGCTATGAAATTGGGTGGTCAACAAAGTCAAATAATACACGTGATATGAGAAATTAAGGGGTCTTTAGTTTTTTCTAAAGACTCAAAGCTAAAGTTCGAAAATCAGTTCTAAATAATAAGAGGTAGCAGTTGAAATGTTGATATATAATGTTGAGATCGTTTGATAAATAAATAGTGCAAATATTTGTGTTTAACCATCTTTTGGTGTGACACAAATTGCATAAATGTAAATTGAGTTACAAATGACTTCATTTAATAAAAAGAAAATTACAAGAGGTTATCGATGCAAAGTTGTAGAAACCAATAATAACTTCAATGAAAAAACTGTCATGAATAAAGAAAAAAACTAGTATACATTAACAAAAAAAAGGAAAAAAATATTGTTTAATACGTAAACTAAACATACAAAATCCATTTATGCGAGACACTAATAGATATATAGTTAGGGGGAAAAAAATTCTCAATTAGAAGTTTTAAGCAATTGTAAATAACTTACTAAATAAAAGATTTATAAGCTAGGTTAATACTTATTTAAAAAAGTATTAAAACATCTTACTGGTCTTTAGCTTACTAAATAATACAACTATTAAAATATCTTAATGGTCTTTATCTTACTGAATAATACAACTATTACTTTTAAGACATTATAAACTTAAACAAAACATCTCAAATAGTCCATAATAGCGATGGTCAACGGGTGAAAGCTGGTAGTGGCATGGCATGGCTCTCTTTTCAGTCTCTTGGGTCTGGTCAACCTAACCTAATGTCCGGATAAGCCACTCCTTGATTTGGATGCATTCTCAGATCAGAGGCATGCAGACTGCGCACGTATATGACCGTGAATTTGTAGTTTACTTGGCCTCAAACCTTATCTTATGCAAATGCATGGTCTGCATCTAAAAGATTATAATATTAATTAACAAATATTAAAGTACTCTCTTAGTTTTAATCAAATTAATGTACAATCTTATCATTCTCTTTTTGTCCAAAAAGATTATTCACTTAAAAAACAACCAGCCGCGGATAGAGGAAATATAAGTAGTGAAGATGAAATAAACTTTTATTTATTTATTTTGTAGTTTAGTGGGGACGAAATAATTTTTTTCGTGTTTTATTGTAGTTTAAATGGGTGAAAATTTTAAAATGTCAATAAATAAATTATCAAACTATTATAAATCCAAAACTATCAAACTATTATAAATCCAAAACGGACTACTTTTTATTAGGAAACATTATCTTTGAGTAGGAGGAAATACTACTTTAAAAAGGTCAAAGAAAATAAACTTTAGCACTTGTTGGATATAAATAGGGATAAGTACCTGAGAATGTACTTAACTTGTTTCAAATGTCTATTATGTGTACTCAACTTACGAGTGTCCTATTTAATGCACTCAACTTTCAAAAACGGTTTATTGTGTATACTTTGCTGATGTGTCGTCCATTTGAGCTGCCAAGTGGCATCCTTAGAAGATGACACGTCACAGACATGTCAGCAAAGTAAACACAACTGTTTTTGAAAGTTTGGTGCATTAAATAGGGCACCCGTAAGTTGGGTACACACAATAAACATTTGAGACAAATTGAGTGCATTCTCATGTACTTATCCCAAAAGGTTTTAGTATAAGATAACTAATGATTACAGTATTTTAAGATTCATTCTGTGTAGCTACTTAATTTTTAATTAATGATACTTTGACTTTCTAGTGTGAGTCGATCGATCCACAACCCACATACTATTAATTACTATATACATGTGTATATATCTTCACTCAATAGTTAATTGGTCTTGATTTCACACGTTAAACTTTCTTTTTATAGAAATAAGACTATATATTCTTAACGTAACCTTGAAAGAAGTCGAGATAGTTTAAAACTTTAAATATTGATGTTACGCTGGAACATTACTAAAAGCACGCACCAGTGAACATGAAAAAAATAGAAAGTGGTAGTATGCGTGTGGGTACCACGACTACATCACCATGCATGCATTATTTGGTTTCAAATTCAAGAAATGTTATATTATATATTGTGGTTTTCTATGATATCTAACGCGTTTTTTCAGCAAACATTAACAAATGGTGTTTTGGAACCTTATAACTTTGGTTAAATTATAATATTAAGATGCATGCTAAGGTAAAGTAGCTCAACTTAACGCCTTGTGTCAAACATATATATATGCAATTTGCAAGCTAGCCAACTTGAAGTGGAAGACTTATCGAACGTGTTGAACCGGTCATGCACACCGTCACATCACCCTTTGACTTTTTGATGCTACATTTAGTTAATTAGGCCTTTTTTTCACTCTTTATCTAAACTCGTGAATAATTAATGATTGTACGTATGATATGATTGATCGTTATCCATCAAAAAGTCAGAATGCTTCACAAATGGGTTAATTGTTTCATTATGTATTTAATTTTATCTCTTTTACTATTGTATGCAACCAACTTTCAAACATTCTATTGTATGTATTGAACTTTCAAAAATGTCTATTGTATGTATCGAGTGACCTGTTTGCTGACGTGGCACCGGTCATGTTGACGTGGCGCTGATTTGTCATCCTACGTGGCATTTGGTTGCAAACACAGAAAAACCGGCTACCTGCTGAGCAGGTCACCCAATACATACAATAGACATTTTTGAAAGTTCGATACATACAATAGAACGTTTGAAAGTTGATTGCATACAATAGTAAAAAAGGTAAAGTTAAATACATAATAAAACAATTAACCCTTCACAAAATTAGCAAAAATAGGTACCGTTGTCATTTTCTTGTATATATGACCCGGACAACGTAAACACTTATTTATTTATGGGTTATTCTTATTTATATGAAATTAAATTTAGCGATTTGTATAATATAATACATTAATAGCTTAATAAAAATGTTTGTATCTAGTTTAGATAAGCAAATAATCTGTAAAGACATAGCTGTCAAAAGCGACAAAATTAAAATATTCCACACATTCGATCTACATTCCCATATTAAGGTGAATTTCCACGGTATAGATGAAAATGTGGGATATGGAAAGAGTTATCGTAGAATATTACTTATGGTATGAATCGTAGAAACAACTTTTATGTGTGATATTGTGATACACACAAAAAATTTTATGATGTGTATCACATATTTAGAAAACTTATAAATTTTTTAATAATTTAATATATTTTTTTTCAAAAAAATATTTAATCTTAAAGTTTAGGATAAAAATGATCATTCTTAATACCACAAGAAGTGAATGGGACACCGCACATTTGGCTAAGTGTAGATCGATTAATGGCTATTTCTTGTGCATTTGGTTTCTATTAATTTTTCGCAAAATTCGAACTGATATACATTACATCGAAACCGGAACACCGATCATCATCTCGTTATTCTTAGTTATCCACTTCAATTAAGTAGGTAGACGACGTTCTACTAGACAAACTAAAGGCAAAGATTTAATATCTCCGATGACATGCATGCCAATTGGCATTATTTATTCGTTTCACTATGCGTTCTATCTAAAAAGCCTCTTAGCTAATGTGTAAAATGACCGTTTATGTGTAATATTGTTGTAATAATAATAATAAAATAGTAGTGTGGTAGCTTTGAATAAATGCTACAGTTATATTTATCTCTCCAGTTTTTTGTAAATACATGCATATTGTAAGATTTCCTAATAATTTAACTTGCATGAAACGGTCATAAAAATAATATTTGACCGCCAAATGTAATTGTAAATATTTCATTGCTATCAGTAACTTTTTATCAGAGTAGAACTATACCGAGACTTAATCAAAGGTTTTTTTTATGAACTTCATTTTATTATTCACCGGAAAATAATATATTTTTAGAAAGTAATACCTACTTTAGACAAAAACACGTACTACTTCTCTACCGTCACTAAAATATCCTTTCTTTTAACAAACTTCATTATTATAGTATTCCTTTCAGTCCAATAATTTTATACCCAAAGGTACACCAAATTTGCATGAAAATATGTATATGAGCTGTATCCATCGAATCAAATTCTGATAAGAAAGTTTGAATTATTCCCATTTCCCTCCCTTTCCTTTGCATTGCCTGCATGTAGCCGACTTTGTTAACATATGTCAACATGTTTGACTTTTCTACACAACCCTACCCCCATCCCAAACACTATATATACCTCATTCCTCTCTACTATACCTCACACCAAAAAACATACCCAATACTTCACTTAAAACTACTACAAATTATAACAAATCTTTTTCTTGCGAAGTTTTCTAAAAAAATCTTTCTAGTGATCTTAAAACCACAATTTAACAAACCTTTCTAGCTAGTAAAAATGGAGCTTCTCTCACATAGCAAAAATTTCATTTTCTTTGTTGTATTGTTATCATGCTTGAGTTCCTTGGCATTAAGCCAAGGCACCCGGTTTGGGTTCTACCGAAACTCATGCCCAAGGGTTGAATCTATTGTGCAAACCGCTGTCCAGACTGCTGTTCGTGCCAACCCAACAATGGCACCTGGTTTACTACGAATGTTCTTTCACGATTGCTTCGTTAATGGCTGTGATGCATCTATTCTAATTAATGGTGCTTCTTCTGAGAAAACCGCTCCCCCTAACTCACTGTTGAGAGGCTTTGAAGTCATTGATGCTGCAAAGGCTCAGCTCGAAACCGCATGTCCTGGAGTAGTCTCATGTGCTGACATTCTTGCCCTTGCTGCCCGAGATTCCGTTGTGCAGACTGGAGGAACAGGGTGGCCAGTGCCATTAGGTCGCAGAGACGGAAGAGTTTCACAGGCAGCTGACACCGCAAACTTGCCTGCTTTCAATGACCCAATTAATGTTCAAATCAAGAAGTTTAGTGACAAAGGTCTTAACACCCAAGATCTTGTAGCCCTTAGTGGTAAGTACTCGATCAAGTATATGTACACCAACAATATAAGTCAAAAGAATTATATATTCTCAAAATTCAAAAGAAACTTATGTGTTTGATGGTTTGATTAATTTACAGGAGCACACACAATTGGGACAGCTGCATGTGCATTATTCAGCTACAGGCTATACAACTATAACAACACCAATCGGCCCGACCCGACTATTGATCCAGCATTCCTTCCCACCCTACAAAACCTTTGCCCTAATGGTGGTAACGCTTTAAGTCGTGTGACCCTAGACACAGGCAGTGTGGGCAGATTTGATAATTCATACTACGCAAACTTAAGGAACAGGCGGGGAGTACTCGAATCTGATGCGGCGCTGTGGAACAACCCAACAACCCAGAGGTTTGTGCAACGGTTTCTTGGACTTAGGGGACTGCTTGGATTGACATTCAACGTTGAGTTCGGAAGATCAATGGTGAAGATGGGTAATGTTGAAGTGAAGACTGGGACTCAAGGCGAAATTCGTAGGGTTTGTAGTGCAATTAATTAAGTGATCGCTAGCATGCATGAGTACACAAATGTAATTTTTTGAATTATAGAAGTTGATAGGCAAAAATTAAGTTGTTAAAAACAATCATTATCTGCCTGGGAACAAACTGTTATAGAATAGATAAGTGATAATAAATTGTATCTTTGAGCATTCGAAGAAGAAAAATAAGTTAGTTTCATGATGGATTTGCTTTTTTATTAAAAAAAAATACACTAAAAAATATGGGAGACGTAAGATGTCAATATAATAGTTCATTATGATTGGGAAAACTGTCTATAATTCAGAAATTTAACCTATAAACTAATCTCTCTCTATATATATTTTTCTAATTGCAACTTTAAAACAAAATGAATGACCAAATCAGCTCTTCATGATAGATTCATGCACTAATTCTTTCTTGGACTGGTTTTAACCACATGAAAAAGGGCTGCATGAAATATAGTTATAGACACGATATATAATATTTGCTTAAGATCGAAAAAACTGGAGAACGATATGATCGAGTACCTTATTTTTGAGCAATTTCTATGGCACTCAGGCATAGTAACGACACATGCACAAACAATTTCGTGAGCTCATCCTACTCAGTACTCAATGTATGAACGGTAGTGAATGTAATTTTACGGAGTATATAATTCTAGGAGCTTATAATTTTCATATGCCAACAACTATTTTTACATATTCGTCAAATTTAAGAATCAATATCGATCACCCATCGACGTCTATATACATGAAGGATTTTATCTTCATGACAAGTTCAAAATTAAACCTACTCACAAAAATCAAACATGTATCTGCGTACGTCGTACTTTAATCCCTCCAACACTGGATGGGGTCTGATCACCTTCGTCCTCCTAGTTATCATGGTATATTTTTATAACTTCATTTCATTTTTATTTGATAAGTTTTTCTTAACGAGCTCCATAATACGTACATTAAAATTTTATTGTACATTCTAATTAACCAACAGAAAATAATAAATAATTTATTTTTACGAAGAAAACTTCATACACAACGTACTCAATCCCGACTCCCGAGCAATAGTGACATCTCAAGGTGGATGAATTATATATATAATATTTGCATGTCAAACATAGACCCCTAATTTAATACGTTGACCCTTGTCCAAATGTCAAACAATTATATCCGTTGTATATATAACTAAATCTTGACTTCTTTTGATCAACGACTTATGCAACCAAACCGCGTAATATACATGTTACTTTCATTGGCATATCCTATTCCAAGAAGACATATCAATAAGACAACTAATAATCTCACACCTTTATAATCTGTTTACCTTATTCATTCATTACCTTACAAATTTAAAGAACGCAAATAATAATAATACCCTTAACATTAACAAAATCGACCAAAGTACCATTCGCTAAATATACCAACGATTTATATGTTGGGAAACTACCATTTATATTTGTACATAAATAAGGAATTATTTGACTATATACTATTTGTCCACAAATAACATTTATACATTAAATGTGATGTAGTTTACTGCATAACTAACCCACTATTTAAAAAGAACCACTAACCCACTATTGTAAAAGAACCAGATAATAACTTTGTATCATTAATCATAAACAGTAAATGTTAATTTGACTTTATCATAATTTACTCAATAAACACTTTATAACATCATTTGTGAAAAATATTAAAATCTTTAGCTTATTGTATAACTTAATATTCAACGTACTAGTATTATATAACTCTACTAGCTTATTGTATAACTTAATCTTAAAAGCTTAAAATTTCAATAGGTTGGTCGTGTATGTTTATGTTAATTTGTAGACATATATATACTCCGTAATAAGCTAATGCAAGGAAATTTAAATTTCCGATGTAGGGAATCAGCTGGTTTTGGATTTCGATCTTTCATGATATTAATATATAAGAATATATGTAGTTTCTACAACCCACAAACAGTTCGCAATCTCATCACCTATACATGTTAATAAGTAAAAAGGATTTGATATTAGTAGCTAGGTATGAAATGTACATGTATGATTAGAGTTCATCTATCAATATATTCATTCTCAACTACATGCAACTCTACTTCGATCAGTACTATATATTAAACGGTACAGTTGGAGAAGAATATATAGTTGATTAAGTACTCGATCGTACTTGAGTTCTTATTTATTGTCTAACCTGAAACAAACCTTCATATCTATATATTGGTATTCAAGCACGTATGTAATCACGCTCAAGTCAAGATCCAAAATGTGTAGTATATATATCCAGCAGAGTAGCAGTTGTATGATTACACGGCTAATGACCAGGAGAATCGAATTTTGTCCGTCTTCTGTATGCTTCTAGTTCTTGGTAAGGTGAAGGTTAATTATGTTGCGAATTAAGACATAGCTTTAATTACATCATATCAGAAAAGCTACATCAAGGCGAAATCCTTAGTCTGATTAGCTTAACCATGTTATGATTTTCTTTTATATAATGATATGATTATGTCGATCCTAACTAACGGAGAGAATTACTGTTGAAACAACTACGTTGAACTATCTTTTTGTAATTTTTTCTTAGCCTATCATGCCTCATTGATTAGTTACATAATTTCCTTGAATTGATCAATTAAGGTTCTCGACATTAATTGAAAAACTATTACTCATCATATAGCATGCACGCATCGTAACTAGTATAAAATCACAATTAACATACAAAACCAGCATAAAAAAGTTAATTACTGTTTTATTTCACCAATATTTAATTTTTTCCTAGGAAGATATTGATAAATATTATTAACAACTTATATATGTGGTACTCTGTCAAACCATTCCAAAATCACACTTGCATCATATCAGTTAATTGATCGCGGTACAAACCCTACGAATTTCGCCTTGAGTCCCAGTCTTCACCTCAACATTACCCATCTTAATCATCGATCTTCCGAACTCAACGTTGAACGTCAACCCCGCCAAGCCCCTAAGTCCAAGAAACCGCTGCACAAACCTTTGTGTCGTCGGGTCGTTCCATAACGCAGCATCAGATTCAAGTACTCCACGTCGGTTCCTCAAGTTTGAGTAGTAAGAATTATCGAAGTTGCCTACGCTGCCGGTGTCTAGGGTCACACGCCTTGAACCATCTCCACCATTGGGGCACAGGTTTTGTAGGGTGGGAAGGAAAGCTGGGTCAATAGTGGGGTCGGGCCCGTTGGTGTTGTTATAGTTGTATAGCCTGTAGCTAAATAATGCACATGCAGCTGTCCCAATTGTGTGGGCTCCTGAAAACCAATCAAACACATAAGTTACATTTTACTTTTGTGAAAAAATTGTTTAACTAATGTTGGTGTATATATATATATATGACTTACCACTAAGGGCAACAAGATCTTGGGTATTCAGCCCTTTGTCACTAAACTTTTTGATTTGAACATTAATTGGGTCATTGAAAGCGGGCAAGTTT